>OY987333.1:40971478-41571478 GCA_963920685.1 Polydrusus tereticollis
GTTGAGCTTAGTGTCCCTTGAACGACACTGATTAAAAATTCTTTCATCTGGAGAACGTCATCACTCTGGAACGACCTCCAACGAGTATAATTTTCAAAGATTCAAAACCAACGTGAATCGTTTCCTGCGCACACGCACCGCTCGCCGAGCGCCATAAAGGATTGATCCTGCAGTGCTGTGCCTTATCATAAAACAAAGAAACAATAATAAATAAAAAAAGTTTTAAAAAACTTGAATATTTATATACTGCTTTCAAAATTAACAATACTTTAGGACTTTAGGGAAACACATTAAAAATAATAAAACTGAACTACACAAAGGAAATTTGGGGTTTACAAAGTGTAATGATTGCCTCATAGTTTACATAGGGCCATAGGTCTTTTTCCCACTGAGGCCGGGCCTCACATGTAAAATTAATAAATTATTTATTTAAATAAAACGTTTTTTAACTAATTTCCAATCATTAAAAATATCAAAACAATAGAACATCGAATTACCATCAAAGTTCAACATATTATCTTTTAAATTTAGCGCGCACCCCATCCAACATTAATTTTAAAAACTGAAATCGTTGCCCGACCGCATAAAAAGAAAATTGTAATCCCAAAAACTTGAGCTTCCTTTACGTCACAAATCGCTTATAAAACGCTATGCTCTCCAACCCGGCACCTCCACCGCTTTAATCGCGCAATAGCCAAATTTTGCAGGCGAGTGAGGCCCACTTATTTGGGCCTATATCGTATTATTTTTACAGTAGCTTGCAATGACTTGCATGTTGCCAAATGTTGATTGAACAAGGACACTTATTGACTTATTTACTTATTATTTAAATGTTTTATTTTTAAAAACATAAAAAAATAAGTTAGAAATGATTGATAAATGTTTTCATTCTTCTATAAGATATTATTAATAAATATGCAATTAAATCCCAATAACAAAAAACGAAAAAACAGATAAAAATTAAAGATTACAGGGTGGTGCCTAGTGCCTATTTGAAACTTGGCAATGTTTTATTGTTAACAGGCTCATCTATCTTTTCTTCTCAAAGGATCAGGTGTCGGCTTATTAGATTTAATTAGATCGTTGGAAAAGCCCTTTGCCGTTAGGCACAGTACACAGACTTACACCTTGGTCTATGCCGTTAGGTTACGAGTTACGACGCGTGCCATTCGTTTGATTGTTAACCTATCGTGATTTTAGATTTTCGAGGCGGGTCTGCGGGTTAAAATACTGACTGGCATAAGGCCATTAGTTTTTATGGTGTTAATGTAAACATATAGATGCTTAGAATTTAAATAGGGCATAGTTTTAGATATTTTGAAGGGTACCGTTAGAAACGGCAGTTTTTGTTAGACATTCGTCGGGTACGCCTTAAGATTTGTATTTGTCGATGTTTGAGCGTATTCGTACATAAATTTTCTGTAGTAGTTCTTACAAGAGCAAAATAGAGACACAATAGCGGATGCACTGAGAAAATTTGACCCTGACCTTGCAAATTGAATATTTTTCTCGTGAAACCTAGTATTTCAAAATAATTATATTGCTGGTTGAATTCCTAACTATTCATTTTAAGCCAATGACCTTGAAATCGCGAAAAATGTTCGCCTGCGCCGCTATTTCGTAGCCTCATCTCCCTATACACCCACGAGCCGCCACTGTCGTATGGTGATCTCTGGTATTAAAAATAGAACATCCACAGGTGAGGATAGGATTTCTGTGAAGATAATTGAATCCCTACCAGATTTCTGTCATCAGATTCTAACTAACCTAATAAATAATTCTTGGTAGTCTGGTACATTCCCCTCACTTTTAAAGAGAGCAAAAGTTGTGCCCCTATATAAGGGGGGCGACGCTGAGCTAATTTCCAATTTTCGACCCATTGCTCTACTCTCTAACGTTGTCGAAGATTATTGAGAGACTGGTCAAGGGAAGGATTCGGTTTTCAGGCCGACAAGAACACACGAGATGCAATTTTTCAGTTTCTTGAAATGGTTTATCGATCTGTCAATATTGAGGGGTTACCGCGGCGGTGTTCTGTGACTTATCCAAGGCCTTTGACTGTGTTAGTCACGGGATACTGCTGCGTAAGCTTTAACAGTATGGATTTGGAGGAGTCGCATTGAGGTGGTTCCAGTCGTTTCTTGGTGGTAGGAGTCAGCGAGTGTTTGTTGGGTCATCTGCTTCGCAGAGTAGAGGGATTGATTGTGGCGTACCACAGGGTTCTGTATTGGGACCTATTCTCTTTCTGCTTTATATAAGTGACCTAGTATATGTTAATGTTCGGGGGACGTTCACTCTTTTTGCGGATGATACGACAATCTTATGACACGAGGAGGCAGTTGATCGGCTGAGCGAACAAATTTCGGATGATATGTTGAAAGTGGGGAAGTGGTTTGACTCTAACCTTCTTACACTAAACATGAACAAGACCCACACAGTTGGATTTAGATGTGGGCTAGATACTGTTCAGATTAAAAGTGACTCCTTTATTGTTTCCGTCAATAGCGCGAAGTTTCTTGGAATAAGATTGGATATGAATTTAAAATTCGATAATCATGTTCTGTATCTGAGTGGGAGACTGACTTCGGCGTGTTTTGCAGTTCGGACCGTTGTTGGAGAATTAGGCAAGAGGTGTTAACTATGCACTGGTTGAATCGGTAATTGGATATGCGGTAGCATTTTGGGGGTTATGTAATCAGGGACTGTTCGAAACAATATTTATTTTGCAAAAACGTGCAGTGAGATATTTATATGTAAAGCTAGACCCAGGGACTCCTGCAGACCATTGTTCATATCCCAGAAAATATTAACCGCAACCTCCCTTTTCATATTGGAGACAGCTTTGTCTTTAAAAACAAAAATAGGCTTTTGAAGACGAAACCTAATCATCATACACGACAGACCCACGACTTACCATTACCCATACCAACCTTTACTTTACTAAAAGATCCTTGATATATCAAAGTCGGAAAATATGTAATCACCTCCCTACCGAGATTAAAACTTTAAATTCCATAACTCTATTTCGTAGAACAGTAAGGAAACACCAACTAGGGCCTATTATAGTTTACACGAATATTTTTCCACCAACTTGATTGACTAGAGATTCTGTTCGTCAGGAAATTTCGGGAACAAGTGAGAGATCTGCCTCTTACTTTCTTACCAAGGCATGTTATTCTCTTAATGAGTTTTTTAATGACAACTTAGCTTGACCAATGGTTAGTGTATTTATTGTATACATTTTGATTATCTATCAGCTGTGTTGTTTATGCTTTTATTTGTTAAATTATTTAATGCTATGTTATATACCTATTTTAGTTATTTTATGTGCTCTGTCGACAATTTTTTTTTTATTTTTATGACAATAAAGCTATTTTGAATTTGAATTTGAATTTGAAAAGACATTGAGCAAAAAGGCCGAAATATTGAAAACGTGTCAACGAACAATACTCTAGTTATGTCAAAAATAAAACTGATTAAAATTATTTCAACCATTTGATAGAAGACAACCAGAGATTCAATATTAATTACGATATTTTGTAACCGAAAACAAAAGTATAAAATTAAACCTGCTTGTATCGTTGCAAATAAACAAGCTTAAAAATCGCAATACTCCCTTAACAATCAATTAGTTTTAAACGCCTCATCTCTTTTCGATCTCTTTAATTAGTTTGTAAATATATTATAGGTTTTTCCCTGAATTAAACTTGTATACCTGTTAACTTTAAAAACGTATACCCTTTTATACCTTTTAATTGTTCTCCAACAGTATTGCGAAACATGTCGAGTTTCTAAATAAAAACTAATTTGTGAAAAGTGTAAAATTATTTTTACCATTTATTATTATAACTCAAGTCACACTGGATTTCCACCAAGTAAAAGCCGAATCAATTCAATTCCTAAATTTATTGAGCGTTTGAATATTATTTCACACTATAATGCCAAACTAAAGTCTATTATTTATTTATAAGTTCTTTATTGGTTTCCCAACAGGCCATCGACCTAGGTCCTTCAGGCTATAATATTTACAATATGCCTCTCATTTCATCTTATTACCTATTACAAAATAACACTCAATATATTGTATCTTTTCCCTATCTTACAAAAAAAAAAAATATATACATTCTCTTGTTCCCATAAACAAACAACTCTCATCCAGGTTAAAGTTAAAGTTAAATAACCCTAATCAGACCCCATAAACTTAACCTACACTAGCAGACTCCACCAAGATTATTCTTCTTGTCCCCTGGCTGCTAGGAACCACTCCCATAATGTTTCGGCTGGAAATTTGTATTTTGGCATCACTTCTCTGTTCCGTGTTCTGCAGACTGTTTCCAGTAGTTCGTAGTTTTTTGGTTTGTTTGCGAACCTGCTCCCCAATTTCCGTGTTTTCTGGTGGATTGGTTGGATTCTTGTTTTGGCGTATAAAAAATTGTTTGATGGATGGTGTATTGGGTTGTTTGGATGTCGAATCTTGGTCAGGCTTCTCAATGCAGTCGTCTCTCCTGTTGATAGATTTTTCCATGCTGGCTGCCTTGCGTTCAACAACAGAATTGAACCATATTCTACAACCGGTCTGCATATTGTGCTGTAAATTTGGACAGCTTTCTGTGTGGAGATACCCTGGTTCGTATATGTTAGGGAGCGAAAGTGCTTGGCCCTGGAGATAATTTTCTTCTTAGCAATTGCTGTCTGTTGGTTGAAGTTTAGCTTTGAATCTAAAGTTATGCCAAGGTATTTTGCAGATGGTATTGGTTGGACATTAACATTATCAATTTGTATTTGAGGTGATACTGCGGATATGTTGTGATTGAATATTACGAACTGTGATTTGATAGGATCGACTCTCAGTCTCCACTTTCTGAACCAGTTAATGATATGATTCGTCTGTTGCTGCAGTTGTTCTACTGTTCCTATGATTGACTTCCCATGTGCTATCAGTGCTGTATCATCCACGAATTGTAGTATGTATGAGTTAAGGTTCTCTGCAGCCTTGAGATCGGAGCAGTAAATATTGTACAATAGCGGCGATAGTGCAGAGCTTATTTATTTCACATAGACTTAACCAAAATAACGCTGGATGCGTGATCATCGACCTGCAAGTGGACAGCGCGGTCCTTATTGGTTAATTCGGAGGAGACGGCTCATGCTCAGCGGTACAATCCAATACGATACAGCGATCATCACTTATATGTGAGATAAATAGACTTCAGCGCCTGCTTGTCATATATTACCAGCAAAAACGATAAACCGTTTATCGACAAAAGAAACATTGAAATACTTTGACAACAACAACAAATAAACGTCAGTGCCTAATGACCTAAAAAATGGCCCAATTTAACAGATTTTATCACTACTTTTTCAATGTCACTTGCATGCATTGTTTTATGAACGGACGCTTTTTTATTTTTTGTAAAATGGCTTACGTCGCCATTTTGAAAGTAAACGGCAACTTGTTCCCATTAACCATTTCTCTATCTCCTATATTATCCTAATTTGGGGCACACTGGATAAATTTGTACTCCTATGATCTGGGTGTTATCAAAGATGAACACAATATAGACGCACCCTGTAAATACTTTAGGGCAAAAGTTAGTATTTTACTCTCCAAGCCCTAATCAAGTGATATTATACAATTTTGAACGATGGCGTAATTTTAAAAGTAATGAGGGTATAATGAAGCAGTTTTTACGTTACTAATGGTCCTATAAAATCTGCTAGAGTGAGGAATATTAATAAAATAATAAAACTTTTATAATTTTTATTAAACTTTTGTCTTTATACAAGGATGTATTGTGTGAGCCTACAATTACTGAATTTGGAAGTTATACAGAACGTCTCATAGCAAACATAAAACAAATTACAAATAAGCTACTTCCACAGCAAAACAATATTATGATCTTTTTCCAACCGATCTTCAAGCTGTTGGGTTGTCACTCCAGTAGCACAACAAATCTCGTCTACACTGTAGTTCCCCGTAAACGTCTTTTGCAACTCTGGAGATTCTACCAAAGCTATGGGGAACTTCAGAATTCTTCTTATCAAACCTTCCAGTACCCCAAACTGAACCAACTTCCGTTCATTTATTCGCAAGTTGGCTAGATTGAAGCGCGTACATAGATCCTTCATTGTTGTTCCTCGTGTCATTGCGGAATACATACGGAACACATCGCGCAAGTTCGGTAATTGTCGGTGAGAACGAGCTACGTAGCTTAAACACCGCTTCTAAAATTAAAGAGCTTGTAATAGAGAGAGAAAGCGAGACTATTAACGTTAGGTAGTGGTACTTCCCAACAAGCTAGCTAAGGTTTGCGTGATGGTTTTATGATTGCTTCTAAATGTTATGCTGTTATGATAATAATGTTGTACTAGGATATTATATTAAGGAAAAATAAAAAAAATGCCTTACCTGTACATCAGTATCATGTGCTAAAGTCCTTAACTTTGGAGTAGTGCAATAAATATTGTTATACTGAAAAAGCGGTACTAAAGCTACAACTCCATAGTAAACCAAATTTTGAACACAGGCTTTCACCAGATTATTGTCGACGTCTGACAACATCGCAATTCTAGCGACATGATTAAAACCATCAATGTAAGGGGTTACTTGCTGTGTTGTTAAATCCCACTGGTTTGGAGGTAATTCCTTGATGAAAACGGGGACCTGGTGGTCTAAAACTGGAGTAGGATCGCTACGAATTCGACACACTTTAAGATGTGTAGCTATAGGACCCTCTGTAAGTGCGCATTCTCCTGAAATATAAAAAAATTGTCTTTCAAAGTATGCTTTGCATCTAAGCCCGTACTGCTTAGCGGTAGAGCATAATACCTGTTAGGTGTCAGTAAATACCAGCATTATCAATCTCTTGAATAATTCACGCAATAGGGTTTACGAAACAGAACAAAAAATTCATGGTTGAAGCGTATTTTCGAAACGGGGTTAGAGTAAATGGTGAGTGGCAATACAATCAGCGTTTTTGCATGGACGATTTTCGCGAAAACTTTCCTAACGTCGCTTTTACTGCCGGGGATTTCTATCATTACCTTTACAAAAATTGTGTAGTGCACAATAGATATTAAACACTTTAAACACTAAATCTTACTTGATTGCATTTATTTTGAGTAAAAATTGAGAGAAAATTAGAGCACATGCTAATTCATGAATATCTTCACTAAGTTCCTAATGAATTTATTTGATGTTGAAATTATTATGTACTATTTTATATTTTGTTTCATTCATTCATGAATTAATGAAGTAGAATTGGGTGGGAATATTCAAATATTCGCGCGTAGATAAGACGGCGCATATAGTCACAAGATCATAAGTATCCCCACTTCTTGGCAGCTTAGGTGGAATTCTGTGCCAACCTTGGCAGAGATACGTTCTGGTCCGTTAGTCCGTTTGTTGGGTATAAAAATTGTAATCTGTGTGATTAGTTTAAATCAATGGCTGTGATATGATAAAAGAGAATTAGATAAGTACCGCGATATTTCATTTATCCGCCTACCCAACCCTAGGGACACCACAATATCCTTAGCAACAAATTTTAACTAAAATTACCTTTTATATTTAAATCTTCCATAACTGTTTTTAAAATAGGTGCCAATGTTCCACTGGAGTTTCCTTTTGATAAGAAACAACTTTCTATTTCCATAGCCATAAGATACTCTGAAAATTTCGTCACTACATGTTCATACTGTACTGTCCTAGCATCACTATCACACACAAAACACAGGTTAAAATGGAATGCGTTTCTAGCATATTTTTTGTTATCTATTCTTACAGGAAATCCTAAGACTTTGTAGTCTTGTAAAGTCCTGAAAATATATTTTGTGTCAACTAATGTGTTAATGAACTGCCATAAGAAAATGCTCTCTTTAACACTTCTACACTTACACGGTAATAGTGCTCCTTTGTAGCTCAGCCTTTGTAATAATGTACACACTTATACTATCAAAAAGTTCTTTGGAAATGTAGTTTTCAGGGACCTAAAAATTGAGTAAAATAATGTTGTCAGCAAAAGAATTCTCCAATATCCTAGTGGACACAGCAGGAATGCTAAAAAAGATACACGGAAGATTAAGTTACCTGGCAGGAAATTATGGGACCTGCTGTGTGATGAAATTCGCAGAAAAATATGCACCGAATAGGGCCTTCTTTAACATTGGACGGGAAACCTGGTTTTACAATTGAACCACTCCCAGTACTCATGGTGCATCAACGAACTCGAAAATTTTGGTGCATGGTGGGCCTTAATAATCTGTATAAGATATTAATTTACGAATTATGTACTTAACTTAGCTACCGCTTACATTATTCAAACGCATTTTGATAAATAGCCAGACACAAATTAAATATTTCTGTTTGAGGTTATGTTCTAACTTTTCCTTGGCTGCCGTTTCTCCCTTTCCCGGAGTCTCTGTTTCTTTCTTTGATCACAGATCATTTCCCAAGAAGAACAACCAACTCTGCCCCCTTGGTACGATCCTGAAAATTACCTATGTTGGCAAACATTAGTATGTTGGCAACACTGGCCTTGGCTCAACTCACTGACACTGACATTAGTGGCTCAACTGTGCTCTCCTAACCAACAAATATTTGAATTCAAAATCCAGAAAAACCCGTGTAAAAGCATAAAATTTACAAATTGTCCTTTTCTTTTATCCATTAACCATTTTCAATGGATGAATCGGTTATATTTGTTCAAGAGTAAGTTTACTAAACAATTAAATTTGAATATTTACAAGATTTGTTTTGCCCTAATCATAATCAAAAATGAAATTTAGGAGAACTTCATAATAAGCAACAAAGACTTTTGATTAGTTCAGACCTCAGACGTTCAGACAATAAGTAGGTTTCTTGTTGAACACTACTCCACAATTAAATGTAACATAATATTATTATATTTCAACCACCTTTATAAATTTTTAATAAACTGTCTTAGTTTATAGAAATAGTCCATAGGTATCTGAAAATAGAGTGAATATATTGTATGAAATGAAACACAAGAAGTCTGCTCCACTATTTGATAATCTTACACAAACCTTATGTATGCATAAAATATATTATCAAAAACCCAGTTAGAATTTCTTTTGTAGATCCTCTACTTTCATTATTAGTATATATCACCAAAGAGTAACCCAAATATCTGCACAAAATGCTCACTCTGCTCATGCTCACACTTTGCTTACACATCTAAATGTGACTCTTTTTCCTTTTCTTGTACAATTCTTTATTATTTCATTGATGAAAATTATAAATAGTGCTGGACTTAATCTCCTTCCCTGTCTTAGTTTCTTTCTCATTTGTAGTGCATGCTCCTGAAATTTGACATCGTAACGTTTTAATATAGTTTTTTTTTAAGACTTAGAAGTGGAGATGATGATATTATTGTTGAATACAAAGAAACAAAGGAACCTTCTTTTAACCGAAGAAGACTTACCAGAAAAGCAAAGGAACCCAACGGACGAATTTCATTAATTGACCTGACAACAGATTTTGAAAGTCCGACAGCCAGCAATAAAAACATAAATCTGGAGAATAATAAAGGGTCCAATGCAGAAGTTAAGGTGAGTACCTGAATAAGTACCTACCTAGTCTAAATATTGCTATTAGGAGATTCTAATATTTTAGAAAACATTCCCAGAGTGTCCAGTATGTTTACTATCCATGGAAAATTTAGAAATAAAAGTGACAAATTGTGGTCATGTATTTTGCAAAGCATGCATGGATATTCTAGTTAGTAAACCTGGCTCAATATTGTGTCCAATATGCCGCAGAAGAATAATAAAAAAACATATAAGAGATATATTTTTTTAGCATGTTATAATAAAAGTTGTGCCATAAATTTATGCCGTGATTTTAACAGAAAATGCACAGCTTTTAAAAACATATTGTCAACTTGTAATGGTGCATACAAACTTTAGTTAATTTGCCCTAATTACAGCTGTAAAAAATTCGTAATTGATTAATAGTAATCGTTTTAGTTTAGAGCCCCTACTTTTGGTTCTAATTATCTGCTTTGATAGGCGATTATAATAATCAGCGTTTTGAATGGGCCCATGTGAATTATTTAAAGTCGTGGGTTTCGGCACAGTGGAAACTACGAATATTTTAAATGAGTTAATTAGTAATATCCTCTTATATCTCTGTGGCGTTATAAATAAATATAAATTTTGAAACTTTTTTTGTGAATCATTTAACAAGGCAATGTGAGAAAGTTTTAATTTCTTAGTAGTCTGTGTTAAGCCTTCATTAGTAGCCTAGCTGTTATATGTTTCTTATTAAAAGAGGGTAGCTAATATAATTTTTAGAGAAAACTTCTTCCAATCTTCTCTAAATTAGGTAGTATGAAATAATTCAAGGAGGAAATATCTTAAAAGGTTAACATTTATTAGAAAAATTTACATCTTACATTTTTTCTAGACAAAAGGGTACTTACAAAATATTTTTGGTAAACCAGTAAATAATATCGACAACATAACAGGAAAAGTCAGTCACAAGTACAAAGAAAAAATAATTCTTATCATATTCTATCATAAGTTTCTGCTGTAGCAACTGTAAATGGTCTGCAACCACTTAGAATAAAAACCATTCCATCCTAAAAAGACAAGATCATGTGATTTTTGAATCTAGCATGATACATGTTGATTTTGTATCAGTCTACTATTGAATTACTTACCCTAATTAATCCAGGAAGAGAAACCCAAAAATCAAAATTCGGTATAACTTCAACTCCTCTTGCCCCACGCGCAGTATACATAATAATTCCTCCACCAATGAAGTATATTATGGCAGCAGTGAAAAATATTATGCAAAATATTGAACCAGTGCTCAACTCGTGATGTGACAAATGTTTTACGCAAACTAAGGGAGAGTACAGCATTAGTACCTAAAAAATATGGGGTCAGAAGTACAGAAAGTAGATACTTGACAAATGGAGTCTGCATATATTCTGTAAACTTGAAAAAATATAATTATTTACTACTATACTAGGTACATACGTCTGATTCATGATTTTCTACTTTTAAATTTGTTCCTTTAAATGTAACACAGCCTAGGTTAATACTTGGAGAAGAACTAAAACATAAAAATGACTAGAAAGACCTCTAACTAGGGCCTACAGATACTAGTAAAGTTTTTAAACCACCCAACAACGAGAAGCGACAATATGACATTTGGCGAAATCATTGTAGTGGGAGGTAACCCGGCCAACTGTCATATGTTTAAGCCGGCCGTGTTTCAGCCGTTAGTCGATGAGTTATCGTTATCGAGTTTAGTTGTCGTTTTTGTTGAAAGAAGTGTATTGTTTAACTATTTGTTTTTATGAGTGCTATGCTATTATAAAACTATGCCTGTGTTTCGAGGGTGTCACTCAAAAGAAGGTCAAGGAATAAGCATGTTTTTATTTTCAAAGGATCCTGAACAGTAAGTACATCTGCACCGCTATGATACATTTCTTTATATTTGTTTTGTTGTATTTATTTGCTGTATTTTATTACGTGAAATGTATATGGAAAAGACCTACCATTATTTATTATGTATTCAAGTGAAGTTGATATTAAATGTATAAAAACAATTAACTTTTTAAGGAAAGGCGACGGGAAGGAAAATATATCAAACTAATCTAAAAAACATGTTTTTATTTTCCTAACAGATCTTGTGTTTTTTGGAAAATATTCCTGAAAGCACAAGTACCTACTTATTTTCATTTAGTAGTTTTTATTGAATATCATATTTCTACGCGTAGATCAGGTAAAATAAGCAAAGAGTAAGTAGTAATAGATACATTATAAAAGAATCATGGGGTTTTCCGAAACATACAACTTATTTTGTTTAAACAAAATAGTTACGTAATATTATAATGTCTGTATTAACAAGGGGAATTTTCGCTAACGCTCGTACCGTATTTTTTGAAATCGTGTGTAATAGGCTCATTCTTACCACTCTTGGTAGGTGTGGGTAATATACTATTTCATGTCCTTTCTAAACGCACAATCAATAAAACATTTTTATTTTATTTCATTTTCTTATGATTTTACGAAATTTGATGGAAAGCCAATTACGTGAAACACAGAAGATATTCATGAAAAAGGTACTTCTTACTAGGTACCCACATTTTTTATTGCAGTGTAAAGCATTTACTTCATTGTTTTAGTGCTTCTTTTAGTGTAATAACCCGGCCAACTGTCAAAATTTCAAGGTGAAGGACATATAATTTGGTCCCCATTTAATCAATGCTAAACTCGGGATTTTGTCGCTTCTCGTTGTTTCGGGTTCGGACGTAACGAAAATGTAACCTATTAAAAATAAAATCGAAATCCTGATAGCATGACGCAACCCTATTAAATAGTATATCACAGAATCCCAAAAAATATGCCCACAGTTTTTAGTTTATCATTGAAATTGTTAAGAAGTCTCATGTAAAATGACAATATAGCATCAAGGCCAATTCTAAATCCAAATTGCTCACAATTTAGGATTCGAAACGAGACAAGAAATGAAATTAACCTCTTAAAAGCCTTCTCAAAAACCTTAGAGAAGACCGATAAAAGAGCAACCAGTCTATAGTTCTCTTCTTATGAATGGGGACAACAATAGCTTTATTTAGTTCCTGTGGAAAATAACCATGCACGAAGGAGATGTTTATCAAATATGTAAGGTTGATATGTTAACCAGAAAAACAAAATACCATAGCAAAATTAAAAAAAATGGTTTTTTTTAATGACATCAGCATCGAGCGGTGTTTAATTTGTAGCGTTTGAGCTTCTATAATTATTAATGAATTAATATTTAAGAATATGCACCATTAAGCGCATTTTTCTAAATAGTCCAAATTATTACAATTAATTGTGCATACTGGTTTAAAAAAGGTATTATAAGTAGAAGTTAGGCATAGGTATATTTTTAGGCGTGAATCTTGGCTCAAAGCAGCCAAAAGGGGAGAAAAAACGAACTTTAAAAATGATAAAAAATGTAGAAAATATTTTCAAGATGAATTTGTGTCAACTGTGGGAAACCGTTTAGCAATGCTAGACCCACACTTTTCTGTAATAATGTTTGTAAGCTTGTTTCAACCGAAGTTTCTAAAGAACTTCCAAGGAAAGTAAATATTACTTGAAATCTCCCAGCGAAAAATATAAGTCTGAACAAATCTTTATAATCCTTATTTGATTTGTCAACAAAACCCGGAATTTCGAATGCATATCCTTGCTGAGATGAAGAAGAGAGTTTGACCATTATTGCAAACAATTTGCCAAAATATGTATAATTAAGCTGTTTATTACACTTAAAATATTTTATACTCTTAAATAACAAATAGGGAATTAAATTCCTCGGAAAAATCATATAAAACCAACAGAAAACTAAAAATATTGTCTCACCTCTAAATTTATTTTACTTTTATATTTGGATTTGCAAATTTTTTATAATACAAATTTGTTTTTTATTTTCCAATTAGTTATTTTTAATCGCGCTAGTGGTGCAACCAACGCTTTTTACGAACTTGAACACAAATAAATTATTCTCATGGTGCAACCAACGCACGAGAGGAATTTCGATGGAGTCCGCCGTCGCCTTTATGCGAATATGATGTCGCATATATAAAAGGTACAGACTGAAGGTTTCGCATCTGGTGTAGGTTAATCTGGCATAGAATATCAACAAAAGACACAATAATAATCGCTTATTATTTGGCCCCTTGAGCTGAGCAAACATAAGCTGACTAAGTTGCCGTTTTATTTGGCCAAGTGAATCAATTATCTCGGTCAAATTTCCTCCCCCCTTTAGCTACACTAAGGTTACCGGATTTATAACCGATATCGTTCATTTTGGCTGATTTATGTGTCGATTTGGCACAGTGGCGGCTTTTTAGGGGCGTAAGTGTCAAACAGACAGTATAATCGATTATTTATCTACATCAATTTGCATTTTAACTACCAGCGAATAACAGCGCCACTTACTAAATCGCCTTTGTAACCCCGGACGTCATACCGCAGCCGCTATAAAATAAACTATTTTACTTTGGAACTAACCCGGACTGGGGTCGGCATGCCTACCCTGTCGTTAGAATATCACTAACAAAGACTAGGATTTCAGGCTTGCAGATGGGCAACCAAACATACACCATGTATCGAAGTTAAAACCCAGGGTCGGCAGCTCCATACCTGCCGCTAAATTTAAAGTGAGGTTATGTTTATGTCTAATACTTAAGGTGGATTTATAGTTTGACGGTGGCTGGTACTGGTCGACGTTTGACGGTCTGTTGCTGGTGGCCGGTGAAAAAGTGGATTTATAATTTGACGGTCGCATCACCGTTATGCATGCGCATTATTCGTATTTTTTATATTGACAATTGACGCTTGGAAAGGTTGTTTTAAGGTTACGATAATTTTGATTTTAGTGTGTGATATTTTGTACTTTGTAGTTGTATTTGTGAAAAGAAAGTGAAAGCAATATGGAAAAAAAGTCGCTAACTATGTTTGCTCTGCTACCCAGCCCCTACCGGCACAATACCAAACTATTCTGACGTGACGTACGTCCAGCTGTTGAGCCACGTGACATCATTCTACGACAGGATTGGTTAAATTCCGAACAGCCACCGGAAAAAGTTAAAAGTTGACCATCTCGACCGTCAAGCCACCGTCAAACAGCACCGGAACAGAAATCTATAAATCGGATAACGGAAAGCAATTTGTTTATCTCTACCTGCCACCGTCAAACGTCGACCGGTACCAGCCACCGTCAAACTATAAATCCAGCTTTATTCTCAACAGGGAAGATTTTGTATATCGATCTGTTGTTTTTGAAGTTTTTGTGATTATTGTAAGAAAAGGACTGAATTAGTGTAAAATAAGTCAGAGGAAGTGCTGTCTGTTGAAAAACAAAACTTTCGGTTTAGTTTTCTAAGATTAGGACCTCAGGTAAGTGATTTAAAATAAAAATAAAATATTCGATTTGGACATTCCGAAAAATTGAGGGATAACGCCCGCAATGAACTGGAAAACCAAGTTGAAACTTAGGTAAAAACTGATTTTATTCAATATATTTTAAGTTTAAAATATAGATTTTTCGTCATTGGATAAACAAATTAAATTAAAAAACAATGGTCAATAATTATTCGGCGCAAACAGGATATTTTATTTAAGTTTTAAAGCTCTTACCTGAGGTCCTAATCTTAAAAAACCAAACCAAGTTCTGTTTTTCAACAGACAGCACTCACTGTGACTTATTTTACACTAATTTAGTCCTTTACTTTCAAAAATAAACGCAAAAAATACAAAATCATGCCTGTCGATACTGACTATTAGACATAACCATAACCTCACTTAAATTTTACGGCAGGTATGTAGGTGCCGACCATCGGTTTTAACCTCGATCCTTGTTCGATACGTGGTGTATGTTTGGTTGTCTATCTTCAAGCCTGAAATATTAGTCTTCCATACTGATATTCTTAGGACAGGGAAGGCATGCCGACCCCAGCCCGGATCGCTGTAGTTTGCGAGTATGACGTCCGGGGTTACAAGGGCGATTTAAAAAGTAGAGCGGTTATTCGCTGGCAGTTTAAGAGTCATTTAAATGCAAATAATATAATAAACTATTTGTTTGATACTGGGTCGGCACTGCCGCCCCTAAAAAGCCGCCACTGCTTTGTTTTTTTTTACTCACCCTTCTTTTACATTATAAACAATTTGGTACTCATTGGGGTTTTCAGTTGATAAATCATATTTTATTTGAGTGTGTAATCCTATGGCTGAACAATTATGTATCCTGGAAGTATAAGTAGCCGTTTTATTGGAATTATCTGTTATGTTATAACGGAATTCTTTTGCAATGCATTTTATCAGCTAAAAAATGTGTAAAAAATTAGGTACATACAGGCCCGTCAATGGATGATAATGTGATAACATATAAAAAGGGTGTCCCAAAATGTACGCACATTTTAAATATCGTGGCATTTTTGTTTTTGTCATAATAGGCTTCTGAAAATTTGATAGACGTCATGTAATTTATTGCAAATTAATAGCCATGGAACGCTACACGGTAGAACAGCGCGTTGTTATTGTGAAAACGTATTATAAATGTGGAGAATGTTATGCGGAAACAGTTCGTAGAGTGCGAGCCGTTTTTGGAAGAAATAATGCACCAAAACATACGACAGTGCAAAGATTTGAGCAAAGTGATTCTGTTGGAAACATAAAATCAACAGGGCGGCCGCGTACTGCTCGATCTATTAAAAATATTGCAGCAGTGCCAGAAAGTGTTGGTGAGAATCCAGGCACGTCGATTCGCCGTCGGTCACAGCAAGTGAACATTACCAAAAGCAGTATGCAGCGAATTCTTACAAAAGATTTGCATTTGCATGCCTATAAAATCCAATTGACCCAAAAATTGAAGCCAGCAGATCATGGGTTGCGCCGTGAATTTGTTAATTGGATTCTGGAAAACGAGGCAAATGACGGAGATTTTTCGAAGAAAATCCTATTTAGTGATGAGGCACATTTTCAATTTAATGGATACGTCAATAAGCAGAATTGTCGAATTTGGAGGGAAGATAATCCTCGTGTTATTCACGAAAAACCAATGCATCCTCTACGAGTCACTGTTTGGTACGGTTTTTGGTTCGGCGGAATAACTGGGCCATACTTCTTTGAAGACGAGGCTGGAAAGGTACTAACAGTGAATGGCGAACGTTATCGTGCAATGTTAGAAGAGTTTCTGTGGGCTGAATTAGATCGAATTATTGTGGAAAACTTATGGTTGCAACAGGACGGAGCGACCTGTCACACTGCGCGTGAAACAATGAACTCGTTAAGGGGGCATTCCGATACAAGAGACCGCGACCAGCGACCGAGACCGAGAGACCGCGACGTGCGACCGCGACGTACCGCTTTAACGGATTTGTATGTGGTGCTTTCCGATGCAAGCGACAGCGACGCGAGACGGTAGGCGTGGCCATCGTGCGACCAACGGTCGCGCGACCACACTGCTCTGGAAGCAGTGATACGCTGCGACCTGCATAGTTTATTTCAATTATTTTATATCTAGAGAGGGTTGAATGGCGACGTTTTCTACTCAGGAAGATGAATTGTTCATCGATTTAGTGTCTAATCACCCACCATTATATGACACCCCTCATTTGATCTTGAGGTGTATATTAAATCAATTTTTTGTCTTTTTTCTTGCGGTAAAGCCAACACAAAAATTATATCTTCGTCCTCGTCTTCCAATAAACATTTAATGAATGTTTTCTTACTTTAAGATTGTTAGACATGGTTTTCTGAAACGTATACAATTACTAAATTAAACAAAATGGACCTAGCCAAAGTCGCCACGTCGCGTCGTCTGTATTTGTATGCTACTGGTCGCCGCAGCGACATGCGACCTTTGGTCGCTTGTCGCTCGGTCGCTTGTCGCGGTCTCCCGTATCGGAATGCCCCCTTTACGACTGAAAGTTCCTGGTCGTGTCATATCTCGCAATAGTAATCAGAATTGGCCACCACGATCCTGCGATATAATACCGTGCGACTTCTTTCTCTGGGGTTTTCTTAAATCTTGTGTTGATGCCAATAAACAAGCCGCAATTTCTGACTTAAAGAACGAAATTCGACGCATCATTGAAGAAATTCGTCCACAAATATGTGAAAATGTTATCGATAATTTCGTCAAAAGGGCAAGGGCATGCCAGCAAAGCCGCGGTGGACATTTGTCAGATATTGTGTTTCACACTTAATCGTGACATGTATTTTTTCTAATCCCAGTAAAGTTTTGACATATTTCAAGAAATAAATTTGTTTTGTTAACAAATAAAAATGTGCATTCATTTTGAGACACCCTTTAATATAACATCTAAAAGGCTTAAGATTCGCTTACGAATTTAGGACCGTTTTCGTTAGAACCATCTTTAGCAAGAAAATTGAATTTTGATGAAAAATTAATAGGTATAGGTATCATACTTTGCCAAAAACCTCGAAAGGCGTAACTAAAATACGTATTTTATTTCTGTTTCACTTTTTTCAAGTTTTTTTATCGCGATATAAATAATTAAATATCACCACCAGGGGCGTGCGCATGGGCAATCGTTACGATTTTTTTCGGCTATCGATGCTGCGTCAGTTCTTTTCTTAATTTGATACTTTAATTAATATCACCGACTGGTTGGAAATTTATAAAATTCGTGATACGATTATGATCAATTCTGAGAAAACAATAATGTTATTTCATTGACATTCCGTATACTGTGACTTGGTACACAGTACACCCGAATAATTAATTCATGATTGTCCACGCGCACCCTACTGGTGATCCTAAATAAGGCTAAATATATTATATATATACAGGGTCGTTGGTATGTATGGAAACGGTTGATTATTTCTTAAAGTATAACAGTTAGCAAAAAATATTTTAGATAAAAGTTTTAGAGTTATTAATGGCCTATTAGAATTTTAAAAGAATAAGTATACAGGATGAGTCAGAAAACCGTAGAGAAGCAAAGTTACTTTTTTCTAAATGGAACAATAATATTTTAGAATATTTTTGAATTTTACATGAAATAGCAATTATTTTTCAATAAGTGCATTATAAGTCTAAACCTAATAATTTCCGAGATATTGACTTTTGAAAAATGACATATTTTGAAATTTGACAGCTTCTAGGCTTCTAACGGTACGTCTTTGAGTAAAACGGCTTACATGCCCCTATCTTACTTTTTTTATATCTTCCCGAAAACATCAACTTCCGGTTAAACCGGAAGTACTGTATTTCCGGCCTTTGAGTTACATCCGGTTTAACCGGAAGCTGACACTTTTAGGAAGATAATAAGAAACTAAGATAGGGACATGTAAGCCGTTTTACTCTAACACTTACCGTTAGAAAAGCTAGAAGCTGTCAAAGTTCAAAAATGTTATTTTTCAAAAGTCGATATCTCGGAAACTATTGGGTTTAGACCTATAATGCACTTATTAAAAAATGATTGTTATTTAATGTAAAATCCAAAACTATTCTAAGATATAGGGTGTTCTATTTAAAAAAAAAGTAACTTTGTTTATCTACGGTTTTCTGACACATCCTGTATACTTTTTTTTTTTAATTTCTGATGGACCTTAAGAAACCCTGAAACTTTTATCTTAAATATTTTTTGCTAACTGTTTTACTTTAAGAAATAATTGACCGTTTCCATACATACCAACGACCCTGTATATATAGATCTGTGATAACTAACAAGGTGTGCCAAGTAAAAAAAACTTAAAAAAAAATGTTTAACATATTAGCAAAGGGTACTTATACTTAAAACAGGTCATAAATATGTTTTTTTTCATAAACAGTTTTAAACAAAAATGTTTTTAAAATAAAAAAAAACAAACATATTTTTTAACCTTGAGACAATGTTAAGAATGAGATATTTAGAGAAAAACTGAAAGTAAAGCAAAAACTAGATTAATAGAAACTAAAATGGGAAGCATATTTAATCAGGGTGGATAACTTACACAATTGATATGGAAGCTAGAACGACTAGACAAAATTTATTTATTTATTTATTTATTTATAAGCAATAGCAAAAATATTACATAATACATTCCAATAAAGCAGTATAATCATAACAAGGATACTTGGCAATCCTATCATTTTTGACTTTACTAAAACAAACAACCTCACTATTGCCATATTTGGCACACAATGGTATAGAAGAGGAAGAGCAAGAATTTTAAGGAACAATATAATGGATTACCTACTAGGGTAAAAGAAAGTAGCAGCCTCGCTGTTTTTAAACACACTTTAGCTATTTACCTAAAATGAACTCATTTCTATTTTATTGTGATTATGTTAGATAATCCATTGTTGTTTGTATTTTATTTCTATTTTATTGTGATGTATGATAATCCATTGTTCTTTGTATTTTTATTTCTATTTTATGTAAGATAATTTATTATTATTGTATTATTAGGATGTATTTACCTATTCCGAAATATATATTAATATTATTTGAACAACATTGCAGAAACACTAAAGCGGGATTTATAAACTCGAAAAGTTGGCGAGGTTGAGGTTCAGTTGGTGTTGAAAATAGGAGTTCAATTTAAACTGAAGGGAACACTCAGTTCCATTTATACACTCGTTCATGTAAAGCTCATGTAAGGTTCGAAAACTTCTCGGGTAGTTCGAAATAACCAATTTTTATGCTCGGATTTCGGAATATCTAACCTCACAAACTTGATCATAACTTCAACCTCACCAACTTTTCAAGTTTATAAATTCAGCTTTAAAACAGAGGGAAAACGCAAGAGAAGAACAAGGAGAATGAACTTAGACACCCATAAAAAATATCCTGAATAGTAATCATTAGTACCTACCGATGCAGTAAAACTCTGGGTAGAATTTAATTGGTAATCTTGAGCTTTAAACAACTTATTCTGACATCCTGAGAAGAAATAGGTGTAGTTTGCTACAGCATCCTGAATAAACTTCGTACTAGCAGGTAGCAACCGTGTCAAATTTATTTGGTTGTATTCATCGAATTTACACATGCAAGGGCCTTCCTGCTGACATTTATCTGCAATAGAATTGTTAAATAATATTGTTAATATAAAAACTATACACAAACTAAGCATTTTTGCCATGACTTTGAAACTATCATTTCTTAAAAAAAAAAAAATATTCTTGGTTATGTTTAGATAAGAATTTTTCACAGATTTGTTTTTGTGTTGGTAGTTTTTAAGTTCTTTGGTATTGGTTCTACTGATTGTGATTTTTTGATTCCTACAGTACAGAGCAGGATTAGGAGAGTTCTTTATTATGAGGTCTACAACTAATTTTTATGTTTTCGTGTATGTTTGAACAATATCTTGCGTTTAGTTGAAACTTGAAATCAAGAACCCGGACCGGAACCGAACCCAGATATTGTACACTTGAATCCCAATTAATAATACCGATTCTTTGGATGAAACTGGAATCAAAACTATTAAAAATTGCTTCAAAACGGTCGTTTTCGGACTGGACTGATCAGAACCTTTAAAAATTGCTACGATTTACTCTCTTTGGATTTGACTTAGTTCATATAGATGCGAATTGCGAATAATGCTCTGATTGGCCGATTTCTTCGAAATATTTTAAATTAACCAATCTGAGCATTATTCGCAATTCGTGATTCGCATCTATATGAACTAACCCTTAACCGAATCGGAATAATTTTGTTTCGGAACCGGAACTGTAACGGAATTTAAAAGAACTAAAAACATTTACTCTGTGACTATCTGACGCTCATGATCATGATCATGACAAAAGATTTCTAGGTTAGGTGTTTGTATTTGGTGTATGTTTGTTTATGTTTTTTCGGTTGTGTTATTTTGCTAAAATTCTTATTGTTCTATGGTGTTTTGTGGTTCTGGTTCTTGTGCAAAGTACCTAAATAATAATTATTTTTTTTTTATTATATAACGGAAAAATAAAGGTGTACAAGCAGTGGCGTAAAAACCGCCCCCGCAGGCCCCGCATTGCGGGCGGGGGGGGGGGGGGGCGCAGCAAAGCCAGGGGCGCCCTCAAGTCCCTTGATGAAAATAATAAATCTGCTTAGTTTGTAAAATAGTTGTATTTGTATAGTGAAAATATCATAATCATGCACAAATATATGTATGTTTATTACATTCCAACTTTCAACTAATTCTAATTCCTCTTTCATACATATTTTAAGACTTTGTTTTCTTATCTCAGTGAGTACACAACTTTTATGTCTGTTTTAATTATCACATTGTTTTTTTTTAATTGCAGTACATTATTTTAAAATTTCATTATTTTTACAACAAAAAATTGTTCTTTGTTCTCTACAATACTTTATATCCTTCTATATTAAACAACGCTTACAAATGACAATCTTTTTTACTATAGTGTAAGTGTGAAGGATTCAGACAGGTGCAAAATAGCAGGGCGCTTTCAAAACTTTGCGGGGGGGGGGGGGCGCACATGCCCTTAGTTACGCCATTGTGTACAATAAATATAAAATGTTTGTGTATTTTATGGACATGCAGAGACCACCACATTAAATTTTTTTGGTAATTATTTGTAACAACAGATAATTTTTCGCTGATTTTTTTCATACGCCCTAATTGAAGGTCGCTGATTACAATTTTCCTTTTGTGTTTTCTCCGGAAACATATAGGTTTTGAGAAAAAAAAGTTTTTTCAACTCACGGGTATGATATTTTACATATTATAATCCTAAAATTGTGTTATTTGCAATAAAATATTACTTGTATGACTCATGATATACACTTAACACACACTAAACCTGGGAAATGCCAAAAAACGTATTAACTTGTTAAAGGAAACAGAAAAATGTAGATTGTCTGACAAAAACAGCTGACGACCTCTCTTGCCATGTTTAGAATGTTTACCGATAACAATATTATTGCTATATAGCGAACTTGAAACAAAAAGACTGATTAGAAACGGATTAGCGCCCTTTAACAACCTATGTAGGTCTAGTGTAGTAAAGCAGTAGCACTAATAATTACTAATGATTTCTTAAAAATTGTATTTGGGTGGCAATCACTGGAACATTTACCTTTCTAGTGAGTCACTAGCAATGGTACAGGATTTAATAATATTGATCATTATGTAAATTAACTTAAGACTCTTAAGAGGTTTTAATAAATGCTGATATACATAAATTGCCTTATTAATTAGTGTATTCACAAAATGCTCGTTTTTAATACTACATGAAAATCAAATTATATCACCTATTTGAATGTTTATAGATAACATTATCTCTAATGTAAAGGTCAATAAAAATACCAGAAACATTGTATTATTTGTTCCGTAATATTTCGTGTGTGTTTCACTGCAAAATGCCAAATAAAATTGTTGTGGTAGGGTCATGTATGATTGATTTTGTAAGGTAAGTTTTATGTCCACATACGATTACACGTCCTGTTTTATGTTCCTTTATTTATTTGCTAGTTACGCACCAAGGTTGCCCACAGCTGGAGAAACAATTCATGGTCACAAGTTTGTTACTAATTTTGGAGGAAAGGGGGCAAATCAATGTGTTGCAGCTGCGAGATTGGGAGGTGATACGTCATTAGTTGCAAGGGTATGTTTATGATTATTATTTATTTTGGAAACAATTTTATTCAAAAATTCAAATTCAAAAATCAGCTTTATTATCATAAGATGACAATCTCATTGACAAAGCAAACTACAAATACAAATACAATACAACTATAACATACTTATAAAGACCATTCAAATCGTAATGGGGAACCGTTATAAATGTTTAAAAAGGAAGTTCAATAAAATAAAACAGTCTAAGTATTTTCCATAAAAATAAAACAATATCCCAACTAATAACATAACTTATCACATTATAAAAAAGTAAAACATACAACCTTGCCCATAAACAATTACATGATAATACCAAAAAAAGAAAACACGAATAAGGTATAGAAAGTGTTTTCAGAAGGAATCAGCAAAAAAATCTGAGACAGAGTAATATGCTTTATCTAGAAGCACTCTCTTGACTTCTGTTTTAAACTCACCAGCATACATGATCTTTCTAACTTGTCGTGGACGGTGGTTGAATATTTTTTTACCATTATAAACAAAAGAGTTTTTTTTATTAAAGTAGAGGTTGGTATAGGAAGTGCCGTGGTGTGAGTACTTCGCACAGAGTAAAACGATGTGGCTCGAATTTCATGTATATATTTCTTATGAATGAGGCAGGCTGTCTCCTGGATAAAAATACAAGGGAGTGTTAAAAGATTATTCTGCATAAACAAAGGCCGACAAGACTCCCGTCGTTTTATCTTCAGCATGAATCTGATAGCTCTTTTCTGAAGAAGAAAAATAGTCCTAAACAAGTAACCCGAGCATGCACTCCTAAAACATATGCCATACCCCAAGTAATAAGTCTCTATTAGAGCGAAGTAAACCCTTCTGGTAGTTGGACCATCCATCTCCTGAGAAATGACACTCAAAGCATAGCAACCTCTAGACAGTTTGGTGGACAATTGCAGAATATACTGATCAAATTTTAATTTATTATCCAAAACATTATCCAAACTTACAATAACCTACACTCCCTATCCTCTCTGCATTCAAAGACATCTGCTCCATCTCACATTTAAAACTATAACAATATTTGTCTTTGATGTATTAATAGTCAGGAAATTTGCGTCGCACCAGTTTTTAAGACTTACCAAATCGTCACTAATAACACCTTCCACATGGTCATTACCTTTGAAATGCCACAAAATGGTTGCATCATCCGCGAACATAGTGAATGAGCCCGATACATTCAAAGTTACAATATCATTGATATAAATCAAAAAAGCAACGGCCCAAGGACAGACCCTTGCGGGACACCGGAAGTTAGTCTTAAAGTGGATGATACTTCGTTGTTAAGAATGACTGACTGATGACGATCGGTCAAGTACAATCTCACCCAATTCAAAAATGCGCCTCGGAAACCATAGATTTCAAGCTTGCCGAGCAGTATTCTATGATCCACACAATCGAAGGCTTTAGTGAGATCACAGAATACCGCAGTGGCAGCCTCTCCCTCATTCAAGCAAAGATATAGTTCTTTTAAAAAGGAGAAAATCGCATCATTAGTGCTTTTCTGAGCCTGGAATCCGAATTGAACCCTACAAAGTGTATTATGTGTTTTCAAAAAGGTGGTAATGCGTTTCTTGACAAGTTTTTCAATAATTTTTGATAGCGTTGGAAGTAGCGACACTGGCCTAAAGTTAGATGGGGACTCAGGATCCCCCCCCCCCCCCCCCTTAAAAAGTGGAACGACTCTGGCAATCTTTAAACAAGGTGGGAAAATACCAGAAATAAAAGATAAGTTAATAGCTTCCGCCAGTGAGCTTAACGCGCTATCCGGCAGGGCAAGAAATACCCTTAAAGAAATATCATCCCAACCCACTGCATTTTTATTCTTTATCTCGCAAAATACCTGCTTAATTTCGTCAATATCAGTGGGATAAAAATAAAACGAATCGCTCACTGCCACATTACGCAGATAGTCCAATGCATTCGCTCTCGAAAGGATTTGACTAGAAAGATCTGAGGCCACGGAACACTAGAAAGAGTTGAATTGATTGGCGCTGACAGATGACGGGGTTAATTTACTGTCTCTTCCACGCAAGTCATTAATGATTTTCCAGGTTTCTCTTTGTTTATTACTTGAATGATTTAAACGATTAGAATAATAATGTTGTTTGGCCATTCGAATTACTCGCCTATACATTTTTCGATATTTAATGTAATAAGTCAGTGTTACTATCCAAAAAATGTTTACGAAGTCTATGTAAAGATCGCATATTTATAGCTGATATTCTTATAGCTTTCGTAAACCAAGGCTTTCTATTTTTTTCTTTAAGATTTTTTACTGGAAAAGACTGGTTAAAATTATAAGATAAAATATTGTGAAAACATGCCACAGGATATCATTTGAATTAATAATATTAGGCCAATCAACATTGCACACATTTGCGAAAAATTTTTAAAATTATATTCAGTATACATCCTTCCGCGACGTGTTTTTATTTCAGTGTGAGTAGAAGGTATCTTGAACTTACATAAAATTGCCTCATGATCTGATAGCCCAGCATTAATCACATCACTTACTTGATAAATGTTGGTTCGTGGAGAGGGTATTAAGGAATAACGTTACTTACATATAAGGGCTGATTGCTAAGCTGAAAATTAAACAAATGTGAAACACCTTTTATAGATGATGCACTAACACTGTAAAATTTTAATGCACGAATGCAAGTGTTATGTTTATTTTGTAGGTTGGAGACGATGTTTGGGGAACAAAATACATCGATAGTCTCAAAGAAAATAACGTGGATGCCAAATACGTTAAAATAACCGAGAAATCAAGCAGCGGTATAGCACAGATTAATGTAGCTAACACAGGAGAGAACCAAATAGTTATTGTGGCAGGTGCTAATAGAAACTTAAGTGTGAAAGACGTAGAGGACGCCCAGGAAGTAATAGGCGCTGCTGATGTGCTCGTCTTGCAGTTAGAAACTCCAGTTGATACTGCTATAAGGGCCATTCAACTTTGTCGTGGTGTAAGTATGCGTCCATGATACTAAAATATTGTAAAGCCGGACAAACTATTATACTTTGATTCCTATTGTCTCACAGCCAGCAACCCTCATCTTAAATGCAAAATTCAAATTTTGGGTTACAGTTTGAACATATTATTTTTAGACTGAAAGTATATCTTTTCAATTAACATACATGTAGTTTTAACATTCGTAATTTTATTTTTTTTTACGGTAGGGTCGGAAAGTTATAACAGTATGGGCAAGCCGATAATTTAGGATAAATCTTACGACAGTGGTGAACGTTTGGGTTTCTATTAATACCTATGCAATTTTTATGGTGTAGAGAAAAAAGGTATATATTTAACTGTAATAACTTTATTTTATTAATACAAAAGCTGTACAGATCACATTTACAAGAATCTACAAATTAAAGGTTTAAAAAGGTGTCTTCATCATCACTAAATTCGTAGGATTCGTCTGTGAAGTCAACTGAAATAATCCTAACATATCTTTTGCACTGAACGTCCTTCGTTGATCTAGGTTTCTTCTAAAGAACAATGTTATTCTTTTCACTTCTATATCTGCCAATATCTCTTAGATACTGCCGTCTCCAAAAAATGATATCTTTTCTATGCAGAAAAACTTTCGGTTGTATTTTTCCCAAGAAAAATTGAATTTTTGCAAAATTTGCCAGAATTTTTTTCTTCCTAGGTTGGGTAATTTCTCATCTTCTTTTATAACATAAAAAATTTTATCCAATGTTGGGATCTATATATTATTGAAATAAAAATTATGACATCTGTCCAATAACTCTATAGGAACGCTAAAAATGTGTTTAAAAAAATACTTATTATTAGTTAATAAACAGTATAACACTGTATACTGTTTTGATTATAGCTATTGAACAGCTGTCCAATAATAGAATGTATGCTCATTTTGAATATAGTTATTGGATGCCAAATTTGTAGGTTAGAATTTCACAATAATTAAAAAACTTAATAATAAACTATATTTTTACATAAAGTATAACCGAATCAATAAATATATATTTAAAGAACAACTAAAATTTAAGGTTAATAATTTTTTTTTTGGTATGCTCATGCATCCTAAAGCAAAAAACTAGAAATTACTTATCTGTCAACATATGTACGTTTAAGGTCACAACAGAACCGTCAGTTTGAAAATAATGGGCATGACCTTTACGGCAATTTAGGTTTAAAGAACACTCTTGCCATCTAGCGAATAGTGCTTTAGTTAATTAAATAAGAAAGCTTATTTTTAAGGTTTACAACAACTGTGGCATGTTCAACGACTATAATAATATGTTTCTTTAGTACGTTTTGAGTTCATTTTTAGAATTAAGAGAATAGGTACTGGGACAAATTTGCATATTTTTTAAAAAGGCTACAAATTTGGCAAAGTTACCTCGCAAACGGGGAAACTTTGCTTTGATGGGCAGGCAATGTTACCTATAAAATTAGCATTTTTGATTTATTTTAAATTCAAAAATTTCTCTAGAGGTTGAAGAACAATTATTGGGTGTTGGTAAAATTCCACAAATCTCACTTTCCACCACGTACGCAATATCGGTGGTATAAGTAAATTTTTTTTCCAACTGTTTTTCGTAAAAATTTAACCCTGAAAAATAATCAGCCTCAGCAGTTAGAATTTGGCCAATGAAATGAACGGTTCGTTTTTTTGTCTTAAATTCTATAACTATAAACTGCACTCTCTTGGGTTGTCACATAGAATATAAAAAAGTGCGGGCAACTTTGCCATTGTCAGTAAACATTCTTTCAAGGCAGTTTAGCAACACCGCTCTAAACTGGTTAAAACAACAGTACTAAACCATAACCCATAAAAAAACAGCTCTCTAATATCATAGGTTTTAGAACCACAAGATGCTGCTAGTTTCATCTATAGTCTATTTCAGAAAGGTGTAGAGTAATAAAATGGAAAATTCCGTCCAGTTCGGCTCAATTTCGGTGTCGGCCATAGGCGCAGGTAAACTTTGTGCATTAAATTATGTATGATAACTAACCAAAAATTTTAGAGAATTAGGTTAACGGATATTAAGATAAAACAGTATTAAATTTGAAGAAGTAGTCCTTACAGTGGAGTAGGTAATATAGATAAAAACCAAAACTTCTGTCTTCCTCCACAAATGATCATCATTTGTGGAGGAAGACAGAAGTTTTGGTTTTTATCTATAAAACAGTATTGTTTGTAATATTAAAATTTCAAGTAATTGCCTAACAGGATTAGGAAAGGTATGTTTTCTGGCCTGAAGTGTCAAAATCGAAATATTGTGTAGTAGATTATAAAGTTACGTTTGCGTTTAACAGGTACCGAGTTTGGCTCTGGCCTCTTTGACTGGATCATATAAATAGGTGGTAATTTGGAATAAACTTCATATATCGTGTGTGTGTATGACCTTAATAAGTATATTTGTTTAGTTCAACGCATCAGTATTTGCTGTTAAGCCGTATATAGTGTTCACAGTATTATAAGATTAGTAATAAAATGGCGACATTCACTCCAACAAAAAGATGTTCCAATAATTCTCCACTATCAGTGAGTGAAAAAGTTATTATTTTAAATGTACATGATTGCATAAAATACGATTATCCGAATTTTACTGCACAAGAAACTGTCGACCCGATGTTCGCGAATGACAGGAGTATTGGAAAGTCCACCGTTTTTAAATTATTGCGGGAGAGAAAGACAGCAGGTCAAGTGAAGTCAGATGAAGACACCAAAAGTGTAGTTCGAAGAAAAGTTCACTCTTTTTATTTTAAATAAGAAATATCCACTCTAGATAAGATTCTAATGGAGCTTGCATGGCCAGGATGACAGTATTCAATGTTTTTGAGGACTATTTTGGTGAAATGATAAAATACCTTCCAGCTGATTCAGTAGTACTTTTGGATAACGCAAGCTATCATTCACGACGCACAGAGAAGACTCCAACTTTATCTTGGAGAAAACAAGAAATTATCGACTGGCTAACCACCAAAAGTATTGAATTTGAAGATAATTTGATAAAGAAGGAACTATTAGCTATAGCAAATTTACACAAACATCGTTTTATGAAATATGCCGTGGAAGATATAGCAGAAAAACATAGTGTAACTGTTCTGCGCAAACCGCCATATCATTGCGAACTAAATCCTATAGAACTTATATCGGCGCAAGTGAAAGGATTTGTAGCAAGACATTAAGGAAGTGACAACAGAGAACTGGCGAAAAGCAGTCCATCATGTCATTAAAGAAGAGGAATAAATGTGGGATCTTGACCACCTGATCGATCGGACCGTCGACCCGTTAATTATGACGTCAAGAGGAGATGACAGTTCCTCAGATGACGAAGGATATTATGATTTTTTATAATTTAATTTCTGTATAATGTGTTTTTTGTATTTTGTATTTTTTTTATAATGTTTAATAAAAATAAGTGTACCTAATACTATGTACATAATGCCTAAATTTTATTCTGTTAAAATAAAATTTTTTCCTTTTTACGAGTATAATTTAGTTTATTATAATTTTTACGAGTATAATTTTATTTCTGTATAATGTATTTTTTTAAAAAATAAAAATGTTTAATATAAAAAATATGTGTAGTATACAGGGTGTAATTTAATTGAGTGCCGATACTTAAGGGTGATAATCTATGAATGATTCTAAGATAAAAAGTTCATATGGACATATGTCCTAAACCTCTTCATTTTTGAGCTACAGGGTGTTAACATTTTAAGAAAAATATAACCTTTTTATATAAATCACTCTTAGATATTTTTATGAAATTTTGTACATACCTTTTAATCAATAAGGAGCATTTTTTGACCTAACAGATTTATAAAAATTTTTACCAGTGACGTCCGTACGGGGTTTGAACTGAATATTTTTAAAGAAAAAATGGATACGCCACTGCTTTTTCTAAAAACGAAACTTACTTTTGAAATTCTCATTTATTTTAAAGCAAATTTCGTTTATAGACTTACTTTTGTACGACGCACCGTTTTCGCGTAAAAAAATAAAAACAAAAAAAACATTTTTTTCTTCGGTTCATTGAGACTGCTTTTATTTATTTTGTTGAATTTGGTTGGCACCCACCATGAGTGGAAACACTTTTTTTGGGACAACAATTTATTTTCTACTCACCAGTGACATTCAACTGAACGTTTGAAAAGAAAAAAACGGTAACCATATTAAATGCCCTCTTAAAGCAAATCAAATAAAAATCAGTAGGCTGGGTAAAGCTACATCAATTTTGACGTTTCTTTTCATAAAGACAAAAGGCCTGGCATTGATTTTGCATTATTAAATAATTATTATTACAGTAAGACGTTAAATTATAATAAAAGAATGGTAAATTTTACAAACAGTGAATTAACTGACATGCATTTTATTTATGGGCTTGCAGACGGTAATGCATACGAAGCCAGGCGGATATACCAAGAGCGGTATCCAAATCGCGTACTACCCGATCCGAGAACATTTTCTAGGATTCATAGACGTCTCCACGAGACCGGAACTTTAAAAGTAGACCACAGTGCTAAAGGAGTCCATCAAACAGTAAGAACACCGGAACTTGAAGAAGGAATTTTACACGAAATTGAGGAGAACCCCGAAAGTAGCACGAGGAAAATCGCGGCAACATTTAATGTTTCACATTTTCTTGTTTGGAAAATTCTCATCGAAAATTTATTATACCCATATCACATTCAAAGAGTCCAGGCATTACTCCCTAGAGATTTCCCGATGCGCATTAATTTCTGTGTGTGGTTTCTTTAAAACCTGATGGAAAATCCGTTATTTGACAGGCACATTCTTTTTACCGACGAAGCTAATTTTTCTCGAAACTTAATAAGAAATTTCCATAATAACCATTTATGGGCGGATGAAAACCCTTATGCAATTGTAGAATCAAATCATCAAGAACAGTTCTCAATAAATGTTTGGGCTGGCATTATTGATGATTATTTGATAGGCCCATTTTTTCTCCCAAGAAGACTTGATGGACAATCATATTTACACTTTCTTGAAGAAGATCTGCCGCCAATGCTTGAAGACCTTCCATTATTATTAAGAAACCAGATGTGGCTAATGCACGATGGTGCGCCTCCACATTTTAGCTTACGAGTGCGTGAATTTTTAAATCACACCTATCGCAATCGGTGGATAGGTCGCGGAGGAACGCAGCCATGGCCACCTAGATCTCCGGACCTTAACAGTTTAGACTATTTTTTCTGGGGGCATCTGAAAAGCTTAGTGTACCAAGTGCCGATTCATACCGAAGAAGAGTTACGAAATCGTATATTAGTATGCTGCCAAACCATAAGAAACACCCCGGAAATCTTCGAAAATGTGCGTCAGTCTATGGGAAGAAGAGTCCATGCTTGCATACGTGTGGGTGGACGACACTTCGAACAACTACTGTAAATAATGTGGGTTCTTTATTCTGTTTATCTTCTCTTGTCATTTCGCTTTCGATTTAAGGTTTGGAATTTTTCCTTTTAAATTAATCGCGATTTTTGAAATAAAATTTTTTATTTTTTTTTGTTTTTATTTTTTACGCGAAAACGGTGCGTCGTACAGAAGTAAGTCTATAAACGAAATTTGCTTTAAAATAAATGAGAATTTCAAAAGTAAGTTTCGTTTTTAGAAAAAGCAGTGGCGTATCCATTTTTTCTTTAAAAATATTCAGTTCAAACCCCGTACGGACGTCACTGGTAAAAATTTTTATAAATCTGTTAGGTCAAAAAATGCTCCTTATTGATTAAAAGGTATGTACAAAATTTCATAAAAATATCTAAGAGTGATTTATATAAAAAGGTTATATTTTTCTTAAAATGTTAACACCCTGTAGCTCAAAAATGAAGAGGTTTAGGACATATGTCCATATGAACTTTTTATCTTAGAATCATTCATAGATTATCACCCTTAAGTATCGGCACTCAATTAAATTACACCCTGTATAATGCGTAATTTTTATTCTGTTAAAATAAAACTTATTTTTACGAATATCCTACCGGCACGCCTTTCGTCACACTATTTTCAGTGTTTGTCAATGGATAACAATAGGCAAACCCCATAAATTGACCCAAACCCGGGTGGTACTACCTGCACTTGATGAAAAGAAAGAATTGTGCAATGAAATCAATGCCAAATTATGAAAGTGGCTTAAATATTCGTTGGGTCACTCTGTAGTCCCTTTGCATACCTAATAAGCTTTTATTACTCTACACCTTTCTGAAATAGACTATAGTAAAAAAACAACAAAATGTAAAGTACTTCCCAACATATTTCGTTTGGCTTAATGACTGCAATAAAACCCCTCATAAACTCGGCTTTCGCATAGACGTATTAACCCACATTTATTTTTAATGCCAGTTTATATTAATAGATAGGTATGTTACTTGATTTGTTATCAAAATTAATAAACTGTCTTATTAAGGTTTTCTAGAAACAACTTAATCATTAGGATATTTTTAAAAACTTTTTAGCAATGTGATTTCGCAAGCTTAACTTAGTTTAATTACATTTACGACGACTAGCTAACGACTTAACGAACACATGCGAGTCTAGCCACCAGAATTGCCAAATTTAAGGAACGAATTAATTTAGTTCAATATTACCTGTTTGGCAAAATTACCCTACTGGAAAAAGTAACCCCGCTCTACGGGACCTTGTACTTGTATTTTAGATTTCCATTTTGAATGGGGCACCTGCATTAGCTGATTACGACCAGCAACTCTTAAGGTTACCTACAATATTTTGTGTTAACGAAACTGAAGCTTCAGTATTTACAGGTTTACCTGTAAATAATACAAGGTAATTATTTTCCATTACCCATGATCTGAACTAATTATTTTCACAACGATTTTTTTTAGTGAAGCAGAAATAGCTGCAAAAGAACTGATTTCCAAAGGCTGTCATAGCGTACTATTAACTCTTGGTCCTCAAGGCGCCCTTTACGTTTCTAGCGACAGTAAAGAGTCCGTTTTTACAGCAAAGTCACCACAAGTAAAGTGTGCCGATTCTACAGGCGCTGGAGATGCCTTTATTGGATCCCTAGCCTATTTCCTAGCCAATCAGAACAGTAGTTCCATCGAAAAAAGTATTGAGGCGGCTTGTATAGTTGCTGCCGACAGTGTCACACGGCTGGGGACACAGATAAGTTTCCCTGGACGAGAAATACTAGAAAGTATTAAAGATATGTAAGAATTTTGTTGCATTTTTTTTGGCCTGCCGCGACAGCTCTATTGTAATGTATTTATGTAGACTTTGATTGATCTTTATTAACCTATGAAATTCACAAGGAAATTGACCAATGAGAGCATTATTCGTGATTCGCATCTATATGAACTAAGACTTACGCGAAGATTGAGGCAAAGAAATTATTTAAGGATGTCCGTGAAATATTCGCAGACTGTGAATAAAATTTTTTGCTATGTGGGAGATTTAATTTTAAAACTTAAAACAAAGATATGAGACATAATGTTGGGTCCAACTGTGGGGTAGAGTTAACACTGACTCGTTTATGAAAATATGGCTTCGATAAGGTGTAACGCTAGTTTAAAAAAGTTAGTATTATAGCCGCAGTTTAGCTAAACCATGCTTTAGTTTCTGCGGTGCAAGTGGGGATATTACCGTCCTGGTCAAGCGGCCATATTTATATCCCTCGAATTCGAATCGGTCCCATCTTATGTAATTACAGTTCTCGGTGGATGTCAACTTGAAAGTTTGGTTAGGTTTCAAGTAAACAAATAGCAATTATTTTCGTTCCTTATTGGCCTGAGCCCGTTTATTTCCAAATAAGCCTTAATTATTTATTGTGTGTGTCTTCGTTGTTATTTATTTTCAAATAACAAAAAGCAGGATGAACGACTCTCACGACATAACTTTTGTGGATATCAATCAATTTATTGAAACTGATCTGCAAGAAAACCCTGTAAAGATTGAAAACCTTTCTGATAATGAAGATGCAGCTGAAGAAGTAATACGTGAAAACAATGGTGTGAAATATTCTGAGCTGAAATGTGAGGTGTGCGATGAGGTATTTCGTAGCAAAAGACAATTTACAAGTCATTTAGAGGCCCACAGTCTACCAGTTAAAGATGAAAGTTGTGGGAAAGTCAGTGATGAAATCAATTTGGAATCTAAACAGTTCAATTGTTCATACTGTGACAAGTCTTACAAACACAGAACAAATCTCATTACTCATCAAAAATATCATTTAAAAGACATTTCATATTTTTGTGATTTGTGTGATAAAGGCTTCAAATTAAGACAACAATTAAAGACACATCATAAACTAAAACATAAAGATGAAAGACCATTCTCTTGTAATCAGTGCGGTAAACAGTTCAAACTAAAACAGCAACTTCAATGTCATCAGCTAACACATCAAAACTACCGTCCGTTTTCTTGTGATAAATGCGACAAATCTTTTAAGTTAAAACAACAACTACAAAATCATATGGCTATTCACATTGATTTAAAACCATTTGAATGCTCACTTTGTAATAAGAGCTTTAGGCTTAAGCAGCAATTGGATGTGCATTATAGAGTTCATGACAATTTAAAGCCTTATGAATGTGAAGAATGTGGGAAGAAATTTTCGCTTAAGCAAAACTTAAATGTGCATTTATTACAACATTCTGAAAATAAACCATTTCAATGTGAGGAATGTGGAAAAGGGTTTATTACCAAACAAAATTTAAATGTTCATAGAAGAAGTCATAAAAAGAGTCACATCAGTGAAATAATATCTCTTTAAAAACTAGAAGCTTTTTTGGTTTGCTGCCTAATAACAATAAAGTTATGTGTACACAAGGTCTGAGCATATAAAATTACTGTTTAGTGTATATTGTGTTTCCAGGGTGTACCTGGGTGGACTTACCTAAATCAGAAATGGACCTTTACCTTAAAAATGAAAGATAAAGCTAGTTGGTATCCAGCATATTTTTATTGGTCTGTCCCTTTTTTCCTCAAGGATTATAATCCTAACCTAACCTACACATTGCCCTATTCTGTAATTTTTGGAGTCTATTAACTTCATTTTTGTTTGCTAAATAATAAAGTAGGTACAGAGGAACTAAAAATGAAAAGGCAAGATATTTAATTTTTTTCAGGCTTTTTATAATACTACTGTCTATTTTTACATAAAGATTACCTCTATGGAATTCATTTTCAAGTTTACTTTTACCTATGAACATAAATTTTGTTTTTTTAGTGTTTAGTTTAAGTGAGTTTAGATAACTTAAAATCTATAATTTTAACTTATCGATTCAGATCCTATTTTGTATAATATTTTTAATGCTACAACTAGATATCTTCTACGCACAACCAATGATTGATTACAAACAGATAACTCCCAAAAGAAACAAAATGTGCGTTCTTTAATAAGATATGTTGACATACCTAGTTGTCGTATACTGATATTTATATAAGTTACCCGCCTTGCTGTACCTTCTTGGTCTGCTTGAGATATCTTGTTCTGTGTTTAAAAATTAAAATCATTTATTTCATGCCAATACAATAAATTTGCACAGGTCATCTATACAAAAATTTTAAATATCAATGTCAATAAATATCGAGATAAATATATATAAAATAAAATGTGTAAAAGGTTAAAACTATTCTAGGGTAAAAACAATGTTGACTAAAAGAACACAATAATATAAACAAATCACAGTTTACATTTACATCAAGACATTAAAAAATTTTATAGCCCAATATCTCAGACCATCCTGGCTCCGCGTTGGCGCACGCAGGGATATTGTGGTGTCGTCAGCAAAAAGTGTAAACCTCTCGTGCGTAGCGTTAATTGGGAGATCATTGATGTAAATTAAGAAGAGAATTGGTCGCAGAACTGATCCTTGTGAGACCAATAGTTATGTCGCTCTTTGCTGATTCAACCCTGACTTCTTGCGTCCTACCCGACAAATAGGATTTCAAAATCGCTGATGATACTGCAATCACTTCGGTGTCAAAACAACCGTGGCTGGTGGTGACAAGACTGCAGAGGCAGATCCGAGCTATAGAAAAATGGTTTTCGGACTGGAAGATTCGCCTGAATCCTGCCAAGACGAAAGCCATTTTCTTCTCGAAGAGCAGGGTGAAAGGACCTGAGACCAGGTTATCGGTAGATGGCATTCAGGTGAATTGGGTGCAGGAAGTCAAGTACTTGGGACTAGTTTTTGACGCAAGGTTAAACTGGAGGAAAAACTCTGAACTTAGAAGAAAGAAGGCTGCTAAACAGCTAGGTTCAATTTACTGCTTGCTTCACAAGAAAAGTAAAATTGGTTATAGAACCAAAGTTAACTTGTACAAAACCTTGGTCAGGCCGATCCTGACTTATGGTGTACCAACATGGTGCACAATAAGCAGGACAGAGCACAAGAAGTTCCAGGTACTGCAGAATAGGGCCTTAAAAATCATTGCGGATGCCCCAAGGTATGCTGTAACTAGGGTACTTCACAGGGACTTTGACATACCAACACTAACTCAATTTAATGACAAAACTATAACGGATTACTACAGACGGACGGACGTCGCTACAAATCCACTAGTTCGACAAACTCATGTACAATCCCCGCCAGGCTCAACTTACAAGTTTCCGAAGAATTGGCTGCCCCAGCTATTGTAGAGAGGCACTACTGCTGGTGGCCTCGACAAGCCCAGCTTTCCAGGATTTCAAAATATTTACGCTAATTGGATCAAATGAGTACGCCCGCAGCTTCCTCGGGAGGATGTCACGCGAGACACAGTCGACGGCCTTACTTAGGTCACAGAAGACTGAAGCTGTATACTCTTTGTTCTCAAAAGAGTCCTGAATATAAGAAACCAGGTCAGTAATAGCCAAGGTTATGCTCCTGTTCCTTCTGAAACCAAACTGGTGATACAGGGTCACAACATATATATGTTAGTCCCAAAACACACAAAAACTGTTCAAAATAAAAGTAATCTTAATAATCAGCCTTTAAGCAAATTGAATGGATCCGCCTGCAATAAAGTAATTAGTGTATGCACCTATATTTCTTAAGAATTGTCGGATCGGGTTTTACTGCCCCTAATGAGGGGTGTTTTTAGCATTAATGTTTACTAAAAATTCCGATGATAAGTGCCCGCGGTCGTTTAACAGATGAGTCGGTAAAGAGGAGTATAAAATAATGGGATTTCCATTTTTAAATATGGGGAATTCATAACTGGTCGTTTAACGCAGGTGGTCACTTTATAGAGGCGGTCGCAAACAAAGGTTTTACTGTAATATCTCAAAAATGGCACTAGATAGGTATAAAGAAATGTTATTAGGAAAGTAAGAGGTTGTAAAAAAATAAGTTTATATATACGGTGTTCTAATGTTCCATCCATCATGAATCACCCAATCTTTAGTTAATAATACTGTCTTGTGTCTTGTGCTAATCGGCCGTTGGCCATAGGAAGTTTCCAGTGCCAAAGGTTTTCTGAGAATTTCAATTGTTTGTAAAGCACTAATAAAATGTTTAAATAAAACAACATGTATTTTATAGTCACTCATGTATTGAAAATACACTACCTAAAATGATATCATGTTTTGTTTGTAATCCTTACATACAAAACAAACTGATTCTTTAATAAAATTACATAAAATCAAATACTTATTTGGTGATTTTGGTTTACAGTTACCTACATACGTAACTAACTAACTAATCTAAACCTGGACTAGAACTTTGATCTTTCCTTAATTAAAAATTACAAAACAAAGCGGGGATTATTTGTATTTTTTCCCCACATTTCTCTTAGGCACCGCAAAATGATTAAATTATATAATAATAATATAATTATACAGTGTGTCCACTTGTCCTATCCTCTTTGGTGTCCACGGATGGACTTAACTATACTTGTAAAAACTTCTATTTTCAGTTTTTTGGAAAAAGAATATTCTTCATAATTTCTTTTGCTTGTTCTATAAATACGATTCACGTTAAGAAACTTTTATTTTGTTGTACAGGGTGCGCAAAAATACAAAAATGTAGATTTGCAAAATCAAAAATTTTTTAATCAACTTTTTTGAAACATCAGAATGAAAGAACTTAGAAGGAGGAAACGAAAAGGCAAATAAAGTTTTTTCATAGAAGTTATGGTTACTAAGATATTATTTGAAATTAAAAAATGAATTACTTCGTATTATTTTGAGAAGTTCACTGCTACCTCATTTTGTGAACATAAATCAAGATTGTTGTTTTTACATAATGTCTAGCTGTCATTCCTACGTCAATTGTCATCTATCAACTAACATCTTCAGAAAGATGCTTACCCTAGAACAGCGCATTTACTTGATCAAGTGTTATGGTATTGGAGAAGTGTCCTACAAATACGCAATTCAAATTTTCAACCGAAAATTTCCAGGTGTATACGTTTCTGTAAATGCCTTAGGAAATTTGGTACATAAATTCGACGTTTATGGTGATGTTAAAGATGTGAAAAAGACAAAAAAGAATTTAGATGAAAATGAAGCTGCAACAATTTTGGTCTTAGAATCAGCTCACAATAATCCCCGACTTCCTTTGAGAGCAAGAGCCAATGAGGTGGGTGGTATATCTGAAAGTCACGTAATCAATATTCTGTCCACAAATAAGTTTCACGCATTCATACCAGCCTTTATCCACAAACTTCAAGAAAGCGATGATACATACTGACTAGAATTTTCTTTACTAATGGGTGAACGTATACTGGCAAGCCGTCATATTCACCATCATATCATATTCAGTGACGAATCTACGTTCACAACAAATGGTATAATTTCTAGTCAAAATTGTCGCTTTTGTGCGACCGAAAACCCCTACTTTAAGCTTTGCACAAACAGTCCGAAATTTAAGAAAGTTAACGTATGGTGTGCGTTAACGATCAATAAAGTAATTGGTCCATTTTTCCTGGAAAGAAGGCTAAACGCAAATTATTATTTGGAAATTCTTAGTGAATACTTTTTTCCTCAATTGGAGGAAGAAAATTAGGAATTTAGAAGGAAGGTGATATTCCAGCAAGATGGCTGCCCAGCGCATAGTACACTGCTTATAACAAATTGGCTCAATGAACATTTTCCCGAAAAATGGATGGGCCGCCAAAATACACTGGCCAGCGCGGTCTCCGGACCTCACCGCGATGGGTTATTTCCTGTGGGGGTATCTTAAACAAAAAGTTTATACTACTGACATGCAAGATAATGTTTATATTTTAAAAAACAGAATCACTGACGCCATTGCTACAGTAACATCAGATATTATTCACAATGTTTATTACGAATTTCGAAAAAGAATGGAGAAACGTGTTGACGTTGGAGGATTTTATGTTGAATAAAACGTTACTGTTTGTCATTTATTTCAATGTATTAACTTAAATAAATTTTGATTTTTTCTGGCAACAATTATTAGTTTTAAAAATTCTGTTATAGGTCTATTTTTAATATCAGATAATATCTTAGTAACCCATAACTTCTATGAAAACACTTTATTTGGCTTTTCGATTTATGCTTCTATGCTCTTTCATTTTGACGCTTGAAGAAAGTTTCATTCAAAAATGTTTTATTTTGCAAATCTACATTTTCATGTTCTTTGCGCACCCTGTACAACAAAATCAATTTTTCTCAACGTGAATCGTATTTATACAATAAGCAAAAGAAATTATTAAGGGTGACTTTTTTCGAAAAACTGAAAATAATGTTTTTTACATGTACAGGGTGTCCCAAATTCGAGCCTCATCATTGAGATCTCGGAAACTAGAAGAGATACGAGGTCGGTTAGATGGAGGCAAAGTTGCGCGATTTGATGCTGATCAAAATGCCACCTTCAAAGTTTAAAAATTCCGAGTGCTTCCGAAGATTTTTGGAAAAAACCGAATATTCGCGATTTCATTTTTATTTGTTTACGACTCTATTTCAATAGATATAACAAAATAAATTTCACATTCTTATTGCTACTTTTTCTGTTCTACAAGATGGTGTTATAAGATTTTCAAACCGACGTTTCGTCTTTGAGCTGCCATCATCAACTTTGTTTTTTTAAATACGGCCCTGGATTTTTTATTACGGATTTTAAGAGCTTCGAAGGTCTCAAAACCAATGATGTATCGCACTTATTCGAAAAATTTATATTAATAGCATTTTCCATAAGAACTCATTTGTTAAGAGAAAGACAGAAACGAAAACTTAATAAAACTGAATAATGAAAGTTAAAGCAAATATTCAAATTGTAATCCGTCTGCTTGGATGCATTTTCGTGCCAGTCTGTGAATTTTATAGATGGCACGCTGAATAGTCCTTGCGGGGATAGCCCTGATCTCCCTTATTAGATCTTGACGTAAAACTTCAAGGATTTGTAGTGTGTTTCGATAAAGACGGTTTTGGAGAAATCCCCAAAGAAAGTAATCTAGAGGACTTAGGTCTGGGCTCCTAGCTGGCCAACGTGCGGGTCCTTGGTTTCCAATCCATTTATTGGGGAACAGTGCATTTAATAAATTTGTAATTTTTAGTCTCCCATTATGAGGTGGTGCACCATCTTGTTGCCACCATAGTTGACGTAATACGTCCAACGGTTCTTCCATTAAGGAATCCAATATATTGGTCCTTATTAATTCGGCATATGTTTCAGAAGTTAAATTTCCTTCAAGAAAAAACGGACCGAAAGATTTTATTGTGCCACATACCGACCCATACATTAAATGATTGCCGTCCCTGAGGTCTTACTTCTCGATTCTGCCTTGGGTTTTCTATTGACCAATAGTGTTCGTTATGTCTAATAAATAGTCTATGTGTTGAAAACCTGCATTCATCTGTCCATATAGTTTTATTTAAGAAGTCATCATTTTCATTAATTCTGTTTTGCAACCAATTACAAAATTCTAATCGTCTCTCAGCATCGACAGGTCTTAGTGTTTGACTAATATGAATTTTGTAAGGTTTATATCCACGATTATTTAAAGTTCTCCAAACTCTCATTCGCGTTGTTACTACTTGGTCTGAGAATACTCTAATTAAAGCTGGAGGATTATTATTTGCCTTAAAAAATAATTTAAAATTACTCATTTTACTTCCTACTATGTAATAGTGTTCAAACTTACAGTGTTTAAGATAATTTGTTCCTCTTCTGGATCGATTCGTCTTCCATATTCAACTTTTGGTTGAACAAAACTTCCGTATGAGCTAAATTATTATCAATATTAGCAAGCGTCTTTCCGGATATTCCAACAAATAGCGCTCACAAGCCGTTTTTGAATTTCGATTCGAAATATAATAAATCCTTATCATGTCTCGTTTTTCTTCAGAAGAAAAAGGGATTTATGTTTAATACGCGTTAACGATTAGTGAACAGTGAACTGTCAAAATATTAGATAATTTAAACATAAACAAATGAACTAAGATGGCCGGCGCGCACGATGCACCGCCACCTTGATAAATTGCTAAAATTTCTGTAAATATAGCCTACAGCCTAGGGTTTGAGGGTTGACACTTTAATTATATCATTTATTAAAAATTAATAATACAAATGAGTTCTTATAGAAAATGCTATTAATATAAATTTTTCGAATAAGTGCGATACATCATTGGTTTTCAGACCTTAGAAGCTCTTAAAATCCGTAATAAAAAATCCAGGGCCGTATTTAAAAAAACAAAGTTGATGATGGCAGCTCAAAGACGAAACGTCGGTTCAAAAATCGTATAACACCATCTTGTAGAACAGAAAAAGTAGCAATGAGAATGTGAAATTTATTTTGTTATATCTATTCAAATAGAGTCATAAACAAATAAAAATGAAATCGCGGATATTCGTTTTTTTTCAAAAAATCTTCGGAAGCACTCGGAATTTTTAAACTTTTAAGGTGGCATTTTGATCGGCATCAAATCGCGCAACTTTGCCTCCATTTAACCGACCTCGTATCTCTTCTAGTTTCCGAGATCCCAATGATGAGGCTCAAATTTGGGACACCCTGTATAGTTAAGTCCATCCGTGGACACACTGTATAATAATTAAAAAGAATATATTTAATAAATTAACAAACTCCATTTTAAACTTATATGAAGGGAAACTTATTATACAGGGTGATCCACTAAGTGCAGCGAGCGGCCTATATCTGAAAAACTATTAGTTTAAAGTTGACAAATCAAGACGATGACTGAAATCAATTGACAACTCTGCTAAAAACTTTTTTCTCTGTCTAGCACGTTACTTTGAATTAAAGACGTATTGCGCAACCTCAGAGACGCTCTATTATGTTTTTGTTCACTTTTAAGGCTACAATAAATAAAGATGGAGAGTTGTAAATCACGCTGTCGGCAAAGACCACTATACAGACTGTATTTGTGAGTGTCTGATATTTTTCTTGAAAAACGGATAATCGTTTGAAATTCCCTTTTCGCAACAATACAATACAGTAAACGCATACTGTAAATTATCCTTTGCATGGCCTAGCATTAAGTGTTTAAGATTGTCCAACGAGCTAGCAGATGCAGTAGAACCACCTACTGCACCGATTTAAGCTAAAAATTAAGACTGCTAATAAATCTGGAACCATATAGTTTGGACAAATTCTTTAGTAGTTGAGTCTTGAGTGGGTTTTCAGGATTTGTTGTAAATTTTAGATGTGGATGTAGAAATTTGTTTGAAATTTAAAAAATAAATATAATTATGTGGTAAATTTACACAAAGCATTTTGTTGTTCTATTCCATCACAAAATAAAGAAAATCTTAAAAACAAAGTACAAACGTAAACAAGCTCTTACAAAAACAAAGAAAGTCTCGTGGAAGCCGTATTTCATAAACCGAAAAATTGCGATAGACTCACGAATCCGTGGAGGGTAAAATAGCCGTTGGCCGAGCGAACCCGAAACCCAGCGCTGCAGAGCGATGACCGTCTCGAAACTTCACAGATTACGCGTAGACGAATAAAAAGATTACTTCGCCCGGCAAATCAGAGGGCAGTATTTAATGTAAGAAGCTTTATTTATATTGCGCGGGTCAGGGAGACGTGCTTGTTCGCTTGCAAACTTGTTTTCTTATAAAAGCAGTAGGAGAAGCGGTGCTTCCATCGCTTCAATAGACCACACGCCCTCCATACTTTGCGTAATCCTGACCGGTATCATCACTCACGCTTTAAAAATATCTACATATACATATTATTATGCGGCATGTTACACGTGGCGACATCTCGTAGCAATCGAGCTATCCACCCAAACAGACCAGCGAGGTCTTAGAGAAGACCAAATACTGGAATGGAACCCGCATAAGCAGGTATCTAATGTCAGGTGGCGCTGAAAGTCGATCGTCGGTTTCTCTGAACCGAAAACGCGATATAAAAGAAAGATGTTTGTCCCTTTTCTTTCCGTCAGACTCAATCCTTGGACGCGTTTCGCCGTATTACGGCTCCTCGGCAAGGCTATATTCTTTTATATCGCGTTTAAAAAAAAAAAAATACCTAGCATTCTTTAAAAAGGGGGTGAAAAGATGTCAGCCCTAGAATTAATTAGGAATCGTATTCGAAGCATTGAGCATTATTTTAAATTTTTTTGTTTTATTAAAAATCTAATGTTTATCCCTTTGCACGTGAACTATTCAAAAAGTATATGAATTACCCCACTTCACCTTACCAATATTTTTCGAGATAAAGCCGCTGGCCACCCTGTAGTTTTACAAAAAGACAGAAATCGGCAGCATGCAGTAAACCCGTCGCCGATAATTCCTTGTTCTTTCGCTCGTTTTCAATAACTATGTACAAACTTCACAATACAATCTCAGTCCATTTTCATTTTTGTATCGTCGTATCTACTTTCCGTCCGTGTATATGGATCTTCATGTTCTGTACGTACCTTAGGCGCATAACACTGTTGTATCACGATAAGAGCGAATAAAATCGTTAGCATATAGTTCAGTCTGTACACAGATATGGTTGCATATAATAAGCTGACCAACGTAAAACATAATATTATTATACGTAGCTGAGATGTATATTTCCTAAAAATAAAAAAAAAAATATCAAATTTTCCTTGAGGGTCTTTTAACGCATAGGCCTAGGGCAAAGGCACCAGTAAATCAATATTTAAGGCATGGTTTAGTTTAAAATAATCTCGTTTATGCCAAAAAACTCTCTATACTTCAGATTTAGCAAACAAGGCGAAGAATATGAAGTAACAGCAATGATGATTATTACGTAAACAACCCCCTAAAAAAAGGCTTCATCGCTTCATTTCAAAATGTTTTCTTGACAAATAAGGCACATTGGCGATGATGGATTTGTGGGATTTTCGATAAATCCGTATTTAATATATTCCGCACTATATAAAATAATAAACATGCGATGACTCGTTTATAATACCCGGCGTGGAAGGAGGCAAGGGCGACGCGGGAGCAGAGTGCGGGTCAGGCACTGCGGGCTCGCTGCCTCCCGAATGTGACTGAATTTGTAGGCAATAAGCAAGTTAGAACAAGCACAAATAATCCTGTCAATTCTTGCAGGATTGCAAAAATCGCGTTATTTAACAAAAACTTGGTAGAAGTTAATTGCTACAAACATATTTTTTGCTATTGCCACCTGGATGGAAGCTGTAAGGACGGCATATACAGTGTGTGTATAACGTCTGGAAACGGCTTAATAACATCACAATTTATTGGCCGATTTAAACCAAATCTGGTACAGTTGTGTAAGGGATCTGACGCACCGAATGACGATATTGGCGTTGTTGCCAGCTTTTTAGTTTGTCTGGAATTCAAACGCATTTTATATTTTTAAATGTAATACCCGGTATATTTTTTAATTTATAGTTTTTACTTTAAGTTTGTTACACTTTTGGTATAACATACTTTGTTCCTAATATCAGTAGTTTTCGAAATAACGAGTAACGTAAATATGCCAGTGCCTGACAGTGGTCTTAAACCTGACACATTTGTATTTAATATCGAAAATAAGCAAAAACGCCACTTTAAAGCTAATCTGATGTTAAATTTAGGTTGGCGACAGTATCAGCGATTATTAGTTATTTTTGAGTATTGGCATCACTGTTTAAAAATATTTTATGATGTCATTCCTTAAACAGGTTATGTTTACCGTGTTTGGTTAAGATTTTGTTTAAGACTTCTGCTTTAAATAATAGTATTTAAAAAGGTAAGTTTTCTAGTTTTTTAGAAATTATAATTTTAAGGGCACTTTATATTTATAGGAGAACATGTTGGGATGCAGGTTTATCGTGAAATAAGAGTTTTTGGGATTTAAAGGTTAGGTGTCAGGTATTGGCATGTAAAAATAGAAATCTACCCCAGCCATTAGGTTTTTCATAAAACATGCAATTATGATCTATATCGTCCTAATTCATAAGGTTCATATTGGTGTAAAATTATTGTGTTCATATTTTTAGTGCATCCAATACCTGACACCTATGTCAGCTACTGGAAACGTAATATGTCGGTTATTGGTATTAAATGCTAATTGTTAAATTTCTTTTTTACAGGTTAGTTACTAATTATGTCGAAAAAAATATTAAAATATACCGAAGAACAAATGCAGCAAGCACTGTTGGCTGTTAAACACAACAATGTCTCAGTTAAATCCGCAGCGAAACAATTTAAAGTTCCAAAGACTACGCTCCACTACAAAGTATCAGGAAAATATCCAGAAGAACGTCAAATGGGTCCAAAAACAAATCTCCTGCAGGAGGAAGAAACTACCATAGTTGATTGGATGTTTAAAAGTGCAGATAGGGGTTTTCCAATTACGAAATCTCAGCTGTTAGATTCCGTTCAGATGTACATTAAAAAATTAAACAGGAAAACCTCTTTTAAAGATGGAAAACCAGGAGACAAGTGGTTTAAGCTATTTATGAGAAGGCATCCAGAAGTTGCACCTAGAATGACACAAAATTTAAGTAGAGCAAGGGCGTCTATAACAGAAGAAAGCTTGAAAAATTGGTTTGATGAAGTAAAGAATGAATTGAAAGACTACACTGACGCATTAGAGGACCCAAGTCGGGTATTCAACGCCGATGAAACGGCAATATTTTTAGCCCCAAAAGGAGAAAGAGCTTTAGTACGTAAAGGCGAGAAATCTGTTTATACATTTACTAGTAATGATGAGAAGGAGTGTCTCACGTGTCTGGTAGGGTCGAATGCTCTTGGTCAATTAATGCCCCCTATGGTGGTTTTTAAGTACGAGCGGGTACCATCAGCCATTATCAGTGAGCTTCCCAATCATTGGGCTTTTGGAAGAAGCGAATCGGGATGGATGACCAGCGAAACTTTCTTTGAGTACATTGCGAATATCTTTCATCCATGGCTAATAAATCAAAAGATTAAATTACCTGTAGTACTGTTTGTCGATGGCCATTCAAGCCATTTGACGTATTGTTTAAGCCAGTTCTGCAGTCAGAATGGTATTCATTTGGTAGCATTACACCCTAATGCTACACATGTAATCCAGCCAATGGACGTGGCGGTATTTCGACCTCTAAAAGAGCATTGGAGACAGGCCGTACATTCATTTAAAGTAAAAAACTTAGGAACCAAATTAAAACGTGAAAATTTTGCCCCCCTTATGGACAGCGTGTTACAACAGCTAAAGCCTGAATCATTCATTAATGGATTCCGATGTTGTGGAATTTACCCTCTTAACAAATATGCCGTTAATTACAAGAAATATTTCAAGAATAATACTGGTCAACAACCTGTTACGGAACCTGCTTCAAAGGAAATGTTGCGAATTCATTTTAAATTCCTACAAACTAGAATTAGCTTAGATAAGATAACAAGGTTTGAAAACAATGATCCAGAGAATGGCGATGCGTCTTTATATCAGATGTGGAAAAAATTATAAAAGAAGACTGTGACTTACAAATTATTAATATAAGCGAAAATACAGAAATTAATGATGCAGAAGATGAACACAGAAATAAAACAGAAAATACAGACATTAATAATGCAGAAGAAAAAAACAATAAGACTAATACAGAAATTAATGATGGAGAAGAAAGTATGCAGCAATTAGAAAATCAAATTAGCGATGAAACAGAACAAAGAGAGTTAGTAAGCGAAGAAGAAAGTGTCGTAGAAAACAGGTTAATTGGCGAGACGACAAATCAAGAAATATCTCCTCGTCATCCATACACAACAAGTAGTCAGTTACCATCTCCGTTCAAAAATGTGTTTATTTTGCCTGAAAGGAAGTTAAAAGACGTAAAAAAACGCCAACTAAGAGAATTTATGCCGTCAGTAATCTCAGGTGAAAAAGGAAAAGAGTATTTTAAGAAAAAAGAGGATCAGAAGGAAAGCAAAGAACTAGAAAAACAGAATCGGAAGAGAAAGCGGGAGGAAGCAAAAGTGTTAAAAGAAAGAGAAAAGGCAGAGCGAAAACAGAAAGTTGAAGAAAGAAAACAGACAAGACTGAACCAAATGGAGGACAGGCGAAATATAAAGAAAAAAAGCAAACACATTACTAGTGAATCATCTGATTCAACAATTGAGATAACGAGTGAATCAGAAGGCGAAGGAGATGATTGGGATCGACCGCTGTCAGATACTTCTGAAAATACTGCCACTGCCGATGACATCATTTCAAAAAAAGACGATTTAAAGGAAGGCGACTTTGTCATTATAACTTACGATACTAAATATTACCCTGGTCAAATAAAAGATATTAATCATCATAAAAAAACCTATCTAGTCACTTCGATGGTGCAAAGCGGTTTGAATTTCAGATGGCCAGGAAAAGAAGATACTCTGTGGTATTCCGTAGAGCAAGTTATTTCTAAAATTGGAACACCAAAAAGAATTAACTCAAGAGGTAGTTACCATATACCCGAAATGGCCATTTATATGGAATAACAAATTTTAATACTGTTGTTTATGTTCCGAATGTTTTACTTAAATAAATGCTTTTAGTATGTAGCTTGTTTGTGTTAATTCAAAAAGTTTCGTATTTTAGAATTTTTAAATTTGCTGTCAGGTATTGGTCCTTACAAAATCAGCTTTAGGGTCAAAACAAAAATAAGCATGTCGGGTATTGGACAAAAAAATTATAATTTTGAAATATTCCAAAACGAAAACCAATATCCATATTAATTAAATCTATTCACTCTACGTCATAAAGACATATTAGACCTTCCTATTCCATATATAAAAAAACATCTTTGACTCTTCCAAATTGATTATATCAAAAAAAATATATTAAATTAACCTTTAAGGTGTCAGGCATTGGTGCGGTTACGTTACCTACAATTTAGAAAAAATATATTTGTTATATTAAATGTTCAAACTGTTTTCCCTGTACAGCTTGACAGTGTGCTAATTGAAAATAAAATTTTTTAATTGTGTTGTAAATCATTTCTGGCGTTATTAATTCAAATTCGTCCAAAATTCGACGCTGCAAATCGGCCAAATCTTGAGATTTTGTGGTATAAACTTTGTTCTTCGAATGTCCCCATAAAAAGTAGTTGTTAGGCAACAAATCAGGGGACTTAAGTGGCCACTCGATTGTATCCCCTCTACCGATCCACCTATTCGGAAAAGTGTTGTTCAAAAATTCGCGCACGTTTCGACCAAAATAGCTCCGTCCTGTTGGAAGAATGTACTTGCATAATTTGGACCCATCACATTTCGTATAGTAGGCACTATTTGCGTTTCCAATAGCTCAAGGTAAGGTTGTGATGTCAACTTTCCATCAATAAAAAATGGTCCGATCTTAAGCCCAGCCCACACATTCAATTTTCCAGGGCGTTGTGTATGACCTTCTCTCATCCAGTGGGGGTTTTCATTTGCCCAAAACCCACAGTTGTATCTATTGACTTTACCATTTAACATAAATGTTGCTTCGTCCGAAAATACTATAAATTTGAAAAACTGGTTATTTTGGTCAAACCTTGACATCATAATATCACAAAATTCAATTCTTCGCTCATAATCATCTTCTGATAACTCTTGAACTACATGTATTTTGAAAGGGTGATATTTATGTTTTATTAAAACATTATGGACGGATTTGAAGCAGACGTCACTTACTTGAGAAATTTTTCTTAATGAAGAAACAGGGGTTTCAACAACATGTTGTAAAATTTCTAAACTTTTCTCTTCATCTACTATATACTGCTGGTCGTCCTGATCGTCGCCTATCTCTACAATTTCCAGTTTCTTTGAACCGTCGGACAGTTTTTAGAACAGTTGTTTTTGAAATTGGATTTCGGTTTGAAAATGCGTCATTATATAGATTTTTAACCTCTTCGTAACACCTGACCCTATCGCCATATCCTCTCATCATATGATTCTTATATAAGAATTGTAATTCTTTCACTTTCAGTTAAAGACATTTTTGCAAGTAAAAATGACAGCTTTTATGACTTTGCATCAAAACTGAACTGGTGTTTTATTTATTAATAAATAAAACACAATTTGTTGATATTTTCAAAACACGTCGTTATTTCGAAAACTACTGATATTAGGAACAAAGTATGTTATACCAAAAGTGTAACAAATTTAAAGTAAAAACTTAAATTGAAAAAATATACAGGGTGCTACATTTAAAAATATAAAATTCGTTCGAATTCCAGACAAACTAAAAAACTGGCAACAACGCCAGTATCGTCATTCGGTGCGTCAGATCCTTTTACACAACTGTACCAAATTTGGTTTAAATCAGCCAATAAATTGTGATGTTATTAAGCCATTTCCAAACTTTATACACACACTGTATATCCAGCAGAGGCTGGTTAATGATGATGATATCAGAATGTAACTGTTTTCGGGCACATTATTATGTTTTTCTTTTAAGAAGAAACATCACACCAAATTACAATCTTAATTCGTGTCAATAAGCCTACCTGTCAGTTCTTGGAAGATCAAGCTGCCACAAAGGCAAAGCACTTAGAGTAAGGACCAATCCTGGCAAAAATGATTCATCCGGAATTAATTGTTTATTATATCTACAAACAAAAACAAACGTGCAATTAATTTAAAATACCATTTTTAATTGTGGAATCTAATTGCTATTGGTGGCTTAATAAGTAAGTATTGTGTGCATTTAAACAATATCTATTAGATTATTACTTACTTGAAATTATGAGCCCAAGTCAACACTGCGGGAATATTTAAAACGGTAACAAATACCCATATGAAAAACATAGATGAGTGAAAAAATATAGCATTATTTGTAGACGATAAGTTACTAATTAATCCCATTTTATAATTTTCCTCTGTCTGTCGCTCTATTTCAGTTTCACTCATACTTTGAATTGGCGTCTCTTTGTCTGTAGCTTCATGATCTCGGCTTGTTAAAGCACCGATATTATGTTCATGATCGGACTCATCCTTACTGTCTTTACTATTTAGTTCTGTTATATCCTCATTATTTTGCTTATCCTGGTCGCCATCACCAATTTGTTCCCCATTACTGTCTTTATTATCACTACTACTCTGAGTAAGAATATTTAAATTTTCAACAGCTGTTTCTTCCTCAACTGCTGCACTTTCTTCTGTTGACATAATATTGTTGTCTGGTGTATTTCGGCTAAACACCTTTTTATATATTTTTGCTATTTCTTTTAATATAAACCAAGATACTTCTTCTACATAATCCTGTGACATCTGTGTTAGCTGAAAACAGGTTTCACTTAAATATTTAGTGACGCATATTTGGTCCAGTCAAACTTTGAAACTTAGCATTTGACACTAAGACAAAAAAATGGCCGCACTCCCAAGGACAGTAGCAATAACAAACACGCAACAACAACAACAAAGTAAAACACGTAATCCCGCATCCTTGTTCAAAAATGAGCTGTTTATTTCCAAAATGCTAATTTTCAATGTTAGCCTGACTATCAATACTGTACCCGTACGAATTTCTATCTTACCTTTAAAAAATAGAATACCATTCCAACGCACAAAGCTAATCCTCCACAAGTTACGAAACACAAAGAAACAAGAACTGCTGCCACTATAAATGGTACTTTTTGCAAAAATTTCATAAAGTAATCGGAAAATCTTATGGTAAGAGTCACTGTTTTTGCCAATAACCTACAAAATACACCACATTGTAAAATAAAATAAAACAAAAAAATCTACTTTAATTTAAAATTCATCCATCCAAAATTATTTTAAATAAAACGACGTAGAGTAAAATAATAAAATCCTCATCTATTCAGGTCTGTACATTTTTTGTTATTTAACAAAGAACGGCTATTCTAATATAATGCCCTTAGTTCAACTATTTAAACGCATCATTGTGATATTAGCGGCATTTTCCTAACGATGCACACTTGCTGCGTAACGTAAAGTTGGTTTCAAGCTCTTTTGTTGCTTTTCACAATATAATGATCACATCAGTAAATATAAATATAAACATTTTTATCCAACACTTACATATAATGTGAACATTATTAGTTCGATTTTCGACTAATAAAGTAGCTTATAACTCACATGTGGGTTATAACCATAACTCACTAGTGGGTTATGATTATAACTCACGCAGGCACATCTTTTATCACACCAGTCGATAAATTCTTTGAAGGTTTCGTCATAATTAACTATCTCTTGACTTGTGGGGAATATAAATGAACACGCTAGGTCAGCTTCTTTTTGAATTTCGGCTGGAGTTTTATTATATTTTGAAAAACCACCATCGAAAATGGCAAAAATAATAATTTGATTTACTCTCTTCAAATTTTTGTTATTAATCAATTCCATAACAACAATAATCACACTAGCCTACTTTTACGTGTCAAATTTGTCATTCAAAAATATGGCAATTAAAATATAATACATATATTCCAGTTTACATTGACACAATATAATTTTCTATTTTTTATTAATATCATCAAGTATTGGATAAAATTTTGTATGGCACTCGTGTGTTAGGTCCTATAAGTCACTCGGGAATTAGCCCTCTCGGCCTACGGCCTTGAGGGCTAAACATTTCCCACCGTGACTTATATATAACATAACACACTTGTACCATAAATAACTATAATTTGCTGAGAGTGGTTTAAACCAGGTATTTAATTCTATAAAAATACTTTTTTCCACTACTAACCTATAACATCGCCATTATTGACCGATTATTAACGCTAGAAATCGTTTTTCTCTACCTTATAAGTCATTATTGACCATGGTCAATAATAAGCCATTGAAATCCATTATTGACCGATCTTTGACCTTAACCGAATTTTGTTTGAACGCAAGTAACTTGATTTTTTAATTCTACAACATCAATTCATTGTGGTTAGGCAACCAGATAATTATCAATACATATTAGATTACTTGATATTGTAAAATATCGATACAATCAACATTTTTTCTGCTTCCATCCTTAATTCGGGAGGTGTACACATAATATTATCACTAACATTTTCTTCGCTCATTTTTTAAAAAAACGCAAAACTCGTGAAATATGATGACACAAATGAACACAAATCGACATTGACAAAGCCACCTGCCAAAACAACAAAATATTTTGCCAATTCCAAAGCGCAGGTAACTTGATTAAAAAATATACTTATACCTACCTATAATTTTTTATAATTATTAATACTATAAAGATAAATCTCATATAAAAGTTTGTAGTAGTGGAAAAAATAATATATTAACCACGGTTTAGACAGCTTATTATAGCCCTCGCGTCTTAAATCCCTCGTCGCTTCGCTCCTCGTGATTTAAACTCGCCGCTCGGGCAATAATGATGGCTGTCTAAACCTTGGTTAATAATATACTATTTTTACACCCTTCACTAATTTTATTATATTACAAGCCAGTACCCTCATTCCATTGTACTTCATTCCGTTGTAATAATAAAACACATTATTACTTTAACATGTTTCGTTTATTCGATTTGGTAATTTTTTGATGTTTACATAAATTTAATATTGTCTTATTTTCCCAGTAACAACTTAATATGGTAATGTTGACACGTAAGACATCTTGCAACTGAGGTCAATTTAAAAACTCTTGGGAGTTCGTTCCTTTTAGCTTAGACAATCGAATTAACACGTCCTTGTTTTATGTATTACTTATTAAAACTATTTATTATTTATTATTATTTAGAACTAAACGAAACCCTCTATTTTACTTTGATGCCGGAGTAAATAATCACATTGGAATATAGAATCAACACACTTTTGTATTTTTGAGAACTAAACTACAACATCTTTCTTTTACTAAGATGCCAGATTAACTAATCACTGCTGTCGGGAAACTGCAATTCATGTACAGGAACCCTTTAAGAAAGAATTATGATATGCAAGCTCGTTGCCTACCCAAACACACACGACGTAATTGCCCTTCTTGGCCGAAAGAAAACCTTTTAGAAAAATATCACTTTACTGTTATCGAACTAGAGTGACACCTTGTATCAGAAACACACGTGGAGCAGTATTGGACGCTACTACCGTTTGTTTGCTTCGCGCCAAAGCCGCTGTCAGTATTAAATCAATCAGCGCGAGGTCCCGCGATTCTTTGGACCACCCAACAATCATTAATATCCGAGTTGCCGTGGCGGCCATGTTGACATGTGCAATTGCACCGCTAGGAAAACGCCGCTTAACTCAAAAGTAAATGCTTCCTTCTTACTCTGGTGCGTTTAAAACTTGCATATCTTATATCTTGTTCCTTTACGTCGTCATCACGTGTGTCAATTAAGGTAAATGCCCACGTAAATTATTGTAAAATCAAAACTACCAATGACTTTAACTGATATAGGCTATACTTATGGCGCAAGTGTTATTTATTACCAATACCTACTTACTTAAGAGTTAATTTATGTACTGTAGATTCCATAGCAAATAACGATACACAATAGACTGCAACTAATATAAACATTACGACTATGGAAACCATTAACATAATCAGAGGCACCAATATATTAAATCTTTCATTCGGAAAGATTATAAATTCGGATGGAGGTAGGGCCTTTAATGAATAACTGAAAAAAATATAACAGTAATATATAGGTAAATCTGGCGCAAGGAAACTTTAAACATTGATATTTGACACTAATTGACAGCATTAGGGACAGAACCCGAAATACATTCTTTTCTTGACCAATCCACATGCAAAAAAAAACGGTAATCTTAAAATTTTGATTACGTTTTAGGCTTGATAAGTTTTTTATTTTTAGTCCGATTTTAGTGATGCGAGATATCATTAATGGTTTTAACATGTTTGTATAGGTACATTTTAAGTGAAATTGATTATTTGATATATTAAACAAGAAAATTGAAATTTTTGTTTGCCTTATTTTAAAACACCCAGTGAAATAATTAAGTAGCAAAATTATTTCAAAATGCTAGTTCTCTTTTAGCATCATTTATCCTTCACATTTTGTTTTTTGGTTCGTATCAATACCTGCATCTGTTCTCACACAAAAGCAAAATGACCTTGGTATCAATTATTTAATCATAATTGCATCTTTGTTAGAATACGAATAAAATTCTTGATGGGACGGGATGAAAAAAATACTATCAGGACACAGACAGCAAATGTTATTGTACTAATAGTCGCAAAACAAACAACTACCAGCAGTTAAATATACCTCAATACCTTGTATTGCCTCCTCACCGAGCCCTAACTACTGCCTGTACACGTCGGTTCATACCATCAATGAGCCCGCGAATTCTGATGTACCTATCACACGAGGCTCGTTTAGGATCGCTACTGCCACTTCTCGGCCTCTAACTGTCTGCCTAGCATACCTCACACAGGCTCTATAGGGTTGAAATCCGGAAAGCAGGCTGGTCAGTTGGTTTTTTCAATGCCAATTTCCATCAAGTTTCAGTAACACAGTGCTGACGATGATCAGGTATTATCTGGCATACAAGATTACTGATAAATGGAGCAAATGAAACTACGTGATTTGCCAATACCTCCTCCATCAATAAACCCTAACTCAGTACAGGCCTTCCGTCACACCATCACAGAACCTTCTTCATAGCTACGCTGGGGGCTGAACGTACATTCAGCAAATTGTTCCCTCGTTCGTGATCTATGACTTTGAAATGATTCTATGTTCCGTTTAACAAATAAAAGGTTCTCCAAAATATACAAATAGGACAAAGTAAGTATCTCACGGCTCACAAAGGCCCCCCTACAGTCATCCCGATATGCGATGCCACTCATCAGTCGCACAGCCTTCCTCTGCAAACCAAACAATCTACACACATCTGCGGAGTGTCGCCATGCAAGTATCGCATGCGATATATGCGAGTGGAATATTGCATAATATGCAGTTTTTAAGATATTCGGTGAAACACAAGCACACAGATTACGCAGAACTTAAAGATTCTTGCTGAGTTTTTTTGGCAGTGCTGTTTAAAACTTGTAAACTTGTAATCTTGCTACTCTATGAGGCGGAAGTAATTTAGGTTCAGTTGCTGGTCTGCAAGAGTTGAAGCGACTAGCAATGCACGATGCAGACACCTTGTGAAATAAAACATTTAATTCATATTACGATGCACAAAATTCATAATATTGATACAATGACCATTCTGCATTTAATTTTGTAAACAGAACAACAAATGCATGTATGACATGAACCAAAAAACAAACTGTAAAGAATATATGACGCTAAACGAAAACTGACATTTTGAAATAACTTTGCAACTTAATTATTCCACAGGGTGTTTCGAAATTAGGTAAACAAACATTTCGATTATCTTTGTTTAATATATCAAATAATCAATTTTACTTAAAATGTATAGCAACATGTTAAAACCAATAATGATATCTATATCACTAAGTCGGGATAAAAATAAAAAAGTTATCAAGCCTAAAACTTAATCAAAATTTTAAGATTACCGTTTTTTTTTGCATGTGGATAATTGTACGTACATGTATATACCGGGTGATGCATAGCTTAGTTGAACATAGGAAATCCCACGTAAATTTTGAGGTGGCTAAATATTGGCTCCCCTGTACATTTTAAAGAAAAACTGTATTATAATTTTTTGAAGAGGCCGATATTAGAAATCCATGTGCACTAGTGCTGTAATAGATGCCCTTACAAAACGATTTTTAATAGCAGGTGCATTTTTATTTTTAAAAATGCCTTTTGCCAAATATTTTTATTCATAGATGAAAGTAGATAAAATTTTGTACAATATTCTTGTTGTAAATTCATATAACTACACTCGATGTTTGATTAAACTCGGCTGACGCCTCGTTTAACAACTTTAACATCTCGTGTTGTAATATGAATCTTTACAACACTTATATCGTAAATATCTATTATTCGTTATGTCCAGCTTTACGTCAATTTTTGACAATGGCGTCATAGAAATTATTTGCAGGTGTTTGCTGTATTACCTAAACTATGAAAATTTCGTAATTTTGCCATCACATTTAATTGAATAAGCTAGGATTGGCTTATTACAATTAATTCAAACTTGGCACATGGATTTATTATATCTGCTTCTTCAAAAAATTACAATACAATTTTTATCTAAAATGTACAGGGGAGCCAATATTTAGTCACCTCAAAATTTACATGGGATTTCCTATGTTCGACTAAGCGATGTATCACCCGGTATGTCTACAACTCTCTAAAATTAAGTTTGTAAACTTACCATAGGTTCGATATTAAAAATGCTACAGAGAAAATCCAAGTTTGATTTAGTCCATGTCTAACAGCCGAAAAAAATATGGGTATAGTCCCAGTTTCACCCATAACACTAATTTGTCTTTGAAGACCTAGGAGAAATACCACCGCTAAGTTCGTTATTAGAAACGGGTTATAATATCTGGCTAATTGGCCAAACACGCCAAATATGTGAAGTCGAACACTACAAGAGCAAAAAATTAATAAATTAGCATTTTTCATACACTAAATCTTATAAATGAAGTTTTTGATACGGTACACATACAGAAAAATTTTCCTCGTAGTAAGCCATGAAAATATGTCTTGGACTTATTCCTAAAACTAGAAAAAGGTGCTGACGGTGAAAAATTAAATTGTTTCCTACGATAATTTGCTTGGAAAAAAATTTTGGGACACCATGAACGCATTTTTCAACAACTCCGTAAACTCTGCAATTTGGTATGCACCACAAATTCGTTGGTCATAAATTAAGGATAATACGGGCCTGGGGGAGTTTTAAGTGGTGGGCACTGTATAGAAAACCGAGAAAAAAACATTTCAAGCAAAATAAAAAATAAACAGGGTTTTCAATAAGGCGAAAAGAAAAGAAAATGCTACCAATATTTTAAAAACATTTTGGGGAGCCGACCCGAATATAGGACTACTGTTCTATAAAAGTTTAATAAGATCCATTTTTGATTATGGAAGTATATTTTATGGTTCAGCGGCAAAGACGCATCTACGAAAAATCGAAATAATCAAAAACAGATGTATCAGAATATGCATGGGATATCTATCAAGTACTCCAGTAGTGGTTATGGAAGCAGAAACTTGCGAATTCCCACTAACGCTTCGCAGACAATATATGGCAAGCAAATTCATCATTAAGCTTCATTCAAAAAATAGCCACTTACTAAATAAAATCAACGAACTAACAACATTATGCTTAACAAATAGATACTGGAATGCAAAAAACACTCCTCTTCAAGTGGAAGGATTTATGTACGTATCCGAATTCTCAAGATACATGTATACAGACAACAAAATACCAAACTTCTCTATCCAATATGAACTCTTTGCTAATACAATTGACATTGACTCCGTAGGAGAGTATAGACAACAACCAAAAATTATCCGAAATAAAAATTTTAAACTAGAAATCATAACAAGATGGCCCCAACATGAAATAATGTTTACAGACGGATCTAAAATTAACAATAAAGTAGGAAGTGCAGTATATTACCCAAACAAAAAAAATAGTATAAAAAGACAGATAACTAAATATTCATCTAACTTCTTGGCAGAACTATATGCCATTATAGAAGCCTTCAAAATATGTTTGGAAAATAATGGTAAAAATTTCAAAATATTTACCGATTGCCTAAGTGCTCTACAAAAGCTTAAAAGGGTATCACCAATAGTAGAAATCAGCAATTTGATTGTAGACATTTTAAAATTAAACCACGAAATTATGAAACAAGGTAAATCAGTTAAACTAGTATGGATTAAAGCACATATAGGTATTAGAGAAAATGAAATAGTCGATAAACTAGCAAAAGAAGCAGCTAATAATGGAACTGTTGATGAAAATTATAAAACGCCCAAGACTGATTTTTATAGAACACTTAAAGAAAAAATGCAAGAAGACTGGCAATCTCAATATGAATTGGCAAACAAAGGCATATACTTTCGTAGGATTAAAACCAACATAAACAGTTAACCATGGTTTATAAATACACATAGCAAAAAAGTAGTACAGGTTATATCCAGACTACGGTCAAATCATATTATTTGCCCTAGCTATAAATTTAAAATAGGTCTCTCAGATAACCCTAATTGCCCCACATGTAATAAAATAGCCGATCCACAACATATCTTACTTGAGTGTAGGTTAAACACAAATAACATAAACCAATTATACAACCAGTTAAATAGTACAAATATCACCCTACCAACCAATCTTGCAAATCTGCTGACCGATGATAAAAATTTTAATTTATTTTTATTTATTTATTTATTTAAAGCCAGTACACTACAGAAAGATCTTATTTCTAAATGGTACAAACGGTACAAAATTAACAATCTCTAGACATACCCGACACTAAAATCATACAATACAAACAGTTTAAACCTTAAGCCTTAAGATGGTCTTTAATGCGATTAAGCCAATAAGAAATATATCGCAGTCGGAGTAAAATTTATTGTATGTGTGCATCAGCCGGTGAGCAAAGGTATTTGAGCCGTAGTTAGTCCTGTGAAACCTTTCATGAAATAATTGTATTTGTCTTGTGTTTCTACTAGGAATTGAAAATAATACTAAGCTCAACAGATCGCTACAGTCTATACTCCCATTCACCAGTTTATATAAAAACAACACCTGTGCGTTCCTTCGCCGGGTCAGCAAGCTCTGAAAGCCACAGAGTAAGAGTCTTGTCGAGTAGGGTACATTCTGGTAAGGAAAATTATGCTTGTACAAAAGGTATTTAACAAATTTGTTTTGAACCTTTTCCAGTCTATCTATGTGACACGCGTAACCTGGAGACCATACGACAGAACAATACTCTAAAACACTGCGTACTAAACAATTATAAACGCTAGTAAGCGCCTTAGTATCGCCGATGTGTTTTGTGTTCCTCTTGATAAACCCAAGCAGCCTAAACCCCCTCAGAACGATACTATCTATATGCTGGTTGAAAGTCAAATCACTGTCAAATATTACACCGAGGTCATTTAACGATGACACACTCTCGATGATCGAGTCTTTAATCTTATACACCGTTCTGTGAGGGTTTCGACGCTTGCAGAAACTAATAGCCCGACACTTAGAAACATTAATACTTAAATAATTCGCCTCGCACCACGCAACGAAGTTGTCAAGGTCAGACTGCAGACAATTAGAATACGCAGAGACAGTATTATAAAACTTCAAATCGTCCGCATACAGAAGGCAGCGAGACGACCCGAAACAAGAAATGACATCGTTTACAAACAGCAGAAACAGTATGGGTCCAAGATGGGACCCCTGGGGGACGCCTGAGGTGACGACAATTTCGCGCGAAACAGAACCACAAGCAACAACGCGTTGATGACGTAGAGACAGATACGATTCAATCCACCCAAGGTAATGTCCCGAGATGCCGATATCACCAAGCTTTTTCAGCAACAAGGCATGGCAGACACTGTCGAATGCCTTAGAAAGATCGGTATAAATGCAGTCAACTTGATTCCCAGACTCAACCGATGTTAACAGAAAGTCCTGATATAATGCTAGATTAGTTGCAGTAGATCGGCCTGAAAAAAAACCGTGTTGCTCTGGTATAATATAATTCTTGTAGGTGTTGAAGATCTCAACGGTAATCATGGACTCAAGAAGCTTAGGGATAGCAGAGAGCAGAGAGATTCCACGATAGTTAACTATTTTCGTCCTGTCACCCGACTTGAAAACGGGAATCAAATTAGAATGTTTCCATGAAGAAGGAAAGCAGCCGGTGTTGATAGATCTCTGAAAGAGAGTTCTTAAGGGGTCCAGGAGTGAGCTGCAGCAATTTAACAGGAGTAAAGGGGGTATACCGTCTGGACCAGCCCCCTTGGAAACGTCAAGAGACATTATCTTATCCCTAATTTCTTCGATAGTAAAAATAATATTATATATAGCCATTTCATGAAGTCAAAAGACTTATTTGCCTAAGGAAAAGATCCAAAGGATTAAAAAAAAAAAGAAAATGAAGAGAAAAAAAAAGAAAAAGAGAAGGAAAAAAAAAGTGAAAGAAAAAAAGAAAAAAAAACTCACTATACTACTCACAAGAAAGCACGTTAACACTGTAAAAAACAAGAAAGGAAGATAAGTTAAGCAAATCACATGTAAACGATGAATCAAGATCTAAAGAGAAAAAGGTAGTAGCAAAACCGAATTGTAAAAAACTAACCACCGATATGAGCAGTATCAAGCATATGGGTGGTATTGTTAAAAAAAAATTGTCTGGCCTATTGGTTTATGACCAGAGCCATTGAAACTTACACACACACACACAATTAGAGAAGGTAAAGACGAAATAATTTTAGATTATCTAAGTAAAAATGTCTCTCAGCGTTTATCCAGAGGAAAAATGTTTAAATTATTTTGGTCGTACTTTCCGACAGGGTTTTATTTTTTTAATAAAAATCAGCGAATTAAGAAAATTATGTTTTTTTTTTTATTTATTAAAAAAAAAATATTTTGGACTAATTTTAATGAATCAACATATTTTTAAACTGTTCACATCTTGTTTCGTCAAACTCATTGTGAAAAAATATTTTCAAAGGTAAATAATACAGCACCGTAGTAGTCCCTTTTTAAGTAATATAATAAATAATATTATAAAGATGAAACAAGGTTTTTTTTGTATTAAAAGGAATTAAAAGTTTATTTTTATGAATAAATATGTTTTTAAGTATCCTGATTTTAGATTGATTTTTTAAGTTTAATTATGTGATTTTTTAAAATTAAAAATCCCTCTTTTTTAATTTTAATCATGTCATTTTTTTTTAATTAAAAATTACTTGATTAAAACCATGATTTATTATTTTTTTAATTAGTCGATTCAAATATTCTCAACCCTGAATGCATAACTGTACAATGTGTTCAAAAAGTATGGGTTATATATTATTATCTCCTTACCTTGCGAATTGGTCGAAAAACTTGAAAATATTTTTATTTATTACAAAAACTAATAAGTACAGGTCTTTTTTAAACTGCCTTTAACCTAAAGTTTTTGTATACAGAGTGGCAAAAAAATCGCGCATAATGCCTGTAACCTGTAACTTTTGAATTATCTCGTATACGAAAAAGTGACCTTTATGAAAGTTGTTCAGTAAATTATTCCCCACATTTCTTCGAATTTTTTCTGTCATTTCTGGTTTGGTTGCCATAGAGACTAACTTACTTTTTTTAAATGTAACACCCTGCATATTTGCATATTTGGATTTTACTGGGAAAACTCTGAATTTTTTGTATTTCAAATTTTTATTTATTTAAAATTGTAACAAACTTTATAATAACAAAATAAATAGCCTTAAAAACTGAACAACTTAACATCGGAATAATAAACAAGTGAAACCTTTTCAGTGGATGAGGTGTTCAAAATTACCACCATTTTCTGCTAAGCAGAGCGCCAGTCGATCCCTCAACCCGTCTACAACGTTTAAAAGGAAGTCCTCTGGAATGGCCCGAATTTCAGCTCTAATTTTGACTTTTAAAGATTCTAAATCATTTGGACGGTTAACGGAGACTTTGTTCTGTAAGTGTCCCCACAAAAAAAAGTCGAGCGGGGTTAAGTCCGGGGATCGCGCTGGCCAATCAATCTTCTGCCTATCCAATGTCTTGGAAATTGTTCGCTTATGTATTGTCTAACATTTGCCGCATAATGCGCAGGTGCTCCATCTTGCTGTTCGTTTATGCCATTATTTACACCCAGTAAAACCATTCTGCAAGAAGGACTTATGTGATTCCTGAGGAGGTCCAGCTATTTTTCGCCGTTCAAATTACCATCTATGAAAAAAGGTCCCATAATATGTCCACCAACTATGCCCGCTCAAACATTAACTTTTTCGGGCCTCTGAGTGTGACCTTCCTGAAACCAGTGAGTACTCTCAGCAAACCAATAACGATAATTGTGTCTATTAGCAATGCCATTTAAACGGAAAGTAACTTCATCCGAAAAAATGATATTTGTTGCGAAGTTATTATCGTTATTGCATCTTTCCATCATCAGCTCACAAAATTCCTCTCTTCTATCAAAATCGTCCTCGTTTAACTCGTGCACCAACTTTATCTTGTAGGGATGCAACTTGTCCTGCCTAAACAAATTTTTCACTGACTGATGAGACACATTAAAATCCATTGCCATTGGCCTGGATGATTGTGTTGGATTGGAAAGTTGACAAACCTGATCTTGCGATCTCTTCATATTTCCGTAACCGCTCATTAATAAAATTTGAACTCGTTGTTTCTCATTCAGATGAACCTTAATGTAAACAAATTAGAAATCAGACAACAGAAAATTAAACAGGAACTCAAAATTGACACCTCTTAGGTCGCTGTCATGAAAACACCTTGACTCAACTGGTGGGTATTATAGGTAGGAATAATAATTATAATTAGGAAGTTTTTCATTTTTGAGCCGTCATTCATCTCGGAAACGCTTGCAGATAGGTGAAAATTTGAAATACAAAAATTCAGTGTTTTCCCAGTAGAATCCAAATATGCAATCACATGCAAGGCGTTTTATTTAAAAAAAAGTAAGTTAGTCTCTATGGCAACCAAACCAGAAATAATAAAAAAAAAATCATGCAGGTAGAAATGTGGGGAATAATTTACTAAACAACTTTCATACAGGTCACTTTTTCGTATACGACAGGCATTATGCGCGACTTTTTTGCCACTGTATAATTCCATTAAAAACTTTGTCTGCTACCACCAAACTAATCACCATGTATACTTCTCCATACATTTAGTTTCATTTGTATTATAAAACTTTTATGTTGTTTTTTGCTAAATTGTCAAAGTGAGGAGATATTTATCCCTTAATTGCTTTGTATATTTTACCTTATCTTATAAGTACATGTTGGTTCCAAGATTAATCGAACTCTTGCATCACCTATTGTTTGAGGTTTGGGATTCTGAAGTCTGATGGTAAACGGCTTACTTAACACTTCCCTAAAAATAAAGTAGAAGGCAAATTCTTCATAGTTTAAAGCGATTGTTAAAATGCACTTAAGTTATCTAACAAACTCAAAACACCACAAAAAACATTTGTATGTAACAGTCCAAATCCTTACGTGAAATGTGAATGGATATTTTCATTACTCCATGGTACTATCAAGCTTCCAGTAGCATGATGTTGTTTTGAACTACATCGTATCGGTTCAACAAATAACTGATACACTTGAAGTATACTTTGCAGGCCTGGAAGAATTATATCATACACCAAAGCTTTTTCAGGCGTTTGGGATAAGACGGTTTGTTTCGTTAACGAAAATATGGGGAGAGATATCTCAGTTTTTCTTTCAAATGATCCGTATGTATCTACATGAAATGTTACCTAAAATTGATGTAAGTTTATTAGATCACACAGCGTGTATGATAGATAAGATAGATAATTGTTTCGTTATTCAAAAGCCGCAAAGAGAACTATGTACTGTCCTGTCATACTTGAAAGTTCGTAAGTATACATAATGTATAACAACGGGCCCAAGAGAGACCCCTGAGGAATCTGAGGAACACCCCTAGCAATGCAGACCCTGTGTGTGTTGACACTGTCCCCTGCCAGGGACCGGCAAGGTTTAGGATGGGTAGGTTGATGAGTTCGTCGAATTATAATAGGTTTTATCAACTGTGTAATAATGCTTCTTGGGACAGTATTTTTCATTCCCCAGATCCTATAAAAGTCTTTCACACGATGATAATGCAAATATTTCATACGGCATTTCCTGTTATGAAGATTAAAATAAAAAATAAAAAACCATGGTTTACCAGAGGTCTTAAATTGTCCTGTAAGAACCTTTGATCCCTCCATTATATTAGGAAGTTTACAGATAATTTACACTTTCACACCTATTTTGAGAGATACCGTTCCATCTACAGCAAACTTATAAAGCTTGCAAAAACTTGGTATTATAATAGTCGTCTATCAAACGCAACTAACAAACAAAAGGAAAGTTGGTCAATTATAAATGATATTCGCAAAAAAAAACATTTCTCCTCAGGTGTTAATGACAGCGATTTGTCCCCTGATTTAGTAAACAAATTTTATTGTTCTGTGGCAAGAAACCTTACAAAGGATATTCCTCAACATTCTGACCCACTTATTTCTAACAAATATTGCAGGGGTCGATGGTTTCTTTTTCTTTGTTCCTACCGACCTGGAAGAACTGAAGCAGGTCATCCGTGATATTAAAAACAAAAATAGTTCTGGGAAGGATGGCCTATCTATAAAAATATTTTCAAATCTGCCTGACCATGCTCTGGATGCCTTGGTTTGGGCCATAAACTTTTCTTGTGAGTCAGGTGTATTTTCCTCATGCCTTAAACTGGCAAAAGTGATTCCTCTTCACAAAGAGGGAGATTTGGAGGATCCTTCTAATTATAGACCTATATCGCTACTCTCTAATTTGTCTAAAATTGTGGAAAAATTGGTAAAAAGCAGGATGATTTCCTTCCTTAGCTCAAATAATATACTTAGTCCCCTTCAATTTGACTTTCAGGAAAATCGCAATACAAATGATGCTATCTTCCAGTTTTTGGAAGGTCTTTACTCAGGGATTAACAGTGGTGGAGTAAGCGCAGCGGCTTTTTGCGACTTATCCAAAGCTTTTGATTGCGTCAATCACCGCATTCTGCTACAAAAGCTATTTCACTATGGCTTTAGGGGGGTGTCCCTTGCATGGTTGGAGTCCTATTTGTCCGGTCGTTGTCAGAGGGTCTATTTTGGGTCATCTAAATCCAAAATTTTGGAGAACAATTGTGGCGTTCCTCAAGGGTCTGTTCTGGGACCTGTCTTATTCCTGATTTTTATAAACGACCTCACATCACTTAACATTGCTGGGAAATTTACTCTGTTTGCAGATGATACCACGGTTCTATGGCACAGTGCTGACCTAATCACACTAAAAGAAAGTATTCTCGCCGATCTTCAGAAGCTCAGATCCTGGTGCGATTCCAACCTACTACGGCTAAATTTGTCCAAGACAAATATCTTGTCATTTGGGAGTGATCTACAATTACCCAAGGTTCACAATGTTTTTATTGAATGTCGGCCAGAGACTAATTTCCTGGGAGTTATTGTCGACAATGGATTGGTATTTAAATCTCACATCCATAGCCTTTCAAAGAAAATTTCATCTGGGTGTTTTGCTGTGAGACTGTCGGCCGTTGAACTGGGACATGCCGTGTCCAGATCCGTCTATTTTGCCCTTATAGAATCAAGACTGAAATATGGCATCTGTTTTTGGGGGTTGAGTGGCCAGACCCTGATGAACTCTGTTTTCATTTTGCAGAAACGGGCTATTAGGTATATCTGTGGTGCTGGGAAAATAGATCATTGCAGGCCCCTATTTAGAAGGGAAAAAATTTTGACTCTGTTCAGTCTTTTTATCCTGGAGACTGTATCACTGATTCACAAATACCGGCATAGATTCGCCTACCACGAAGCTCATTATATCACGCGAAATGCTTCTAGCTTAAAACTGCCCATACTCCATTCTACTTTAGTTAAACGATCTATTATTTATGAAAGCATTAAGATCTATAATCACTTACCTGATAACCTATCAAACATTCATTCTCTGAGACTCTTTAAAAGGAAAGTTAAGAAACTTTTAGTGACTAAGGCGTATTATGACTTAAACGAATTTTACTGTGATAGTTTTTAATTGTTTTGTTTGTATCCTTTTTGCATCTACTGTATCTGTCATCTGACGACATTTAAGATTGTGTTATTACTATTATTTTATTTTTATAGTTGTAAGAACTTAGACTAATACTGGCTTTGTCAACAAATACGCCGTATTTAGACAGTAAAGCATATTTTGAATTTGAATTTTAATTTGTCCGAGGCCACAGGTCTACCATAATATGTGTATGTCAATTTTAACCACCTGTTGTGTCTGGATTTCCAAATAAGATTGAGTTAGTTTCAGAGCATTTCCTCTGATTCCATAGGTTTCTAATTTTGTACACAGAGCTTTGTGATTGACAGTGTCAATAGCTCTTGAAAGGTCCATACACATTGCCATAGTTAATTTCTTATTATTTAGTGATCCTAGTAGAATTTCCTCTCCTAAAGCCATTCTGATTGTTAGCGAAAAAATCTGTTAAGTCAGTTTTCTCAAAAATTTTACCTAAATTGGAAAGAAGTGATATAGGCCTATAATTTCTTCTTCATTATCCTGATCCTTTTTATGTAAAGCCTTAACCAGAACATTTTTTAGGAGATCAGGGTAGCTGCCGGATTTAAAACATAAATTAATTACATAAGATAGTGGTTCAGCGATGTTTGCAGTGTATTTTAGAATTTTTACTGGGAGAGTATCATCACCAACAGATGTTTTGTTTTTCGGTTCAACTATTATTTTAAAAATGTCATAGCAATGTCTTGGACGCAGGTATATAGACTCCATAGAGTTAACAGTAAGAAACGTATTGTTACCAGTAGAATTTAGATTGGGACACGGTTAATTTTTTTGAAAACTTGTCAAGAACTTTACTGTTTTGTCAGTTTTCTGTTAGTTATGTTTTTTACTAATTGTCTAATTTCTAGATTTGAATTATAAATGTTCTGTGTGTTGATATTTATAGATATACAGGGTGTTTCCTAACTACGGTACGAAACTTCAGAGGGTGATACGTCGTGGTCGTTTTAAGAAAAAAAGTTCCTATGAAAATATGCCCAGAGTTGCTTCGTTTCTAAGATACTGATATCTTAGAGCAAAACGGCTTACATGTCCCTATCTTACTTTTTTATTATCTTCCCAGAAGTGTAAACTTCCGGTTAAACCGGATGTAACTCGAGAACCGGAAATATAGTACTTCCGGTATAACCCAAAATTGATATTTTTAGGAAGATAATAAAAAAGTAAGATAGGGACATGCAAGCCATTTTGCTCTAAGATATACCGTTAGAGAGCTAGAAGCTGTCAAAGTTCAAAAATGTAATTTTTCAAAAGTCGATATCTCAGAAACTATTAAGTTTAGACTTATAGTGTGCTTATTAAAAAATAATAGATATTTTATGTACAATCCAAAAGTATTATAAGATATAGGGCGTTCCGTTTAAAAAAATGAAAGTTTTGTTTACCATGACTGTTTGAGGCACCCTGTCTAATTACAGGTGTCCTAGTTTTATAGATTTTTTTAAGGCCTACAACTTTTATACCGGAAGTTTTTTTTTATATTGTGCGCCATTTTCTAAATAATTGACCGGTCCGGGACTTTTTGAACACAGTGTAAAATAACAACCAAAAATAAAAAATAAACAATTTCGATATGAAAAAAACACAAGAGACCAAAAAGTTGTATTTGTAGTTGCTTAATCTAAACAAATAAAACAACTAAAAAAAAAGCAGTGGCGTACTTTTTCTTCTCAATAATAATTGGCTGTGGTGCCCACTGAGATGCCACTGGACCTAATAATTTCAATCTAGTTACGGCTAAATAGGCGGCTTATTATTTCAAATAACTGAACCAAATTTCAACCAAATCGGTTTAAGGATATTTATGACCGTTTTTTTTTAAACTTCAACGCCTCTCAGAAACGAAGCAGCTCCGGACATACAATGTCACCATTAAAGTCCGCACCATATGGAACTTTTTTTTATTAATGAGGTTAGTTAAAATTAAATTTCGGCAATCGTTTTTGCTTCAAATTAGACTAAAAATTATATAATCAAATGTCACCATCTGTCATTCGGTATCTGTCAAAAATTACATTTTAATCAAAAAATGCTGAAAAATGGCATTGTTTTACCGAATTTCAAAAAATTTTATTAGAAAAAGTTGTTTCTAGTACAATTCTTGGCCTAAATACAAAGTTTCAGTTTTCTAGCTCAAAGTTGATTTTTTTGCCATTTTTTCTAATTAACTTTTTTTTTATTTAATGTAAGTTCGCTTAATGGATATTAAACTATTTGCTTATACCATACTGAATATTTTATTTAGTTTGTATGAACTTTTTTTTACTAGAATGCCATTTTTTTTCGAAATTTAAAATTAGAGGCAAAAAAATTTGACACAGGTGGTGCAAAGTTATCCTAATTTAAAATTTTTAACAGATAGACGTCAGATATTCCATTTTTTTGATAGTACATACATCTAAGAAGTTTAAAAAACTTATAATAAAATTCCCAGATATCAGATTAGTTCAAAATTTAGACACATTTTCTTTTTATCCACAATAAAATATCAAGGCAATTTTGAATTTTATAAGTAGGCTATGGAAAAAAAAACGAATTAGAGTGCCGAATAAATAAAAGAAATGTCATAAATTTGAATATTTTCGCAAGTTATAGTTTTCAGTGTTATCACCAATGTTGTCCATTCAAGAAGAAATAGAAATTGTCTTAATTTGTGGAGAGAATATGCCTCACCGGCAAGTATCTGCCATTTATAATGAGAGGCATCCAGAAAAAAATTTGCAGCATAGCACTGTTTCAAGAATAATGTCAAAATTTAGAGAAACTGGATCTGTTCAAAATAATTTTAAGAAACCTCACGTGGCAAGTAAATACGATGAAGCAGCACAACTTGATGTTTGTTTAACTGTTATTGACCACGGTCAAACTAGTGTAACCAAGATAAGTGATTCAACAGGGTGCAAGAGGGAAAGCGTTAGAAAAATTCTTCAGAAAAATCGATTTCGGGCATATAAACCCAAGTTTATAAACACATTAAAAGAACGCGATTTTGATATCCGACTTGATTTTTCGTTTTGGTATCAGGGACAATATGAGGAGAATATTCTTTTTCCATACAAGATATTATGGACAGATGAAGCCACTTTCTCTTCGAATGGTACCGTGAGCTCACAAAATTGCCGATGGTGGTCCCAAGAAAATCCTAAGTTCACAATTGAATGTCGCGACCAGTATCATTTTAAAACCAATGTTTGGTGTGGAATTTTGAAAGATGAGCTAATTGGACCATACTTCTTTAGAGTAAACTTAACTGGTGAAAGGTACCTGAATTTTCTTGATAACAAGATTACCGAAGTTTTGGATAACATGCCCTTACACCATAGACATAACTTATGGTATCAGCTTGATGGTGCACCCATACATCAAACTGTAGCAGTGAAAGAACGCATAAACCAATTATTTCAAAACAGAGTTATAGGGCGTGATAGAGAATGTCACTGGCCACCCAGGTCGCCTGACATAACCCCACTAGACTTTTTTCTGTGGGGTTATCTTAAGCAGAAAGTTTATAAGAATCGACCGTTTAGAAATATCGAGCATTTGGAACAAACGATAAGACAGTGTTGTGCCGATATAAGACCAAGCTTTTTGCAAAATGCTGTCAAAGACGTTTATAGACGGACGGGTGTTTGTATAGAGCGAGAAGGACGTCACACTGAAATGTGAAATTTATATTGCTTTTGTGTTATCTATTTAAAATGATTAAAGTTCCTTTTTGTTCCTTTTAATAATGATGATAGTTTTAAGTATAAAATAAAATTTTTATCAAATATTTAGATGTATTTGTCATTTGAAAAACGAAACGTCTGACGTCTATCTGTTAAAATTTTTAAATTAGGATAACTTTGCACCACCTGTGTCAAATTTTTTTGCCTCTAATTTTAAATTTCGAAAAAAAATGGCATTCTAGTAAAAAAAAACTCATACAAACTAAATAAAATATTGAGTATGGTATAAGCAAATAGTTTAATATCCATTAAGCGAACTTACATTAAATTAAAAAAAAGTTAATTAGAAAAAATGGCAAAAAAATCAACTTTGAGCTAGAAAACTGAAACTTTGTATTTAGGCCAAGAATTGTACTAGAAACAACTTTTTCTAATAAAATTTTTTGAAATTCGGTAAAACAATGCCATTTTTCAGCATTTTTTGATTAAAATGTAATTTTTGACAGATACCGAATGACAGATGGTGACATTTGATTATATAATTTTTAGTCTAATTTGAAGCAAAAACGATTGCCCAAATTTAATTTTAACTAACCTCATTAATAAAAAAAAGTTCCATATGGTGCGGACTTTAATGGTGACACTGTATGTTCATAGGAACTTTTTTTCTTAAAACGACCTTACGTCGTTTGCTTATTGTTTAAAATAAGCTCTAGTATTAAGTCTTAAGTTAGCACATACAGACGCCCTGCGTCTAGGTGTTATAATTATATTTTGTGCAATTATAATTTTCATTACTTGTAATTAGCGTTATACATGTGCAATTGTAAACCCTTTTTTGTTTTGAATAAAGTCAAATCTACGTATCACCCTCTGAAGTTTCGTACCGTAGTTAGAAAACATCCTGTATATTTGGGTTGTAGTTCCAATCTCAGACATCGATTATTGAAGAAAATTTGGGATTGAGTCAACATTTTTTTGACAGTGAGATCCTTGTTGCCGGACTAGCATTATCAATAAATTGAATAGTAGATAAATGTGGGTGGTTCATTATGAATCAACAGGGTACAAAATGTAAACCCCGAAACTATAGTCGTTGTCATAAAAATAAAAAATAAAGATTGCGGGAAATAAAGGACCTCTATATATTGCTGATTAACTTAATTTTTTGTTTATTAGTACTTACAGGCTCAGATGTTGGTAATGCCCTAAAAACAACATGGGTGTATTCAGTATTATTTTTTCTCAGTTCATGCATGTTAAGAGTAATAAGTCTTCTCTTGAATCTGCTTGTGGGAACTATCTCTGAGTACTGCGTTAAGTGTTCACCATCCACGCTTCAAAAAAAAAAAAATATATAAGGACCTAAGCTACCTAGCTGTCTCTAAGACCATGATAATGCTGTAATAAATCACATACCAAACTCTACTGGCTCCGTTCGGAAATGCTGCGCTACAAACAAACACCCAATCTGTCACTTCCAAATTGACAGCTAGAACACTAAGCATTTCATACGTTGGTAGCGCTGTGAATGCAACCATATACCACTGTGGTTGCCTAATTCCTTTCTTGTGTTCAATTGAGTATTGTTTATAAAGATTTTCAATCCATTCACCTTTGTAATTGATTTTTGTCACTTTGTTAAAATTTGGCTTGAGATGATGCCCTGTGCCACTGTTCTACAAAAAAAATTTGGTAAAGGGATATAATAATAAATGTATGTGAAGTTATCAGGAATATTTGACAAGCTGGGCTGCTTGTCTCTCACATTTGTGGGCTACTATTCAGTGAACAAATTCAAATCTCTCGTCAAATTCACTACACAGATGTCAGTTATAAAGCATGTTTAAAAGTTTAACTTACATGAACGAGATGATGCCTAAAAACCCCTCTTATAAACTTTATATCGCTAGATATCTGGAACGTCTGTCTGTCTACACTGTCAAATAATGCCCTGTTTAGGGCTAATACTATCTGTTTACACCATACAATTTGAACATGGTTAGATTCTACCCATGATTTGGGTATATTTGTCGCCTACAAAAAAAATCGTTTAATAGCTTTAAAAAATACCTTTATTTCCAACCCAATAATCCGTAACCTAACCTAAAGAACTGTACCTATATAATTTAATAAATGCAAGACTTACCACTAAATTAATAGTGTTATTTCCTTCAGTTTGAGTTAAATAGGAGGGTACCAAAAAATCACTATGCCCTCCTCCAATACTTATGGTCACTATATTATCTTTGTCAAAAGAACTTGTTTTATAAAACGAACTTATCTGCCTGTCAAAATAAATGGGGCCTCGCTTTATAGGAGCGGCTAGAGTTATTAATACTGATACAACATTTCTTTTGCTTTTTAACAGTTCTGCTATTGCTTTTGAAGCTACAACACCACCCTAGAAATAAAAAACTGTAGTTATCCTAATAATAAATAAAGCTAGATTATTTCAGGATACTTCTCATTAAACCTAGATATATTGATACTTACCACAGAATGTCCAATAAGAATCACTTGCTGTGGTGGACTTCGTCTATTTTTATAGAGGTCTAGGATTCGATCTATCGAATTCAAAACATACTCCAGTTGCTCATACAAAACGGGGCCGTATAGAGCACTAAATTCTCCGTTAAGGTCAACAGTAAAGTAGTCAAAATGATATGTAGTTCCCGAGTTTAAAGCTTTCCTTAAAGCTACAGATGACAATGATCTAACTAAAAATGATTTTAAATAACGTAAAATCAAACTGAAAACGTTCTCAGTATGCCGTCTCGCATGTCTTGATTATTACTCTTAAAAGGTAATCCAGGTAAAAGGTAAAGGTGAATTAAAAAAGAACATGTACACAACAAAAAACCTAAAAATTCCCTTTTCACACTTAATCTAATGAAATTTACTTGTAATTCTAGACTGTAGGTCTTCTTAATTTTCGCAAAAGGTTTTAAAAACCGAGTGTTTAACGTGCCATGAAAAGAAGTGGCTACCTCAAGGGCGGTTTTACGGGGGGGGGGGGGGGGTAATAGGGTAATTACCCCCCCCCCCCCATTAATTTAGAATTTTAACATTATTTAATTAAATTTATATTTAAAAAAAAAAATTGGGATTTGAAATTACCCCCCTCATGTTGAAAAGCTAAAACCGCCCTTGGGCTACCTTAACTGGCTTATTACGGCGAATGATTTGTTCTTCCAAAATACTTAAATTATTATCAAGGGTTACGTGAATTGGTGCGCCGTACTGCTGAAAGTAGCTTTGTCGCATCTCTTTATCGTCTAATACGTTTACAAGATTTTCTAAAATTTCAGGAAGGTATCGCGCCAAATACCTTCAAACACTGGAGTATACTCCGAGAGTCTTAAACTGGGTTACGTTAAAGCTATTCACAAGAAATCAGAAAAAACAAATTTGAAAATTACCTCCTAACCCTCTTGTCAAATGTAAATAAAAAAATAGAAGAAATAATGTAAAGTCCGTTTATCTCAGTGGCGGCTCCTCAGGGTAGGCCTCTGAGGCCGCGCCTCACCCTCAATCTCCCAAACTTCTCTCAAAAAATACAAATATGTTTGTTTTAAATTTATAAATTTTCAAATATAAATTCCATATGAAAAATAATTTTCATACTGCTTTACCGAGCGCCGCGCTATAAGCGACTATTTTATTCTGTAAACTTTCGTCGACGGCCGAGAGGCTAAATAATTTTAGCTTCACTGCTTCGAGTGTTCGTACCTATTTTGGCAAGCCTAATACGAAAATCTCAACGTCTTATGTTTGGTCTGTCTCTCTCTTACCCGGGGGTCATTTCGCGTTTGTTTCTCTCATTGAGGCGATAAGATCCTAGCTTAGCTGGTTGTTAATTGGCTGTTTAAATCACATGTTTTATTCTGCGATATCTGTGATTACCCGGCGCCCGACTTATATCGTAGCAGGTGTGTGAACTGTGTTGTGTGTCTTGGTTTAATTTAGGAAAATTACAAATTGACCAAATTGTCATATTTTATTGGTTTATTTTATGTTAATATTGTTGTGAGTTGTGACTGTGCAGGGTAGTCAGGATACAGGTGCGATGCAGGTAATGTAGAAGTATTGGCAGTGTTTGTTTGGGCAATTTATAATTTCGTGTTCGGCAAATTAAGGTTATATTTTCAAGATCCGGTAAGTTTTAAGATTTCTTTATTATGTTATTAATTATTAAACGCTAAATTTTATTGTTTTAAAAAAATATAAATCATGTTCATGATATTATTCTCTCATACCTATTTTTAAGGAGAAACGAAACGGAAAAAGACAGATATCGGCAATATTTAACGACAAGAGGCAGGGTAAGCAATATTCAAGAGCTTTTCAGGTAACTTGGTACGAAACCTATAAGTGGCTGTGCGGAAGTATTTATAAGGAAAGCTTATATTGTTGGCCTTGTATTTTATTAGGCAGCGTAAAAAACAATTGGAGTTCAGGGGGTGGGTATTCTGATTTAAAAAAATTTTCACGGGCGGTAAAATCACACGAAAGTTCCAAAGAACATAATATTAAGAATTCTGTGGCGCTTACCAGTAGAGCAAAATAGAGACACAATAGCGGATGCACTGAGAGAAATTGACCCTGACCTTGCAAATTGAATATTTTTCTCGTGAAACCTAGTATTTCAAAGTAATTATATTGCTGGTTGAATTCCTAACTATTCATTTTAAGCTAATGACCTTGAAATCGCGAAAAATTTTCGCCTGCGGCGCTATTTTATAGCCTCACCCCCTTATACACCCACGAGCCGCCACTGGTTTATCTATCTTAAAAACTCATTATAAACGCTAATCCCTAATCCCGATAAGACCCAGCGGGTGATCGAATAAAAGCAGAGACGCACTCGTTGCTGATAGAATAAAGGGTTGCGCTGCTTTAAGATAATAATATACATATATAAAAGCGTGGAAAAAATATTTTTTTTATCTACCTGTATGCAACAAAAGTGTCGTACTAAATTTTTATGTTAAGGTCGCATTACAGTAAAGCGAGCAGTAAAGGGCTTTTTATTGCTGCAATTAAAAATTGCAGGATTTTTGTTGCAAGCATGCGCAAAGCGAGTTTAGTACTCAGCTGTTGCAATTTTTATTGCGATTGCCAGAAATAGCTCTGGACCTATTTTTATTGCAGTTGCAAGCGCAAGTTTGGGGAATTATTTGGTAATTTCAGTGCAACTGACCTGAAAAAATATAAGTATTTTTGGTTCTACCATTCAGACCTACATTTCTATCATTTTTATATTGTGGTTTGTTTTTGTTGTTATTCTCACCATTTACACGAAGTTTATTTATTTTAATTCCCATAAATAACGAACCGTCCATACTCAAAACAACGCGAAAAAGTTAGGTTATCTGTCAATTTCTTTTACTTAGTTGGCAGCATGTCTAATAATAATGTAAATAACTGCACACTGTAAAAGCATGTTTAAAAGCCTATTTACATTAGGAAATTGCACGTGCAATGCAATAAAAAATTGCCTGTAAGCATGCGCACTTGCGACCTTGCAATCAGCTGTTGCAATTTTCTTTGCATTGCATCAAATTAGAACACGCGCTATTTTTATGTCAAAGCCAAGCCTGTATATGGCATATATTTTTCTACGAATTATATCGACATCCAGTTTCTTAAAACTAAAAGAGTCTTTTCTCTGTCTTCTCTCCACTATAGGTTTATTTACAACAAACCACACTGCGTGCTCACTGGCCTGCGTGTCAAAGCTGCCGCTTCCTTCACTGTACCAAATTTTGAAAAACCACGTTCAAGAAGGGTGGTGTAAACGTCGAAGATTACTTTTTTTGTGTCATCTGATAAAATATCACGCTTTAATTGGTTTTTATCACGACCCGTAGATCCACTTGGCGTACTGGTTTTTTCCCACAGACGAAACATTCTTAGATATCACGTTTAATTGGCAAGAAATAAATTCTTGTCTAAACCAATACAAACATCTAACTGAATTTTTAAACCAAAAATCAGCAATTTTAATAAGTAAAATAAACCCATTTTATTTTACCCTAATTATTTAAAGAGGATTACTGACAAAATATAATAATTTAATAGTCTTTAAATAGATCCGTACCTGGAGTCCCCAGATCAGGTGGCCGAATTTCACACCTCACACAATAGGTTATTATGACTGTAAGGAATTAGCATTTATAATGAGTTTGTAAGATAGATAGACGGACTTTACAACAGGATGATGCCTTTTCTGGAATCTAACATCAAAGTCCTTGCAAGTTAGCAGAATGGCTTCAGGGGTGGAAAAAGCACGGTGCACGCGAGCTGCCATATCTTAAAATCACTAAATGGTAAAAAAAGAGACTGTGGCATTGTGCTCGGACCTATCGAAGGCATTTGACTCAGTGGACCATAGCTTGCTTATACAAAAGCTGGTTCTATATGGAATTGAAGGGGTATCGTTGAGTCTTATTGAGTCCTAGCTTAAAACCAGAAAACAACAAGTTGTCGAAACTGATAAAAATGGTGTTCTTATTAAATCTGAAGTGTTAACTGTTAAATATGGTGTGCCTCAGAGCTCAATCCTCGGCCCCCTTCTATATATATTATATGTAAACGGACTGCCAGGCATTGTTAGACAAAAACTTGTACTTTATTGTGATGATACTTCTTTAATTCTAAGTGAGGATACAGGGCACGAATGCAGGACTGAGGTGATGAATGAGCTTGAGATTTGGTTCACCGCGAAAACGCAAATGATAATCTTTAGTAGATCGAATCAACCTAATGTCCTTGATTGTGAATACAAAAATAAAACTATAACAGCTTTCTTAGGCATTGGAATTGATTCGAGACTAGATTAGAAGAAACATACTGAACTGCTTGATTGTTCTTCTTCAGCCAGGAACAACTATGCTTTAAAAGTTCTGTCCGGTTGTGTGAATAAAAGTGTAGCCTTGACGGCATTTCATGCCTTTGTACAATCAAGGATTTCCTACGGAATTATCTTTTGGAGAGGAACATCAAATTTAAGTAGGGTACTAATACTTCAGAAGTTTTTATAAATAAAAAAAACTATTAACAGTTGAAACTGAAAAAATAGTCCATACTTTCAGTGGAGTTAATGTAATGTGAATAAAACAATGCAGTCTTCCTCCACAGTTTAATGATTAAGGTAAATAAAAAGCTCCCTACATGTTTGAAATGCTTAAGCACTCATCATCAGGGGATACTATAAAAAGTATAGTATGAGGTTAAAAACGACCAATGAATACAAAACAAAGTTTAAGAAGGACTTACCTAACATCGAGTTTAGTAGAAATGTCCGTTGTCTCAAATTAATGAGTACAACTCATAGGATAATACTTGCAAAGGTTGAAGACTTGGTGTATGAACTAGTTAATTGTATTGAGATATAAATGAAGGTTTAATTTGAGATATAAAAGAACATTAAATAATTTAGCGGATTTTGACAAGAGAACTTTTTTTGTTTCAAAATGTTCAAAAAATTAATTCCTTAACAAAAAAAGGAAAAAAACTACACTGATTAAAAAGTTATGGCCATTCTAAACCATAAGAAGGGCATTGTGAAGCACCCTCTAATGGCCACAGTGAAAAGGTGGCCGTATTTGGGTTTCGCATCCCAAAAAATCCCCGGGTACCAAGTTTTAAAGTAATACGTTAAAAAATGTTCATTATTTTAAAAAATTCGATTTTTATTTTTTAACCTTACCACCCTGTATCTCGGAAACGGAGCAATTTGGGACGAAGGTAAGCGGCCTTAAATCCCATTATTTTGGCCTCAGGAATATGTGCTCAGATTTTGTACAGACATTTTAGAGACACCCTCTGTACAAAGTGTTAGAAGCTGAGCCCAAAACGCAAGCAATCTAAAGGACATCAATGGATAGACTTTAGTTGATAAGTATATTTAGTTTTTAAGGTTTATTCTCAACACCAGCAGCTGTTTTGACGAATGTAAGCATATTTGTAATTAATTAATGATAATAATTCAAGATATTATGCGTGATTGACTCCACGGTATACTTTGAGGACGGTTATTTTTATTGATCTTAGGATATGTAGGTACCTATATTATTATTTACTTGCATTTTCTATGTTAATTAGAATAAATGCCTTAGGTACCTTGTTGATATGAGCCAGCATTTCCTGGAATAAAAAGAACAGGGATTCCATCAAAATGCATACTTCTTGCCTTCTTCGTGATTCTTCCCTCGCCATAAGCGTACAAACCATATTTGTGGTACTTCTGATCAATTTCTTGTGATACCCTCTGAAATATATTAATGTATTATTTTTGTTTAATGCAAGTCGAGTAAAAATAGAAAACATAAAAGTTTGTTAAAATTGGACCATTGTATTACGTCCGCAGAACTGTTTTTGTTGTATTAACTAACGAATCTGACTGGTACACCTTAACTATACTAAAATTCATTTACAGATTCAAACACGACCAAAACAGTAAATTAGTGGAGCGACTGTTTGGGGACGGTCCTAAAGTAGTACATCGCGTTTACGCCCTCTTTGCATGCATTTGTTCACATTGTTAAATAATGTAAAACAGTCACCCACACCCCAACTGGCAAAGTAGAACTTTAAAAGAAGCTAATTATTTTATAGTTATGGAATAGCGTTCCCTTAAGAATAACGTTGTTTTGGAGCGCATATCCTTCGTAAAGAAAAATATTTTCATAAATTCGTTTTATAACGATTTTTACAACTTGTTTTATAGAACAAATTAATAATTCTTGATTGTTTAAAAATTTTATAAAACTATTAGGTATATATAATACGATATACAAATTTAAAAACCTATTATAGGTATTGCAACCATATTGTGAAAGAGTCATATACTTGCACAAATACCTTTTAATTAGAGCCTTATACAATAGTTGTATATACAGGGTCCTGCAATAGTGCGTCCGAGAGTGCGTCAGGCATCCATATAGCTTCTATATACCAATTAAATTAGGAATTTCGTTTCCATAAAACTCTTATAGTATCAAAATGTTTTATAAAAGTGGGCCTTTTTTGATCCCATAAATATCGTATAAGGGTATTTAATCACGTTATAGGAATTTTAAGCTTCTATAAAATTTATTCTCATAGTTGGGTGAGACGCTTCTTTCAGAGTAATGAGTATCAAAGCAAGAACGTCACTACTTCATTTAATTGTCTTTCTTGCACAAACAATTCGAGAGCAAGAGCGGCATACTAACTTAGGCCTAAATTATCAATGTCCTGTTATGTAATGAAAACACCCGTGTAACGTCCATGACAACCATTGACTGTTCCAACAATGGTATCCTTACAAGTTTTAACAGGGCAAAGATGATATCTTGCAAAGCTAATTTTTTAAAAGTTTTGTCCCGTTTCAATTGATTTAAAATAAAATATACCTACTTAAAATTTTATTACTCATTTCTAATATTTCAAGTACTAGGTACCTATTATTATTTATCATAATCAGGCATTATTTCCTTGTAAAAGACCACTTTTAAAAAATGATTCACACCAATATACAGGATGTCCCATTTTCGACACATTAATATTGGAGTTATTAATTTATTAAAGCTATATAGTATTGCAGTTTTCTATTCAGTTTCCTAATTTTTAACAAAACTAAAGATTCCGGTATCAAATTTGTCATGGCTGTCTTAATTTTTAATCTACAGGGTGATTTTGAAAATCCTCGTTTTATGGACACTCTGGTATTTCCAGTATGCGTATATTCGGTATGCATGAAGTTCAGTGGCATAGTCAGTTCTTGTATAAAAAATTTAATTCCTGAAATAACCAAACCTGATGTACCTACCAATTTAAACTTTAGAGTAATTACTATTCTTAAAATTTGCATTTTTTTAAAATAAATTGGCTATGTTACAAATTTAACTATCAACTTTATTAACTTAATTTGGGCCTTCAAAAATCAAGGTTACCTAATATCTCAAGAATTAATTGCAACACTCTATCTTTGATAATAACTCCAAAATAACCCCCACAAAAGTGTTAAAAATTGGAGACCCTGTACTACAACAAATAATGGTAGAACATATTGTTATTTATTTAAGTTTATTTATTTAATAAGATCAGATAATCTTATTACTTAAAATATTGGGGGTTTCGAAAACCTTAAGATATGAAAAATAAATATACCTAGATTATAATGATTAGGATGTCAGGTATTACTTAAAAAGTATAAAGAATACCAAAGAAGTTCTACTAATTGTCTGATGAATTCCATTATGCAGCGTATTATTTTTTTATTGTTTTGAGTTAATTATTTAATTTTAATATAATGGTCATTTCATAGTGCACGAGGGATATTTTTCCTCATTTTTCACCAAACTTTAAATATTTCTGGTATTATCGAACCATAGAATACATATAGGGTATAGGTCTGTTCCAACCATCAGTCTCTGACAGCTTCAAACCGTCAAATACTATCAACCAGTTGTAGGACTTAACGGGGCATCCTGGGGTCTACATGCAATAATCATCTAGTAGACTCTATTTTTGAATAAAAACTAGTCCGAGACTGCTGGTTGGATGAAGCCTTATATGACACAGTATTTCTAGATTAATAATTAACCGTGCTAAATTCACAAATTTTCATAATTGTCAAAAAGTCAAAAGTGACGAGTGGAACACAAATTATGTTTTATTCTGTAATACAAAATTATGTTTCTAGTTATCATTTTCATCAGAAAACTGCTTAAAACTGGTAAATTGTTGTTCTATAAGGTGCCTGTTAAATCATAGCTATTTTCTAATAAAAATGAACATAGCACGTATTGTAAATGTTCAAAAAGTAGTATTGTATGTTTAGTAGGTGGTTGATTTATAGCCTGTTATAGCCCTAAAGTTCATATTTTCTGTTCTGTCTAAATAGATTAAAAATTTTGTTATCAGGTAAAAATATTTGTCACGTACTTTATTACGAAAGAGGTAAATTACTTTTAGCAGCATAGGCAAGTACCTATTTTTATTTATAGTTTTTGACTCTTACGCAAAATATACAACTTACCACAAACTGAGGATATTCAAACATATAGGTCATTTCGCATTTGTCCTGGGACTCATGGTCGGTCAGAAAAAATAACACTCCAATAGCATAAAGCACCGTGATTATGGCACACAAGAAAAGAAACAAGGAACCTGAATATTTCATTTTTAAACTTTGGTTTTGTAGAATTTACATTTGCCGACAGCCGTGTTTTGTTTGTTTTTCAAAATCCCACTTGTGTCACTGTCACTCACCATACGCTAGTGGGAGGGAGTGGACCAGAAACTTTGTTTAAATAGTCGCGCCGAATGTTTTCTACGAAAAGGAATTTTCGATAATGTCCGCTTGCACCGCAGAAGCTTGGGTTAGGGGGAGCGGGGCAAATGTGTTCAGGTCTAAATCCTTGATTGCGAGAAGTTAGAAACATTTATTTTTTGGCAAATTTCTTTTAACTTTCAAATTCCAAACATTGTTTTCCTTTAAGATAATGTTATGTTGTGTTACACAAATTATTGTTACATATTTATTAATAAGTACTCTTTAATTGGACGTAGTTATGCAGAAACCTACCAACCCACAACTTCGCCAAAAATGAGTTAAGCACATAACGAACTTTTTCTTACTGTATTCTGTGATTTACAGAAACCTACCATCTAATTTAAGGTTCCGATAATGAACAGCTGGGTTACCTACCAATCCATTTATATCTTATTCGATTATTTAACATACGCAGAAGAATATCAACCCACTTGGTAGCTATATCTATAATATTTAAAACAACCAAGTGGGTTGGTAGGTTACTGCAAAAAGGAGATTTTCACCAAACGTCAAACCGTTATATGCAGAAGTGGGTTGGTAGCATTCTGCATAAATGCATGCGCAATACGCAGAAGAATATCATTCCAAGAATAAAGTTAATTTTTCATTATATGCAATGTTTTAATTAAATAAATGACAGTTTTAATTTTGCAGAAACTTACCAACCCACAAACTTCAGTCGATTTAAAAAAATTTAATTTTGCAGAAACTTACCAACCCACACTTCAGTCGATTTAAAAGTTTAATTTTGCAGAAACTTACCAACCCACAAAATTCAGTCGATTTAAAAAAATTAGTCACCAAATTGTTTTCATTCTCGGAAAGCATGCGAATGCCCATTATATACCAAAATCTGGATATTAAATTTTGCTTTGGTACCGATTTAATAACAAATTTATCTTAAAATCTTTAACATCGATTTTCTCAGAATAATGTTTTGGTGGGTTGGTAGGCTTCTGCATAACTACGTCCAATTTAGCTTTTCGTTCATAGTCAATTCCACAGTTCTGTGGTTATTCTCTCATTTATCCAGTTGTAAGCGGTAGCAACCAGTCGACCTAAGAAGTGAACTTGGCAATAAGTGACTAAAATAATAAATAGGCAATTTAAAAAAAAAAAAAATTTGTTTTGGGGATTAAAAAAAAAAATGTGTTGTTCCGTTTTGAGATTTAAATTTTATTTAATTTAAATAATTTTCAGAATTCTTTTGGTTAAGATACTAACTCGTTTAAAAATGTTTTAAGGGCGAGTCTTATTTTATTTAAACTTATAGGCTTACTTTTTCTGTCTTATAATTTTAATAATTTAAGATATTTACAATAATTACTTTGTTTTCGAAAAAAAATTATTTACTTTCATAATTTTTACTTTTCAACTTTTATTTAATTTTTTTTCCAAAAGTTTTTATTCAAGTAGTTTTTATAGACATTTTATGTAAAAATTTTGATTTTATCTTAGTTTTGTGGAGAAGTTATATTGTCATAAATTTTAATTTATTTACTTTTATTTAGTTATAATTGATATTTTTTCCAAATGTTTTTAGTTATTTTAAAAAAAAAGTATGTAAACTATTTTTTTTTTATTTTGCTTGCTTAAAATAAAATAATTTCTAGGTCAGGGATAGGTTATTTTCTATATTATATGCCTACTTTATTATATAATTAATAAATATTTAAACTTAAACTTAGAAGAGAAAACAAATAAGATCCATTCCATTATACATCTAAATATATATATTTTTATTTAAACTTGCGGTTCATCATCCTATCGCAGCCGGCTTCCTTTGAGGGTTTGTGGCCTTTTTGGATACCCGACGTTACCAGATTACCAAATTACACACCAAAAAAATGTAAGTGCCCCCACGGTACAATACATACGAAATTTATTACACCGGATGAAATATTGTGCCCCTTGTAACACTATATACCCGCTCTTCCCCTACTCTATTAGCAATAATTTTTAGAAATACTGTCCGAATGACAATTTTATTAAAATACATACATCACTTTCTTGGAGAACACCAATCCGTAGTCCATAGGTAGTAAACGGAATATCCGAAATTGCCAGATTTCTTAAGAGTACCTAATTAATTGTCACTGGCGTATAAATCAATGAAACTCATTTTATAAAAAATGTTTATTATAGTAAACCCTGGTATAAAAATTGTTTTAGTAAGAACTTGCCTTGACAATAAAAATATAACAAAAATAGTAAATTGCGCATGCTTCAATCAGAAATAAAATTTTCTGAAAAACATGATTGGTATATCAATAACAGTGCTGTTTAATTGTAAAGGTAAGGCCTTATTAAAACGGTATTATGTAATATATAATGTAAAACATGGATATTTAAAATCTCCACCATATAACAATTAAAACAGATACATTGATGATATAATCATTAATTAACAGTAGACCTTAGCCTAATATTGCAAAAATAAGTCTTTTAGGCTTAATTACAACTTGGATTTTAGACTAGACATTAGTTTTTCCAATTTCATTGCCTGTTGAAGATTGCCTTTAATTTTTAGCTTTCCCATCATATAAGCAGTAGCGGGTTTCAGTTTACCAGCAAACATGTTGAAGAAATTTTTACTGTCCATAATTAGAGTCGCGTCGGCTTGTGCTGGTGGTTCGCCTCGGCCACAGGAACCAGAACCAGTCTTTAGATCAATGAACCTAGAATCCATATAGAAACATTTAAGAGACACAGTTTAAACATTTTTGCAATTTGACAAACGACAGTTTCATGGCCAAATTTGTCGTCTTTTTAAACCACATGCGCAAGGCGGTGCAGGGGAAATAAATGGGATATTATGAACATACTCTTAACTTTCTTGAGATCTCAAACATGTGTGAGATTTTCGGTAAATTTGCCTACAATATAAAAAAATAATATTTATAGATTTTTGATCGTATTTTTTGTTATTCCGAACGTGCTAAAAATTGTGACGTCCTTGGTGTGCTGTTTTCGGTTTATTTTTGGCTGAGAGTTCTAGAGTTACAACGTAGCAGATGTTTTTTTACCATACTGTATACTGTATTTGATTTTTAGCCAAAAGCACTTATACTCCCGTACCAAAATAATTGACAGTGACTCATTTACCGAGGTGTGCAAGACGTAAGGAGAACGCCAATTCCAGAGGCGTGTCATTTTAAACAATAATAATTCAAAAAATATATGAATTTTTTGTTTATTATTATAATATATTTACATTTACTATAATAAATATAATATTATAAATTAAACTGAAAAATAAACTAAGCTTTTACATTTGGTGATCTAATGAAGTAATTCGAGAAACTAAATTACGCAGGTATAAAATCCAAAAAGAATAATAAAGCAACGGTATATGTTATTTTAATAATGTTTATATTATACTACATAATAATAGAAACATATAATAGTGGATTAAGGGCAAAACTAAACCTAAATTATAAATGTTTATAAATTTCCTAACTATTGTTACCTAATGAACACTAATTGATAATAATTTGACAAATTATATTCTATGCCGACATTAAAACGTGTTATAATGACAATACGTTACAATTTTAAATTCATAATTACCATTACAGCGATTATTCACTATCTGACGATGAAAACATTTCATTACTGTCGCTACTGCTGTCATCTGCAGGATTTATAATAATAGGGTCTACCATGATACAACGCGTACATCTAAGTCCTACATTTTTTTTTCTACGCCCTCGACATATAATACGCACTTATGCCAATCTGCTGCTTGTACATTCGCTATTGCCTTTTTAACAGTTATTTAATATCTTTCAATTTAAAAGTTTTATTTTCACGCGCCACTTCGTCTTTTATCTGTGCCCATATAAACTCGATTGGATTTAGTTCACAATGGTGAGGCGGTAAACGTAATATTGTAACACCTCGTTCACGAACCATTTACTACAGCCACTACATATTTCGTATATTTTTTTTTGTGAAGTCTTGCAAGATCGAGCAACTGCACTTTTAGCATTTTTCCGCCAAATGCAATATTTTGTTTTTCCAGCCAGTCAACAATCTTTCCTTTTCGCCACACAGAAGTTGGCAAAGCTTCTATGCGATGGCTGTGGTATGGTGCATAAGTTTTGGCAGAAATTTTTTTTAAATTCGGAAATTCATTTCGAAAAAAAAATGCATGCACTTTCCGACGAATGGCTAACTTTGTTTGCTAATCAATAAAAATATTTTTCCGTCCTCTTGTTTCCTTCTGATCGAACACTTTAGTATTCCTATTGTCCTTGATAGTTCTATAAACAGTACGGCAAGATGTCGTAGTCAATGTGGCACAAAGTTCTGCTGCATCAGTGAATGATATTCCACTGTGTGTACTTAGAATTCCCTCATACACATATTTTACCATTGTACGCTCCCCAGGTTTTAAATTACGTCGTTTTGTAACTTGTTGGTTACTATCACTTGAAGAACTCGCCTGCATTATAATATTTGCTGTTTTGAATAACCACCAAAATAATAAAACTGAATTGCTAATATCCTCTTGATTGAAACTTGTCTACGACACTGAACGTTGGTTAGAGGCGATAAGAAAGCGTGCGAGCGTCTTTAGACATGGGTTTTTCCTGCCTGAGTTGCCAAATTAAGTAAAACAGGTACCGTAGGGTGAAAAGGCCCTTAATGACATGCCGATTTCGGTAAATTTTATGGAAATTTCAGTGAAATCTATTAAAACTTGGCAACATGTAATGACCTATTTATGCACAATCTTCCCAAGCGGTTTGGATTGCTTTTATTTAACTTAAAAGTGGGCAAATCAATGTTAATTATTTTCACCGCACACCGTTAATGGTTATATGAACAGTTTTGCGAATTATTTTTAGACCGTAGTATAGTTACTTACCACTTTCCAGCCTCATCGCCTGTAACCTCAAAAGCGAACACCGCATTTGTCTTGGCGACTGTTTCCGGCGATAAATTCCCCTCGATAGCCTTAAACAGTTTTCCGACTTCACCGAGCGGTTCGTCCTTTGCATTGGCTCTATCAGATGCCTCTGTTAATGCTGACTTTGTAGGGGCTTCAGCATCGACAAAGAAGTCTGGCACCAGGTTCGCAGTATTGGTTGGATCACAGGCATACTGGTCAAAGTCCGTAATGCCCTCCGCTCTTAAAACCTACAATAATTGATATACAGGTGTTTTTTATGTTATAACTAAACAGGGTGCCCAAGAAAAGAATGAACAGCATGGGGTTCTCGGAAATCGTAAAAGTTACAAAGGCGAAAAATTACAAAAAAGTTGCGCAATTTAGTTGTCAATAATATTCTGTTGAGAAGACAAAACAAAAGACACTTTCTTATTGCCACTTCAACTCTACAAGACAGCGACTACAAATGTTCAGTACAACGTTTCGTTTCGACATAACCATCATCAATTTTGTTTTATACAGGGTGTTACTTATTGATAGGCCGTAATTTCAAGCGCGCATTCCCAAACCAAATTCAAGTAGAAAAGTTCATATAAGCATGTGCTCTAAAAAGTCTGGTTTTCAAGATACAGGGTGTCAAAGTTTAAAAAAAATCGATTGTTTATTAATATCTCAAAGATCCTTTTGCCGATTTTGGTGAAATTTGGCAATGTTGTTTTTTAACTGACACCCTATCTTAAAAATCAGACTTTTTAGGACACATGTTTATATTAACTTTTCTACTTGAATTTGGTTCGGGAATGCCTTAATCTAAGTAACACCCTGTAACGGCCCGTAAAAAGTACACCCTGTGTTAGATAGTATTTCCCATTACAAATTCAACGATTTATATCCAATATGATTTCTCATGTTTTTATTCAACTTAGGTACTGTACTTTTATTCATTAAAAACAGAAAAATGGCAAAGTTATTAATTTGTTTAACTTACGTCATCGTCAATGAAGAAATTGCCGGTTACTATTTTAGGATCCTTTGTTAGGATGGCATAGGCAGCATCTGCGCAAATCTCGGGTTTTCGGCATTTGCTTGTTACTTCTTTTCCAGCCAACATGTCCATCGCTGCTGTTGCTATGGCTACAAATAATAGTTATTTATGATGTGCCATTTCATTTCGCGAGAAGAAAAATTGGATATTGAGCGTAGCGAGAACACGCCCACCATATAATCCTTTATCTACAAACACTGTTAAATTAATACCAATTCTACCAAATTCCTTTTAATTTGAATAAAAATCCAAAATCAAGTGACTTTGCCATATTTCTTTGTTGTTAGTTAGGTACATCGCATCAAATCTGTATTTTTGTTAGTAACGGAAAAAATCGCTGTCAATTGTAAAGTATGTATTTCTTTACACTCAAATAATAGCTATTTATACAATAAGTTGCGAAATGAGTGTCTTTTAGGCACGCGACGTGAAAATTGTCCAACGAGGCAAAGCCGAGTTGGACAACACGTCTAGTGGCTAAAAGACATCGTTTCGTAACGAATTATATACAAGATTTTTTGTGAAAGCGGAGAATTTGATAATTTAAGCTTTTATTAGTATTTTTAAACATTTTGAAAAGTAGGCAGGCAATCTGTTTCTAAGGCATTGTTTATGCATTATTTAATGTCAAGTGTATTGTCAAGTTCGAACGTCGCGTTTTGCCTTTTTTCCCGCAAAGTTTTTCGAAAAAATTACTTCAAATGAGTGATATTGACGAGTCTTTGGATATTGAACAAGCTGCTGAAGCTGCGCTATCCACGTTAGTACCCGAAAAATCGAAACATTTATACGAAAAAACCTACGACAACTTCGAAACCTGGGCCAAAGAAAAACATATTGAGAACTTTACAGAAAAGGTATTACTAGCCTATTTCCTCAAGCTATCCACCACCTTAAGGCCGTCAACTTTGTGGAGCAAATATTCGATAGCAGAATTCCTTGGACTCCCCAACACCAATGAATACACTGGCCATTGCTTCCGGCGCAGCTCTGCAACAATGTTGGCAGATTCTGGAGCGGACATGACACTTTTAAAGCGTCATGGAGGTTGGCGATCAAGCTCAGTTGCTGAGAGTTATATAGAAAATTCCATTGAACAGAAAAACGAAATAGCAAAAATAATCATAGGGCAGAAAGATACGCCAAATACATTAATAAAAGAAGTTCACTCAAAAGCAGAAGTTAGCATTGTCAGTACTAGCAGTTTATCCATTCCGACAACTAATAATTACATTGCTCTCAAAGAAGAGAAGCTTGATGCCTCTAGAATTCAGTTCAACAGTTTACATAATTGTACATTTAACATATACAGTGTCACCATTAAAGTCCGCACCATATCGAACTTTTTTTTATTAATGCGGTTAGTTAAAATTAAATTTCGGCAATCGTTTTTGCTTCAAATTAGACTAAAAATTATATAATCAAATGTCACCATCTGTCATTCGGTATCTGTCAAAAATTACATTTTAATCAAAAAATGCTGAAAAATGGCATTGTTTTACCGAATTCCAAAAAATTTTATTAGAAAAAGTTCTTTCTAGTACAATTTTGGCCTAAATACAAAGTTTCAGTTTTCTAGCTCAAAGTTGATTTTTTTGCCATTTTTTCTAATTAACTTTTTTTTTATTTAATGTAAGTTCGCTTAATGGATATTAAACTATTTGCTTATACCATACTCAATATTTTATTTAGTTTGTATGAGGTTTTTTTTTACTAGAATGCCATTTTTTTTCGAAATTTAAAATTAGAGGCAAAAAAATTTGACACAGGTGGTGCAAAGTTATCCTAATTTAAAAATTTTAACAGATAGATGTTTCGTTTTTCAAATGACAAATACATCTAAATATTTGATAAAAATTTTATTTTATACTTAAAACTATCATTATTATTAAAAGGAACAAAAAGGAACTTTAATCATTTTAAATAGGTAACACAAAAGCAATATAAATTTCACATTTCAGTGTGACGTCCTTCTCGCTCTATACAAACACCCGTCCGTCTATAAACGTCTTTGACAGCATTTTGTAAAAAGCTTGGTCTTATATCGGCACAACACTGTCTTATCGTTTGTTCCAAATGCTCGATATTTCTAAACGGTCGATTCTTATAAACTTTCTGCTTAAGATAACCCCACAGAAAAAAGTCTAGTGGGGTTATGTCAGGCGACCTGGGTGGCCAGTGACATTCTCTATCACGCCCTATAACTCTGTTTTGAAATAATTGGTTTATGCGTTCTTTCACTGCTACAGTTTGATGTATGGGTGCACCATCAAGCTGATACCATAAGTTATGTCTATGGTGTAAGGGCATGTTATCCAAAACTTCGGTAATCTCGTTATCAAGAAAATTCAGGTACCTTTCACCAGTTAAGTTTACTCTAAAGAAGTATGGTCCAATAAGCTCATCTTTCAAAATTCCACACCAAACATTGGTTTTAAAATGATACTGGTCGCAACATTCAATTGTGAAGTTAGGATTTTCTTGGGACCACCATCGGCAATTTTGTGAGCTCACGGTACCATTCGAAGAGAAAGTGGCTTCATCTGTCCATAATATCTTGTATGGAAAAAGAATATTCTCCTCATATTGTCCCTGATACCAAAACGAAAAATCAAGTCGGATATCAAAATCGCGTTCTTTTAATGTGTTTATAAACTTGGGTTTATATGCCCGAAATCGATTTTTCTGAAGAATTTTTCTAACGCTTTCCCTCTTGCACCCTGTTGAATCACTTATCTTGGTTACACTAGTTTGACCGTGGTCAATAAGAGTTAAACAAACATCAAGTTGTGCTGCTTCATCGTATTTACTTGCCGCGTGAGGTTTCTTAAAATTATTTTGAACAGATCCAGTTTCTCTAAATTTTGACATTATTCTTGAAACAGTGCTATGCTGCAAATTTTTTTCTGGATGCCTCTCATTAAAAATGGCAGATACTTGCCGGTGAGGCATATTCTCTCCACAAATTAAGACAATTTCTATTTTTTCTTGAATGGACAACATTGGTGATAACACTGAAAACAATAACTTGCGAAAATATTCAAATTTATGACATTTCTTTTATTTATTCGGCACTCTAATTCGTTTTTTTTCCATAGCCTACTTATAAAATTTAAAATTGCCTTGATATTTTATTGTGGATAAAAAGAAAATGTGTCTAAATTTTGAACTAATCTGATATCTGGGAATTTTATTATAAGTTTTTTAAACTTCTTAGGTGTATGTACTATCAAAAAAATGGATTATCTGACGTCTATCTGTTAAAATTTTTAAATTAGGATAACTTTGCACCACCTGTGTCAAATTTTTTTGCCTCTAATTTTAAATTTCGAAAAAAAATGGCATTCTAGTAAAAAAAAGCTCATACAAACTAAATAAAATATTGAGTATGGTATAAGCAAATAGTTTAATATCCATTAAGCGAACTTACATTAAATAAAAAAAAAGTTAATTAGAAAAAATGGCAAAAAAATCAACTTTGAGCTAGAAAACTGAAACTTTGTATTTAGGCCAAGAATTGTACTAGAAACAACTTTTTCTAATAAAATTTTTTGAAATTCGGTAAAACAATGCCATTTTTCAGCATTTTTTGATTAAAATGTAATTTTTGACAGATACCGAATGACAGATGGTGACATTTGATTATATAATTTTTAGTCTAATTTGAAGCATTTGAAGCATTGCGAAGCGATTGCCGAAATTTAATTTTAACTAACCTCATTAATAAAAAAAAGTTCCATATGGTGCGGACTTTAATGGTGACACTGTATAATAAATAGATATTTTCATTGATTTTAGTGTTTCATTTTTACTTTTAGGCACTGCCTAAAACTGTCACATTTAGACACTAGTGCCTAAAAGAGTGTCATTTCGAAATTCTAATCAATATCGAAATATGTCTATTTCGAAACGCTTTCACAAAAAAACAACTTTCATTTTACGTTACTAATATAAACTGTTTGATCCTCCACCTTATACAACACCTGTTCCTGACAACCATACAGGGTGTAGTATTAGCACACTATCACATCTCCCCTTTTATCTGTGTCAATTGTAACAAAGTAATATTAACTAAACCTATAAATCTAGCCTTAAAGGAGTCTTTATAGAACGAATTGTTTTGTTTGCATTTAATAGCAGTCGATTTCAATCTATAGATCGAGATCTTTGTATTTATTTTTAACACTAGTGTCATGAAATGACATTTTAGAAACTGATAACAAGCGTTAAAAAGTCTAGTTTTATTAGTGTTTGTAGTTAAAAGTGTTTTAAAGTCAGTTGTATTAGGAAAAATTAGTTTCCATTTTCTCACCTGTTCTGGGCCACAACGCATTTACCGCAATTCCAAACGGCTTAAACTCCTCGTGCATTCCTAACACACACATTGACATTCCATATTTAGCCATGGTGTATGCAACATGATTTTTAAACCAATGGGCTTGCATATTTAATGGAGGTGACAGGTTTAGAATGTGAGCATGGTTACTTTTCTTAAGGTGTGGAAGACATATTTTAGATCTAAAAAGGGACAATGAAATGTATCATAATAGCTATTTATGTAGCCTTATTATATCCAAAGTGTTTCATTTATTATAGATCTAAAAAAGGTGATAATTAAAAATTAAACAAATGCTAAAGCAAAGTATTAATCCCTTACACTAAAAAGGTCCCTCTTGTATTAATGCTATGCATCAGGTCATATCGTTTCATGTCAGTCTCAGGCGTCCCGGTGAGAGAAATGGCGGATGCATTGTTAACAAGTATATCAATTCCACCAAATTTCTCTACAGTCTCTTCAACTGCTTTTCTAACTTGAGCTTCATCTCGGATATCCACCACACAAGCTAGACTCTTACCGCCGGCTTTTTCAACTACATTAAAAAAAATGAGTCTTAGTTTGTACTATTACTCTTCTGTCGTTTTATAGGTAAAGATATGCCCTCTAAGAAATAGCAGCATATCATATTAATAGCTCTGTTTGCAAACAGAGTGATTTACTATCTTTTTATTATTACTACTTCAGTAAGGACCACCATATCTTTGGTTGGATGACTAATAATACATTTTATATCTATCATCAGACAACAAATTAAAAAATATATTTTTGACCTTCGCACTATCGCCAGTAGATTACGAAAAAAAAAAGATTGCGAAATAGAACCTGTTTAAGAGTTTTAAATTAACGGTATGAAGTCATATTTAATACGACATCGTGATTTGGTAATAAATCTTCTTGAAAGTACTTTAATTACTTCACTCTCTTTTAAGTAATACAAGATTTTAAAAAACTGTAAAACCTAATTTCTATTGATTTTATTATGTACCTAAGTTTCGCAAAAGAAAATAATTTACCTTCTTTAAGGTCAGTTAGACCTATCAACAGAATAATATTCAATGAAAATGGTTGAATACACTAACCAAGATACCAAGAAAAAGTAGATATGTTACTGATTTACGGTGAATGCCGCTCAAATTGCTGACGACAAAACTGTGTGCAGGAACTTAAGGGAGTATAACTGCTTTGTAAAACCGAAAAGAAATAGAAGGAAAATTGCTACAAATGATAAAAATCCAGCCCAAGTTGATGATGATCCTAAAACGTCACTAGCCTAAATTAGAAAAAAAAATACTGGTGTTTTCATAAGCTCTTCATGGAGCTCTACACAACAAGCTTCATCCATAAAAAAACAAATGAATCCATAGATGGAAGTCAGGGGATCCTGCACAAAGACAGGAATTCTTAACAAGATTTTCCGAACTGTATTACCTGAATACTCAGTAAATATCTTGTCCAGCGTTTTATGGGCGACGAGAGTTGCTTTCTCATAATAATGGAATCTTGAACCGACATAATTGTCGCACCTGTTTATAATGCTGAAATTATTAAGGAATATTTGGACAGGCAGTATCCCAATCGATGGTTTGGAACCAACGGACTAATAAGATGGCCAGCAAGGTCATCAGATATAACACCCTTACATTTTTTTCATCTGGGTCACTATCAGATTTACATTCTCTACATAACAGCAGTTGAAAATATGGCTGATCTAATAAACAAAATTACAGCGGCATGTACTGCTATTACAAGAAGAACGATGTTAAAAGTTACCCACAGCAAACTGATCCGTTATCAAAACTAATAGAAAAAAATAAATGGATTAGTTTTTACAGTTCTTTAAAACCTTGTATTACTTAAAAACTAGTGAACTAATCGAATTAGGGTGATGGGGAATGCCCAGCAGCAATCCTCGATTTTGAAGGACCAGCAACTTTATTTAATTGGTTGCAAATTTATCTCCATAGATTTAGGGGGCGATGGAATATTAGTGAAAACACTTTTATTTTAGTAACAGTAAATAAAATATTTATTTATAACATCTTCACTGTTAATGTTAAAAACAATAAAGGTAGCTTAACTATTTTGTTACAGAGTACCTGCCGAAAGGTTGCCTCGGTCGCGACACTAGTAAACGCTTTAGCAAATGTAGTTCTTTATAAGAAAGTTGATTTGTAGTTGTAAAAAAAAAGGAAATACTATAAATAGTGGTGTAAATTGTACAGTGAATACAGCGTGAAAAAAAAACTGTTAAGTATCTGTATCCCGTAGTACAGAGCAAAAAATAAATAAAAAAAAATTGATGAAAGCTGTGCCGTAGTTGGCGAGTGTACGAGTCGAACTATTTTTCCCGAAAAGTTTGACTCTCTGGTCATAATAGGTACCTACCTACCATATAAATAAATATTCCATGACAAAGGCTATTAAGTTTTAAAATTATTTATAACTAGGATTTCCTTTTATTATAGTTCAAGTAAAATGTTATAATAATATTATGTTTTACAACAGGGACGTTTAACAATGTCCTAAAAACTAGCGTGAAAAAGAATAATGAGATAAATTGAATTTTAAACATGAGCAAATGACAAAGTCTTAAAATTGTGCTTTCAAATGTAGGTACGTACTTTCGAAGGCCCTGCAATCTATTTATATTTTTGAACCGTCGCGACGCCTAGGGACCGATGATATCTTCGAGCTCGAAGGATGATATCTTAACTAAACTAAAATATTATTTTAATTATTTACCTATTCAATTCCATAATAAGATTCAGAACGCGTGTATCCGCTTTGTCTAAGTATCAACAAATTCGGCCATATTACACCCGTGTATGCGAACAGTCTACTTGAATATAAATAACGCGTTCTGCTTCACTTGGGGGTGATCATTTAGTCTTAAAGTATCCAAATCCTGATGTCCGGGCTACCTCCGGGAATTTATAGTGCCTAGGCAATTTAAATTTAAGAAATGTGATCGATCTGATTCAATATACCTACTCACAGATCCTCGAAGTTCAGAAGTTCATTCGCATTTCTGGCCGTTGACTTTATCAATACCTTTTACGACCTTGTGATTAGTGATGCCACCGGATCTGGATCCGGTATTCGGCTTTCTTTTTTAATAATTTAAAACGTGTTGTAGAAATTATGAGCAGAACCACAGCGACACAGCAGAGCTGTTATATTTAACGAAACTAAGATAAAAACAAAACACAAACTCTTGAACAAATTTTTTAATTTTTTTGCATTTTTAGGCATTTTTCCCGTTTTCCTTTGTGATAATTTTCATTTCTTTTAACAAATATGTGTATATTATGACTACTACAAGTGATATTTTTGTGAAAATGGCAACATTTGAAGGATATATGCCAAATATCGTAGCTGCATATGAAAAAATTTTAATACATTTTTCTCTCAGAAACTACTAAATTTCGGAGAAAAAAAAATTCGGATTCGCGACCTCAAATTAGGCTTTAAATAATTAATTGGCGAAAAACTCGCTGTAAAAATAACATAAATAACCTATACAAAATTTTTTTTTCTTGGAAAATATTGCTTCCTCCAACGATTTTTTGGCTTTAATGTGTTCCATTTGAGGTAAGCTGTTCAAAAAATCTTGACACATATGTGTACTTCAAAATTAAAATTAGGTTGCCGCCTATTTGCACGTTGATTATAGCCAGCAAAATCCTAATCCCTCATACCAAATTTCAATTTGGGGTATTTAACCAAATTGCGATGACTTAATATGACCTCCATACTGTCGGCTCTCTACTAATAGGTTAAAAAAAATTATCAAGCAACATCAAATTCAATGATAATTCGTTTATAATTAATTGTCTGTGAATAAATAATGTGCTGTAGGTAATTTAAAAATAAACAGTTTTCTGATAAGATCAACCTGACTAAACATTTACACAATTCAAAAATGGTTGATAATGTCATAACCAAATAATTATTCTGGCAGTAAAAGAATGATTCTGTAAGACCCGGTACTTTCACGTCCGAATATCTTTATTCTCAAAATAATTGCTATAGTTTCAATTGTGTCGACAGTTGCTTCCATAGACATTATTCGTAGAATAGCGCTATCCGGAAATGAAAGGATAACACCTCAGGGTGACAGTAATATAGTTAGCAATGAAGCGAATTACGATTCTCTGATATTTACACCTTATTGATCCTGGTAGGGAAACTATCATTTTAAATGCATATCAAGCATTAGAAAAGGTCTTAAATTCGTTAAACAATAATAATCAAACGATGTTAATGTGTATGGACCTTTCAAAGGCGTTCGACTCTGTAAATCATGAGTTGCTCTGTAAAAAACTTGAGATGTATGGGGTGCGTGATGTGCAGTTGATTAAGTCATATTTGAAAGATCGAGTGCAGCAAGTGGTTGAATGCGATGAGTGCGGTGTTTTATGCAAGTCACAGGAGATAGTTGTCACTAGGGGAGGTCCTCAGGGATCAATCTTGGGGCCTCCTCTATATATCGTATATACGAACGAACTATAATAATAATAATAATAATAATAATAATAATCTTTATTGCCGACAAAATCATAAAAATGACAATAGCAACGTCACGAACTGTTACCTAATGTAAACATTTACAGGCAGAGAAAGTGAAATTCTCAACATGAAGCTGACATGCACGAATTTTAAAATGTAAAAAATAAGAAAAACACTAAATATATGTTTTTGAAATTTAGATTAACATGTAAAAGTTTTAAAATATTAAAATTACACTAAATATAAAACTGTTAAATTTACAATTTTTTTTTTTTTTTTTATTTATTTAATATCTATATATTTGGAATAATATGCAGAAATGAGTACGAGACGACACATACTACGAATTAAAAATCAAATTTAAAAGAGTAATAGGCTTTTTGCATAACAAAAGCTCTAACTTCGTTCTTAAAACCTTGCAGGCTCTGAATTTGTTTTATGCTATTGGGAAGTATGCTGTATGCTTTTATGGCTCTATACTGTGGCCCCCTTTCAAAGAAAGCGGAGCTATGTGCAGGAATGCTAAGCGCATTTCTGTTTCTTGTTAGGATGGGCATGCCTTGTGCGTACATATCCCGATTTGTATTAAAGAGTTCAGGATATTTCTTCACGAAGAGAACTAGCGATAGGAAATACAAGGATGGCACAGTCAGAATACCCAGTTGGATAAAAAATGGTTTGCAAGAGGTCATAGGGTGCAGACCGCAAATACAGCGCACAATCCTCTTCTGCGCCTTAAATACATCTACTGCGCTCTTTCCCGAGCCCCAGAATAAGATTCCATAATTTATTATTGATTGTACATGAGACTTGTAGAACAACATTATGGTGTGCAAGAATAACTGGTCTCTAAGCCTTCGAATCAATCCACATAGGCTGTTAAGTCTGCCTTCTATAGTACTGACCTGATTCTCCCATGTGAGACATGAGTCAAGATGAATCCCCAGGAACTTTATGTGATTTATGACAGGAATTGATTTCTTGTTTAATGTTACATAGATAGACTCGTTCGTTGCAGACAATTTGCCAAATGTCATCAGTCCCGTTTTTTCCACATTCAGTTTGAGTTGATTGTTGCTACACCATTTCCTCACCTGTTCCGCAGCCGCCGAAGAGCCAACTGACAGATCCTCCAAGCAAGACTCAGATAGCATCACCGAGGTGTCGTCCGCATATTGGCAGATCACACCTGCCTGCACATCGTCACCAAGGCCGTTTACATATAGTAGGAATAGGATTGGCCCCAAAATAGACCCCTGTGGTACACCCTGTGTCAGCGCAGTTGAATTTGAGTTGAAATGCCGCCCCTCGCATGAGATGGAAACTGTTTGCTCCCTATCAGTCAGATACGATCTTATCAGCGCCGCACAGGTGCCGCGAATACCATACCTGTCAAGTCGCTGCATCAGTATGTCATGGTTGATTGTGTCAAAGGCCTTCGAGAAATCAAAGTACAGCCCTGCAAATTTTTGATCTTTATCAATTTGATCCACTATGAACTCTATAGCCTTATAAATAGCCAGCTCAGTAGATTTTTTCGGTCTGAAACCGTACTGAATGTCAGTAAAAATGTTATACGCTTCAATGAAGCTCATCAGCCTGCTGTAGATAGATCTCTCGAATACCTTGGACACAGATGGCAGTAACGATACTGGCCTATAGTTATTTATATTTTGAGAGTCGCCCTTTTTAAGCACGGGGATCACCTTAGCCTTTTTAAGTGCATTGGGGAAAGTACCTGTCTGGAAAGAAAGATTTACAATATGGTTGAGAGGCCTACTTATTGAGTTTGCCACATACTTAAGGATATATACTGGTGTTTCATCGAGCCCTGAAGAGAATTTATTTGGAAGGTTCATGATTAGATTGAAGATCTCCTGATCACTAGTAGGGTTAAGAAAGATGCTTGCATGGCAAGTTTTGTCCGTAACAGGAAAGGAGTTTTTGTTAATTTGTGTTGCAGCTAGTTCAAACTGTTTAGAGAAAGCCCTGGCTGTTTCAGTAGGATCACTAATAATCAGTCCGTTCTCTTGTTTTAATTTAATGGTTTTAGAGGATTTATTTTTGTTTATTTGTAAATTTAACAAGGTCCAGGCTGATTTACCCTTATTTTTTGAGTTTGCTATTTTATTATCATTTATCGACTTCTTGTAGTCAGATAAAAAGTTCTTGTATTTTTTCCTCTCAACTTTATATTGTTGATGTACAATTAACGAATTTGTTTGTTTATACCATACGTATAGATCTTTAATACTACCTGATGTACCTGACGAGTACACTGTATTATATGCCGACGATACGTCGCTCATATTTGGTAAAGAGGATAGCGAAATACTTCTTTATAAGGTGCAGACTTCAATGGAGGCCCTTGACGAGTATTTATCGGCAAATGATCTGCTGCTGAATGTGTCAAAAACGCAGACCCTAATCTTCGGAAACAGAAAAGAGAATAATGTTGCGCTCACATACAATGGTAAAGAGTTAAAAGCATTAGATAGTATGCGTTTTTTGGGATTGCAGATTGATAGGAGAAGGCACACATTGATAGTTTAGCAAGCACTATATCCCGATACTGCTATGCCCTGCGTGTAATATCCGATCACGTGAATACTGAGGCTGCCATTGCATCTTATCATGCATATATCCAGTCCAGGTTAAGATATTGAGTGATATTTTGGGGTAGTTCATCAGAAATACACAGAATTATGGTGCAACCGAAATATTTTTAGGATGAAACAGCAGGAAAGTAGTAGGTCTGTTTTTGTAGAAAAAAATATTCTGACGGTAATACGAATGTACATTTTGGACTATGTGATATTTGTATGTGATAATAGGGATATTTTCCTCGATTGTGATATGAAACATGATTATGATATTCGCCATAAAAGTAATTTAGTACCAGAAAAATACAACTATACATACCTCCAAAAAAATGTAAAATACTGTATCATAAAATTTTTTAATTGTTTCTCAGACAAAATTAGAAACCCGCCAAAGAATAAACTAAAATATACCTTAACAAAATATCTAGTCAGTAAGGCCTTCTACAACATTAATGAATTCTTTGATGATCCTGATAAAGGAATAATTCAGTGTTAAATTTTAAATGGTTGTTACAATTTTAAGCATGTGTAATTTTATTAAAATTTTCATTGTCTAAATGTAATTACAAATTTAAAATAGTTATTTACAAAAAATCTCTCCAGACATTGTTCAAGAGCCCTATTGAGTTTTTTTTTAATATGTTTATAATAAATGTAAGCCTCTTATTATTGAACATGAACACATAAATATTATTGAATTGTATTGAATGCGCGACATAATTTCTTTAATTGATTTTAATTTGAGACTAAAATGATAATAAAATACACTTGTTTTTTTGCGGATGCATGTTTATATAAAAAAAAACAATGCATCTTAACTGTTATTCCACTCTTGAAGAGCTGCACTAATGAAAAAGCATAATGTCCTTTAAATAACCATTAATGTTGAAAAGAAGGTATTAAGAAATTACCCAACCGAGATTTTTGGAAGTAATGACTTTTTTAATACTTAACTTAAATTTTGAATGTTTTTTTTATGTAATTTTTGTGACATAGGTATTTTTTTTTATTTTAAACAGCAGTTATTTAATTATCTATGATCTGTACAAAAACAGCATTTCATATTCCTATTAAAAACGATTTTTAACTAAAAAGAATTGGTATGGATTTACAACAAAGCTACAAAATTTATTAAAATAAAGCTAACATTTTCATAATAATATGAAAGCAACAGATAAACAAATACTAAATGGGCATTTCTCCATATATCCACTATTAAGAAAATCAGTGTCTCAGATAAATTGTATATGAATTTTGATTTTCCTTTTTATTGGTAGGTATGTATAGTAAATAAATAGTTATAATTTATTTTATCTATGCAACTAAATTAAAAATGAATAACAATTTATACAATACCTATATCCTTTCAAACTCTAAAAAACAGTCCCTTGATCTGCCTCAAATTTAAAATGGAGGAGCAAATTTAGGTGTTGTTCAAGCTTATAATAATTAATGAAGTGAATGTCTGTGAATTCTCAAGACTGGTAGAATAATATTATTTGTTTTATATTATAGCTACTTACTAATATAAAGAATATTATGGCTAAACAAAAAAACCTTGATTTTTTAAATTTTTTTATGCTCAAATTTAATAATAGTTTGTGTATTAATTTGTAATTCTTCATTTGAACCAAAATATTAATTTAATTTTTCTTAAAGTTGTAATTAAAATTCTTATAAATAGCCCCATCAAAATGGTCACTTCTTGGAGTTTTTTGCAAAGTCGGCTATAAATCATGAACTATTTGATTTAAACTCAACCAACCCTAAGGGCATATAAAAATAAAGATAATTTACTTATATTATAAAGAAAAAAATACCATTATAGCTTATAGAGATGGTCTAAACCTCTACTAGGTACTATACTTAGGTATGTGTGTGTATTTTAGGTTTACAGTTCTGGTTGAAACCAACCAGCTTGTGAATTTACATTATTACATCTTGAGGTTTTTTTTTATTTTAAGTATTTATTAAGTCAGTTTGATAATGTTGAAATAAGGTCATACCTTCCTGGGCAGCAGTGTAAATTGTTCCAGGTAATTTCGGGTGTGGAGTAGCTGTTTTGGCAGCTATTACAACATTGGCACCATCCCTGGCAGCCTTAATGGCAATTTCCTTACCAATACCACGACTGGCCCCAGTGATGAATACTGTCCGACCCGCTAATTTCCTAAAAAGAAGTTTTGATTTTCAAATCAATCGGATACACTTGCATCTTTAAAAATAAAATAACAAACAGCCTGCCTCCTATTTGTCTTGACTTCTCCACAATGGACAGAAGAATAAAATCTTCGATCTAAGTTCATTCATAAAAAAGACTTGGTCAAATCTATTAAATAATTGGGAAAATCTAGGTCTCATATAGTAGATAAAAAGACTTACCCCGTGTTTATCATTATAAATACTGTTCAAAATGTGATTGTAGAGCGATGTTTTAACTTGCTATATATACTTCAAACTGAGCATGCAATTTTAAAAACAGCCCTGATCCTGAAACCAAAGTCCAAAGGTCTTAAATAATGAAAAAGCAAATAAAAATAAACTTAGCTTAGGAGGATGTGATGACGTTTTGGTAGGTTATGTTACACATGTCCGGTTGCACCGCACAACTTTAAGGTTGATATCGTTTTGTGATAAGCCTGTTTAAAATATTTTCCACAAATTATCAAATTTATTCGGGTGATTTGTAATATTTCTTACCTTTCCTCAATTTAAAAAGTACGAAAAATTTTTTTAAGTTAAAACTTGAAAAACTATCGGAATTATCCTGAGGATAAGGATATGTGAAAGTACTGGGCCTCATAGAACAGGAAGGGACTCCTATTTCTATGGTTTCACTATTTTAATTAATGTCAAGCGGCCATATTTTTGTAACTGTGAGGTTATTGTGTGTTCTGTGGGTACTGTTGTGTTTGTGTGATGTATACAAGAAAAGTTTTAATACCGTATTTCGCGTTTATTTTTGGTCTTTTGTGGCTTGTGACTTGTGACTCTTATGTGAAATACTTTTTATTCATTGTCAGTAAAGTAAAGACGTTAAAACATGAAACGACATGGTATAAAAAATATCATACCAAAAGAGTCTATCAGTTCTTTGGTCATTAGTGAAAATATAAAGACTATAAACCTGGATTTATCAGATGATGAAACCCGTATTAATAAAAGAAGTCAACCACCTACTTCTAAGGTAACTGGGAATAATCAAACTGGAATTCAATATTATGTTATGGAACAAAATTCTGATGATGCTATTTTTCGTGCTTGCTTAGAGCAAAGTCAGCCACCACCTCAGTATGATACTATAGATTTAGATGCTGATGATTCTGACCCTCTGGCACCCTTAAGATCATATATAGATCCATCAGCAACAAGCAACACAAAAAAATCGGGAGATGTTTTAAAGAAAAATACTAAAGGAACATTGTTAAACTCCACTATTACAGATAAACATTTGCACGACAACCCAGTTTTGGAATCTTCCATTAAAAACTGTCACAAAGTGAACAATCAAACTGGTACAGCTGATATTGCCAATAACCACCAAGATTTAACCCATCCAGGCAAAATAATTCGTATATCGGGACAACATAGTCCTGCTAAAGATTCATCTGAGCTTATTTTTACAGCTGACAAAAGTTCATCTGATTTAGTAAATAATGCTGACAAAAAAGATAATTCAGATCCTGAAATGAGTTTGCATACGCCGCTAAACACGAGTAAAAAAGTGCGTACTAAATATCTTCTCATTCCAAAGAGTAAAACTAATGTTAATTCAGTATCTATAAAAGAAGTTAATGCAGGCACATCAGATAATAGATTGGGTTCAGGCAAAAAGTCATTGTCACCTAATATTATCGATATTAAATCAATGAGAAAGGCTGGAAAAAATACTTGTTCCAAGCGTCGAAACCCTAAAAGAAAATTAGAAGAACAACATGCACCTCTTACTATTTCTCATCCACATCAAGAACCCAATAGTACTACATTGGATTTAAATTTAAACATAAATAATGCTGGATCATCATCTACCACCAACTCTAGAAATACACATAATAGTTTGATATTACCAAATAATTTAGCAGGAGGTTGTAATGTGGAATTAGGCTTAGTTTTAAATATTAATGATAAGAATCAATCGAATAATTCTCGTCAACTTGCCCCACAGTTTACAAGTAATGTAGCTTTAGATGTAAGACTTAATGTAAATAATGAGGGCAAACCTGCAACAGTTACAAGTAATCAACTACAGCAGAATCCGTCTGCAGAGCCTACCTACAGGGTTCCCTATAAAGATTTCACAATTAGTCCAGCAGGAAAAATATATTGTTGTAGTTATTGTTCATTAAAAACAGCTGATATAACATTAATAACATCCCATTTGTGTCCATCTGTTCCTAGACTAACAGAAACAGTCCAAAGCTCTACTAATTCTGAAGATGAAGATGACTCTAATAACACTTTTTCTAGTTTACATCACAATAACTTGGGTAAGATATTTTGTTGTAACATATGTTCATTCAAAACTTTAGAGTTTGATATTGTGAAGCTGCATGCAACACATTGCACAACAGAAAATAATCGTATCACCCAATGTTTAAGTGGTAATGGAGGTATAGAGGATTTATTGGGAAAGATGTACTGCTGTGTTGCCTGTTCATTTAATACTACGGATTTTGAAGTTATGAATTCACACAATTGTCCTGGACTAAATAAGACCATAGCAATTAAAGAAAACCCAAATCTTGATAAAATTGAAATCCCTTCACAAAAGTCTTCAGTGAGCAAAAGAATTCCTCAGGAAAATATGGTACAAAACATCTATAATTGTGTTGCTTGTACATTTCAAACTACAGACTTTGAAGGTACGAAAACTCATAACTGTCTTTTAGGAAAACAACAAAAGCAAGAAGCAGGTGTCACTTCTAAAAATATACTTTCAAAGAAAACAATTCCCAAAGAAAAATTCGAGAAAGGAAAACAAAAAACGTGGAAATTACCAAAATTTTACTCTTGTATGTCTTGTTCATTTAAAACTACAATTTTTAGTTTGGCTCAGTCTCATAGATGCCGAGAGGGTTACAAGTGTGAAATTTGTGATAAACAGTTTAAAACGAAATACATATTATTTCAGCATTTACGGTGGGATCATTTTGGTATCTGTAAATTGTTTGGATGCTATTTATGTCCATTCAATGCTGAGTTAGAAGGTAAATATAAACAAAAGCATGGCTAAGTCATTTAGGTAATTTAAATTGCTGGCCAATTGAAATAGATACTGCAAATTTATAATAATAGAAAATATTTTTGAAACTAGAAGAATAACAACCTGGATCTGAATTTTCATGGGCAGTGATCTGTTTTTGACATTGCAATAGCATAGTAGTTGCTGAAAATGCCTGCCACCACCCTCGATACATTTATTGCACCTACGAAGCATATTTAAGTTGACGTGGTGAAAAACTTCAGCCATGGTTTGGATTACTTTAGCCGCAGCGGAAATTCTAGCCGCCAAATCTTCCGACTCAACTGGAGTTTCATAAACGAGACTTTTTCATATACCCCCAAAGAAAAAAATCTAAAAGTGTTAGATCTGAGGAGCGCGCTGTCCAGGTGACAGGGCCTCCGCGGCCAATCCAATGTCTTCTAAAATTTTCATTTAGGTGCTCGCGGACAAGAAGTGAAAAATGAGCTGGCGCTCCATCATGTTGGAACTATAAGTTCTGTCGTATATTTCGGGGGAGATCATGTAACAATTCTGGCAACAAATTTCTTAAAAAATTAGGATAAGAAGAGAGAAAATTTTGTTAACAAAATTTTTGGTTGGTATGGAAGTTTTTTGCTAATTTGCTTCGTAAATGATATTTTACGGCCTTAGTTGTCAAATAATTTTGTAAGATTCAACAGAATCTTTTAACTAGACGTATTTATAACTATTTTATATCTAAACATTTATATTTTATTAGTGCCCTAGCTATTTTTGCTAACTAACTTATCATATACTCTCGCACTATCGACACCCGAATCTAAAATACAATTGAACTGGTACAGGGGTATGCCGACTATATCCTGTGATGGCTGGCCATCACAGGTGAATTAAGCTTCAAATAAATTCGAGTTAACGTGTTAAATATACACTTTCGCAATCTAGGGTATTGTCAGGGCTTGTCTGCGGTATTGTTCGAGTTCAAGTAAACTGTATCCATTACGTGCCTATTTAATAGTTGTAATTTCATTTAGAAGTCTGCGTGCCAGGGCACATGAGCTGTGCAGATTGGAAACTTGGAAACTAGACAGTTTGTTTGGCAGTTCCAGTTGAGTGACAATAGGTCTTAACTGACCCCCAGAATCTTGATTTTTCTCTATCACCAGCACCGATTTGTTTTCACATCGAACACACATCCGTTTCAAACGGCCAGCAGTTTAGATTGTATGGATTGTAGATTTTTTTGTAACATCCTCTTCTATTTCAGATCTTTACGATCATATATCATCGGAACATAACATTAGCGTCCTCAAACAATTAGTATTGGATACACCTAAAGGGCTATTTCTTAGACAGCTGTATCGGTGTACTGCTTGTGATTTCCAAACCGTAAAACTTTTAAGTATGAAAATACATTTTGATAAGCATTTAGAAGCCTACCCATTTATAATGAAGCTGTGTTGGAAATCACAAAATGTTTTAAACGAAATCCCAACATCCCACAAGATATTTTTGTATGATTGTTTACTTTGTGGAACAAAGACGGACAGGATTTTTTATTGGCTAATACATACTTGTGAGGATTCGTCTGCAACTCGTACCAGAACTTATGAACGCAAGTGGACGAATAAGATTTCGGGAGTCGATTGCTTCCAGTGCAAAGAAGAAATTACTGGACAGGCTTTAAAATGCAATAACAGGTAAAATATTGCAGGTTGGTTTTTAATTAATAGCTGAGGCGGGGCAGGGCGACTCCCAAGGGGGTTGCAAGGGTTAACACATACGTTAAAACTAAATCGAGCTGAAGCCTGATCACGTCTAATATGTATTTTGAACTAAACATATACAGTGCAATCGTATAAATTCAATAAAAATTAAGAGGGGAGTTTGTAAAAAAAGCGCTCGGACCCGCCGATTTGTATATTCCGTTTAGAGTTTCTTAACGTTGCAGCGAAATATGCAGGGTATATCAAAAAAGAGATATGGTGTCTCGTTTTTTTTAAATGGAAATCCCAATTTTTTATTTTTTAATGCTTTAAGTTTTGAAAAGCTTGCCCGCTAACCACAGTCACAGGTCAATCACTAAATTTGGTAGGGTGACCAGATGTCAGGATAAAGCCGGACATGTCCGGCTTTTTTGCTTAAAATAAAATGTTAGGCCGGCCTTTATACCATTAAAATTAAGAAGTCATTTAAATATCCTAAGCGAAAATGGATTATAAAAAGAAGATAATGATTTTAAGAAGCAAGTGTGGTAATTTTATTCCAGATGTATAGACTATTTAGAAAAATGGGCTGCTCCATTGGCAGAATTTAAGTCATTTCAATGGATGCTTTTAAATAATACAAACTTTAAATTTAATGATATTTTGCCCCCTATTTAATTTTTATCCAAAAATGGAGTAGAAATTAATGACACAAAACTAATAGGTAGATGAAATTTTTTTGTTAAAAGATAGCTTGTCAAAGATGCAAAATGAGGAATTTTTATCATTATCCTTAGATAAGAACTGGTCTTACTATTTTAAGCAGTTAAAACATATTGATTTATCATCAGAATTGCTTAAGATTTGTGAATCTACTTTGTTATTCGAGCACGTAATGCTGCCGTCGAACGATTTTTTTCTTTAATTGCAGCGCAATGGACCAAAGAAAGGAACCGTTTTTCTACCGAATCAATAAAGAGCCTCATAATGTTAAAATTATAAACATATTTTAACATATATTTTATTAAACATATTATGTTACCAGCTATTCATAGGCATATTTTGTGCATGGCGCGTATTGCACACATTCGAGGACAGCAGAGGGCACCTTCTCAAATTGCGACTTGAAATATGAAATTTTACCATACTCAAGATATGTGGTGCGTCAATAAAGGAATTAATTACCTTAAACATAAAGCACAAATCCAGGTACTTCCTGCGTTCCTCCAACGTGTGCAACCCTATAAGCGGCTTCCCACCTCGTCAGTACTCATATGATTGCCTTCCCCCATTCGATATCTAAGACGCGACAGAAATCTGCGTTGAATCAATTCAATGCGACTCTTGTGAGTTTCATAGTATGGATTCCAAATTGTAGAACCATACTCTAGAATAGATCTGACATATTATGATGTATAAAGCATAATAACAGTTTAAATTTTCAAAATCATATGGCATTCTTAAGACAATCCCCAGAACTCTATTAGCTCTGTCCATAATATGCTGAACATGATCAGTAAAGCGAAGCCTGCCATCAAAGTGGACACCCCCAAGTCTCACCAGTGTTACCCTTGGCATTACCCAATCTATAGCTATATTCCCCTACCCCTAGAGAAACGAATATAAGAGCACTTCGACACATTTAAGTGAAGGTTGTTTATATCGCACCATTTTATTAAGTTGTTTAGATCTTCCTGCAGACTTGCACAATGATCGTGTGATTTAATGCAGCGAAACAACTTAAGACCATCAGCAAAGAGTAAGTAATTTGACTGAAAATGCTCTCCTATATCATTCACCAGTAGCAGAAACAATTTAGGACCCAGATGAGACCCCTGAGGGACACTCGACACAACCTCAAAACCAGATGAAAGCATAGAACCCATCCTTACCTGCATCGTACGATCTCTCAAATAAGAACTCAGCCATGACAAAAACAACCCACCAATTTCAATGTTCTTCAGCTTATCCACCAAGATATCCTGATCCAAAAGGTCGAAAGCCTTACTAAAGTCAGTGTAAATAGAGTGTACCTCACATCCATCGTCTAATGCATCAGATATGAAACTAGTGTACGCGAAGAGGTTTGTCACAGTTGAGCGAGCGTCCTCAAATCCATGTTGGAATTCTATAATGACATTCCTAAGGCAGTGATCCATAAGGGGCATGACCCATCTTCTCTAGAACTTTTGGAATAGCCGACTGTATGCATACAGGTCTGTAGTTATATAAATATATTTTTTAATTGTTAGTTTTTTTTTTATTAAAAATCAGGCTTTTTTTGTTCTGGTTGTTCTACTTTTGTACAAATAAATCTGGTCACCCTAAATTTGGAAACAGCTAGATGCGGTTATTTGTAAATAACAAACAAAGAAAATCTAAAAGACATGAAATGCAATTTTACTTACATACAAAAAAATGTACATTCCTCCATTATAAAAATTTTTAACAAAATTCCTATCGAGGTTAGGAGACAGGATATAAATTCTGTGAAGAAATATCTAAAAAGACTGCTGGTTTCAAGGGCATACTACACTCTGGAGGAGTTCTTTCGAGATAATCTGTAGTTGTGGTGCCAAGTGATCACCAATTTTATAACATTTTACTTGTTTCTATGTCATATTTTGTTGTAATAATGTAATGATTATATTTTAAATTAAGTTATATAATTTGGTAGTAACATGCTAGTGAATTTTTAAATTTTTAACTATTTTAAATTTTAAATTTTGCTGCAATAATATGTTGCTTATATTTTAAATTAAGTTATATAATTTAATAGTAGTTTTGAACTATTTTAAGACACGTCCTACGCCTAATGGGCAAACATTTTGTACTGCGTTTGATTGTCGGATGATTGTACTTATGTTGTTTAATGGACAAATATAGACTTTTCATTTTTTTTTTTTTTTTTCATTTCATTTCATTTTTTTTTCAATAGGTATTGAATCACATTTAACGCATTCATTTCAGGGGAAATATAGTTATCAATTCTGTCAATTTCATCGCATAAATCTTCAGATATAATATCTTTTTCATTTTTAGATGGATCATGTAACATACTTTCCACATATTTACATTTTGTAGACCTAAGTATTTGATTTATCTGTTTTAAGGAAACTATATAGGTCGTTAAGAAAATTGAAAACTGTGTGAAGTTGTTTTATTTGTTCAAACCTTTCTTCTATTCTTGATAATGCAGTGTCCAATATTACGAAGTAAAAATTAATTTTGAATCGGTCTTCTGGATTTTTTGGAGCCTCAACCTTACATTCGTAGTTTTCAGTTGGTGAGATTGACACTTCAAAATTAATATAGTGCAGATTATCCCGGTGCGTGTATTTATAGGCTCAGGGCATAGATGAGTATTTTCCTGCAATTTAACAAAAATCGCCCGCACCGACGCTCCCTTTTAAAAAAATGTATATATTTTTCCTTATATCAGAGATACGACAAAACCTGTCAAACGGATTAGGAATATTACTCGACCCCTTCTTTCATTTGAAATTTTCAGGGTTCCACCCTACTTAGGGGGTTGAAGTTGCAGTGTTGAAGATGGTAACAAAGACCTGTCCCCTTGACAAATCTAATTATATTGTATGAGAGATTTTTTAAAGTGTAAACACGGAATTAAATATTCATTAGTCGGTTTCGTTTTTAATGGTACACCCTGTATAAAATTTAGACATGCAAAACACCCCGTGTGTAATTTTATTTAACTCCTGTACAATAGGCCAACCAGTCATTGTCGGCATTTATTGTTTTAGCGAATGTAACAACATTTACCATCTAAAATGTGTGGAAGTTCTCAGACGGTGGATGAATCCTGAAGAGCTACAGCAGCCGAATTGGTTTTGCTTGCAATGCAAAGTTGATGAGACTTTCCCGGTAGTGGAAGATATTAGAAATATTACGTGGTGCATGCATTTTGTTAATGAGGAGTATCTGCGCCAGGTAGGTTTCAGGTTTTTATTTTTTTTAATTGAACCGGATTGAATTGAATTTTAGCTATAGTCAAATTTAATCTATTATTTATTTCTTAATGGTTGACAGCATAAACCATAGGCGTGACAATAACAGGTACACGGTGATCATTTATAATGTCCCCCCCTCTTAACTTTTTTGTATTTTGCATTAGATAAAAATGTTAAATATAAAAGTTGTACAGAATAATGTAAGCTATTTGCAGAATAATATATGAGCATACATACATTGCAGAAATGAGTCACAGGTTAAAATATTTTTTCTTTAAATGGTACACCCTATATATTGTTAGCTTTTTAGAATCTCCTAAAACTTTTGAATATTTTTCTTATAACATGTCCTATACCTAAATATAAAAGTTTTCGAAATAATCGCATTTTAACTAAGCGGCTACATTCAAAAATAAATATTAGAGAAATTTATTTATTTATTTATTTAGTACATACAGAAATCAAATCCAACTTGTACCTACTAGTTCTGATATATACAATTCGATAAATTTTAATATAAATATTTAACAATACAACAATACAATAAAATTAGTCTTAGTACCATGGTATAATCTAGGTTATCTTAGTCTTAGTCTTAGTTGCAATGGCCACCTGTCTTAGCGACAATCAGCCAGCTATGGAATTTATTTTTCGCGTTTATTGTCTTTTGTGCCACAGATGCCTTTGCCGGCGTCTGGAATACTATTACCCATCCCTTCTGCTTGCAGCCTATTGTATCTAGCTTTTGTCTTAATTCTGATCTCGCTGATCCTCCGAATGGTCGCTGTTCTTCCTGTAATATTATATAACCTTGTATTTTTTGCTTATCAAACTTAAAACATATCATTCCCTACACTAACCACTACCATGCAAAGCTCATATGCAAGCGTAGATAATAAAAAGAAGTACATTAATCAGGAAATTAAAACAATTTACAAATACATCGGAATCACAATTATAATTATATTTACTTGCATGTTTGCTATTAGTTGTTGAAGACATATTACATTAATGAAATCAGTCGTTTTTTAAATGTCGCCGGAGTGCAGTTAAAATCAAAGTTTGTTGGTATATGTATGTTAAAAAGATGCATGATACGATTTATGACATCATTTCTACCGATGTCCGTTCGGCTTCTATTAGTTAAAAACATGTCATTTAAACGCGTATCGTGCGTTGGTACACGAATGTTTATAAAAGCCAGGAGTTCAGAGCACTTTATGTTATTAGTGATTATTTTGAACCCGAATACAAGTGTAAGAAAGATTCTACGTCTTTCTAAGCTATCGACATTTATTAGACGTAGGCGATCTTGATGCGAAAATTGTCTTTTGTCTATTCTAAGTTTGTGTAGTAAAAAATTCACGAATTTAATTTGAACTCGTTCGATACGCTTAACATGAGTTTGGTAAAGTGGCGACCAGATTACGCAGCAATACTCAAGGTGACTTCGCACTAGTGAGAAGTACAAAGACTTCAGTACCTCAATGTTGGAAAATTCCCAACACCGGCGCATTATAAAACCTGCCATTTTGAAAGCCTTTGCCAAAATATAACTTATGTGTTCGTTAAATCGCAATTCATAGTCGAAAATTACCCCCAAGTCATTGATTACATTTGTTCTGGGTAGAGGAGAGCTAGAAATGTGGTAGGAATGTAAGATTGGTGATTTTTTCCTAGAAAAAGATATTATCTTGCATTTAGAAATGTTCAATTCCATTCTATTTGTTAAGCACCATTCAGATATTTTATTGACTTCAAGCTGCAATAGGGAACATTCATGAGCGTTGGTGACTTTTCTAAAGATTTTCAGGTCATCCGCGTAGAAAAGAAATTGACAATTGGTAAATATATTAGCAAGATCATTAATGAATAAAATAAATAAAATCGGCCCCAAGTGTGAACCTTGGGGTACGCCAGATGTCACTGTTATTTCCTTGGATATGGTTCCATTAATTTTAACGATTTGTGTTCGGTTTTGAAGGTAACTTGAAACCCACGAAAGAAGAGGATCCATAACGCCAAATGATTCCAGTTTATTAATCAGAATGTTATGATCTACTCTGTCGAAAGCCTTTTTAAAATCAAAATATATCGAGTCGACCTGATCTCCCGAATCTACTACTGTTGACAAATAGTGGGAGTAAATACTTAAATTCGTCTGGCATGAACGTCCAGGTAGGAAGCCGTGCTGATGTTCTGAAAGACTGTTGTATAGATTTGACAACAGTTCATCAACAACGATAGACTCTAGAACCTTGGCCATACAATCAAGGCCGGATATGGGTCGATAGTTGGTTACGTCCCCTCTGCTGCCGCCCTTGAATATAGCAGTTATATAGGCTGATCTCCAGAAGCTGGGGAACTGACCTGAACTAAGAGAAAGCTGAAAAAGGTAACTAAGTGGAACTGCTAGGGTGGGACTACAGTTTTTAACGAAGATTGGAGGAATTTCATCTGGTCCTGCACCTTTTTTTTCGTCTAACTTAATCAGTCTCTCAAACACGATGGCACTGTTGATATCTATGTTAGAAATAACTATATTATTATTAGGAAAGCAAGAAGCGCTGTCAATGATTGTGGCATCAGACGTGGTAAATACCGACTTGAAAAAATCTGCAAAAAAGTCTGCAATGACTTTAGGGTCACCAGAGTCGACTCCGTTAAATTCTAACTTTGCAGGATAACCGGCAGTATTACGTTGAGATTTTAAGTAAGACCAAAACGCTTTCGTGTTATTTAGAATGTGATTTTGTGTAGTGCAAATGAAGATATCAAAATCTTTTTTAATCGAGGTTTTCGACTGTGATCTTAGTGTTTTGTAACGGGACTCATCACAAGCCAATCTTGTACTCTTATACTTTTTAAATGCTCTGTTTTTATTATTAATCAGAGCAATCGTTTCCTTTGAAAAATAATGAGGGTATTTTAAAGTCAAGACTCTTGTTTTTGGGACGTATATGTCGATTGCTATGTTTAAAATAGTGTAAAACATTTCAAGGGCGTTATTTATGTTATTGTAATGCATGAAACTCCAGTCTATTAGTTCAAAGTAATCATTTAATTGATTGTAGTCTGCTTTATGAAAGTTGTATTTAAAAAGTTGCAAGTCCGATGTATAATTTTCTAAAGCGTCTGTGCAGAAATCTATTATTAAGGCAGGATGATGAGAATCGGCTTTAGTTAAAGGTGACATATTTTGTGATATAGACATATTACAGTAGTTTGAAAAAACTAAATCCAACTTAACGTTATTAGAATTACATACATTATTATGCTGAACAAGGTCGTAAAAACATACACAGTCAAAAAGTATTTGTTCGCATTCATTGTTCGAGGTAAATATTTTCTCCACATCAGAGTCAATATTGGTGGTAAGTAGATTAAGATAGGTGTCATGTTCAGCTTCAATTTTGTCACATGTTTCGATCTCGACAAACGAATTCATATAATTGGGTAAGTTAAAGTCTCCGATTAACAAAACTTTAGACGTAGGAAAGTGGTCTAATATATAACTAACTGATGTTGCAAAGTTCTCATAGACTTCGGCCTTGGAAGCTGGTGGCATATAGGTCGCCGCTATAATGTTGTTGACGTTTCCATACCGCATGCTAACCCAGACTTGTTCAACATCATTGTCTGGTACTATACAGATCGATGACTCGAAGGATCGTTCAACAGCGATAAGGACGCCTCCACCTCTTAATTTATTTGATTGATTTGGATTTCTATCTCTTCTATATACAACATAGTTTGGGGGAAATAATTCCTCACTAGTGATTCCATCGTTTAGCCACGTTTCCGTCAGCACAATTATGTCATAATTACAATTTAATACTTCGTGTTGAAATTGTACCGTTTTAGTTCTCAGCCCACGAACATTCTGATATGAAATTACGATATGTTTATTTGGTGAGGTTGCATTTTTATAGAAATTTGTTGCGAGGAACGAGGCGTCAATTGTTCTTGGACCTACCGCTGACCGACGTAGTCGTTGCCTAAAGGAAAATTTTGTGGGTTATATTCATGATCGAACAATTCATCGCAGATAAACTTGGATATCCGCCTCTTGATTTCATAATTTAGGAATCCATTATGATTACGCTCATAAGCGGACATGAGACTATCACAGGACAGGTAAGAACAATTAATGCTTCTCTGCTGCAAGCGTTTTCTTATATCCAAATTGAAGTTATAAATAAAATTGTTGAGAACTCTTCTGTTATCACAGAAGGGAGGTGTGACAATTATGAGGTTAGTTCTGATAGACATTTCGGAAATCGTATCCCAACAAGAATCGTCGATGATTTTGCCTTGCAAAGCATTAACCATACCAGAGAACAGAACGACGAAATCATTTTTTGTGAAATTTTGACTTAATGGAGCAAATTGTTTGACAAGTGTTTCCGTTGGCACTCTCGAGTCAGAGTACTGACAGTTTATGTCATACTTGCTACGACAGAGTGATTTGACAAGCAATCCAATTCCACTGACACAAGTCTTGTTTCCAAACAGAAGAATCTGATGCTTTGCTGTTTTGAAGGTGGTGGGAGATTTTATTTCATTTGAGCTAAAGGCTGGTTCAATTACAGTTTTATCAACGCTAGCACACAATTCATTCTTCAATTTCCTGATCTCGTCCTGATGAAGACTATTCTAGATTTCAGTAAGGTTCTTAGGTGGCTGTGAATTATGCGGTCACGGAGCAACAAAAACTATGTTCATAGTGACAGTTACCGACATATTAAGTAAATATCAGTGGCAAAGCGTACGAGTAGACAAGGTAGACATTATCTACCCAAAAGGTTTTATTTTTTTTATTATAAAACAGTTTTATAAATTTTTTATTAATGTACTTTGACTTTTAACTTTATTAACGCCCAACAAATTGCAGCATTGTATCCATAGGCATGGTAACTATAGATCCGACACGCCATTCATAAATGCTATAAATTTGTGATGCCAAAATCGTTTGGTGGCGAGACGTTGTGAGGAGCTAGGTGGGGCCGGGAGTGGGGATTACGCTGTCTTCACATATGCATGCGACAAAACTCCAGGAAAACAACATCCGCTATGCCGAGTATTGCCGAGTCGATGAGGATGGCCACGAAAATGATGGGATCTGGGCGTATTCTTTATTGCTGCGTTGCCATACTACAGATTTTTTACAAGGTCTTAGGCAATGTTATATATTTCCCACAACATGTTATTCTAGCAAATCATAGAAATTAATACTTTTAACAGAGTAAGCCCAGAGAGCTACGTTTTCTGTGGCGTAAGTCTGGCAAACCAAGTGGAGGGGAGCAGCTTGTATGTTGATTTACTTTACACTGAAATACAATGATGACAACACGTTTATTTGTTATTGTTCGGTCTAATAGTTACGATGTCTATGATTGTATCAAACATCAAACTATTATATAAAAGAAACCGGCCGACCGGCGCGGCGAGACCGCACGTATGTTAAATAAATGCAATACGCAGCCGGGGTAAACATATCGAGATTTGTCTTTTAATAACGCAGCCACATGCAGGCGGGCGCTTCCCTCACTGCTGAAACTATCGATGTAAGCACGCGAATTTCGGGCGGTCCGAAGACACTTGAGCGTTTGTCTCTGTTGTTGACCAGCTATTTATTACGGCGCGATATATGGCGTTCGAAATCGTATGCGACTTGCGACTTGGTCTATTTCTATATTGCAGTTCTGTGTTCTCTCTCGCCCGTTTGTTTAGTCTGGTAAAGGCGCTTATCAGCAGCAGAGTATTTATTATTTTCTGGATTTCATTTTTTATGTCCATCCAGAAAAAAAAACCACGCTTCGCCACTGGTAAATATTACATTTTTTTGATAAATATGCCTTATTCAGAAAGGAAAAAATAAGTAATTTTGCAAACATTTATTAAAGCAAACAATAGCGTTAAATTGGCTCAACGGGAACTGCGTAGAATTATTCCCCGGATGCACGTTCCAGACAAATAAACACTCCATCGAATCTATAAAAAGTTTCAACAAACATATAGCCTAGCGAGAAAGAAAAGAACAATGGAAAGAGACGAAAATAGTGATTTAAATATACTTATAAAAGTTGAAGAAAATCCAAACATTTCTATAAGAATAGTATCGAAAAGGAAGAGCTTGATGATTTAAAAAATACCTCTTATGGAAGGGTTTAAAACACTCGTAAAAAATGTGGATATAAAGCTTTCAAAATTAGGCCTGGAACAAAATTAACGCAGAGACAGCGAGAAAAAAGGGTTGAATTTTGCCAAACTATGTTAGAAAAAATTTATTTAAATCCTAGTTATTTCGGAAATGTATTTTGGACCGACGAGTCATCATTTTCAACTAGTGGCACGATAAACAGAAAAAATAGCAGACAATGGGCCACAGTAAATCCCCACTGCTACGGGGAATTTAAATTTCAAGGTCGTCAAACTATCAATGTGTGGTGTGCTATTTTAAATAACAAAATAATAGGTCCCCATTTCTTTAACGGTACTTTGAATAGAGAAGGTTATTTGAATTTTCTCCAACACGAGCTAGAGGACTACTCTGATGAGCTTCCGTTGGAACAAGATGGCGCTCCACCTCACAGTGTAGCAGCTGTTACAAACTACCTTAATTGAACGTTCAATGAATGGATTGGACGGGCTGCACCAATACAATGGCTACCTAACAGCCCTGACTTGACGCCGATGGATGCATTTTTATGGGGAACGCTAAAGGATCGAGTAAATGCAAATACAATTGAAAGCACTGAACATTTAAAAGAACTTATTAGAACAGAAATTCAAATTCTGAATGAAGATTATTTCCAATCTATCACCGCCGCATTACGATGGTTACGAAAAACGTATATCAAATGTATTCAAGAAAACGGTGGCCCAGTTGAGCAATTTAATTTGTAATTACCACAAGTTCTTCTATATTGTTGAGATTTTAATTTTAAAAATTATATTTTAAATTTTGTATTTCACATACTTTTAGTAGTATATTTAAATCACTATTTTCGTCTCTTTCCATTGTTCTCTTCTTTCTCGCTAGGCTAGATGTTTGTTGAAACTTTTCATAGATTCGATGGAATGTTTTTTTGTCTGGAACGTGCATTCGTGGATTAATTCTACGCAGTTCCCGTTGAGCCAATTTAACGCTATTGTTTGCTTTATTAAATGTTTGCAAAATTACTTGTTTTTCCCTTTCTGAATAAGGCTTATTTATCAAAAAAATGTAATATTTACTTAATATGTCTGTAACTGTCACTAATAAACATAGTTTTTGTTGCTCCGTGACCGCATAATTCGCAGCCACCTAAGGACTTTACTGAAATCTAGAATATTTATTTTTGAATGTAGCCGCTTAGTTAAAATGTGATTATTTCGAAAACTTTTATATTTAGGTATAGGACATGTTATAAAAAAAATATTGAGAAGTTTTAGGAGATTCTAAAAAGCTAACAATATATAGGGTGTACCATTTAAAGAAAAAATATTTTAACCTGTGACTCATTTCTGCAATACCCTGTATATTCATATATTATTCTGTAAATAGCTTACATTATTCTGTACAACTTTTATATTTAACATTTTTATCTAATGCAAGAAACAAAAAAGTTAAGAGGGGGGACATTATAAATGATCACCGTGTACCTTGTCTTAAATTACACATGTACCTTGTTTCACAGTAGAATATTTCAAACTTACTTTTCGTGTTTAACGTGTTATCGAAAGCTTGTGGGTCTATTATAAAAAGGACGAGTAATTATTCCCAGTGTCACACCATTTATTAATGTAAAGCAAGTCTTCGCTCACACAGGCGTCCAGTATCGTGGAGTCTGTGATGCCAAGGGATGGTTATATCGTCAGCAAAAGAGGCACAATGACCGTTCTTAACAATGTTAGCATATTAACATGCAACAAGAATAATAGAGGTCCCAAGACAGATCCCTGAGGCAACCCCGCAGAAACTCTGAAATAACCTAAGGCTCTACTCAGGAAATAAACACTCTGGCCTCGTTCCGAGAGGTATGATCTGAACCAATCCAGTACCGGTCTTCTGAAACCATAGAATTCTAGTTTCAGTAGCAGAGTTTAGTGACAGACACAGTCAAAAGCATTAGCCAAGTCGCGAAAAACCTCCAGCATTAAGTCTCAAGTACAATTCCTCCAGGACATGAATAATGGCGCCATCGGTATTTTTGGAGGGTTGGAAACCAAACTGGGACCGTACAAGCAACTTATGTCTGTCTAAAAAGCTCATCATTCTTTTTTTAAGTAACCTTTTTACTATCTTGGTCAGAGTAGGGAGTAAAGAAATTGGCCTATAGCTAGCGGGAGCATTTCTGTCTCCTCCTTTAAACAAAGGAATAACCCTATAATATGAATGAGATGCTTCGCAATTCTGTGTATTTGATGTTAATTACTTATTGTTGGACTCACACTCGTAGAGATTCAGAATAAAACCAGGTCCTTTCTATTAACCAATCATTTATTTATATAGTGTGAAAAGTTATTATACAGAAGGCGCCAGAAACAATATGACAACTATAACAACTCAAACATAATACAACAGATAATATAACCTGTACCTTTTAATACTTACTAGTAGATATATTAAATTACCTACCTTTAAATATAATACAGGCATTTCCAACACAAGAAACAGATCATAATTTTATTATTCAGGCATGCTTTCTTCTTTTGACAGACCAACATGAACATTGTCACAACCGAGTAAGTATCTTGTAGCAACGCGGACAGAACTCGTGTTGCTAAATAATTATATCTCAACAGTATTCCATTAAAGTTTATTTGTAAAAAGAGAGTGACCACAAAGAGAGCAAGATGCATATATTTTCACGAATCTATTGCGCAAGCGCAGTCGTATCACTATCCTTGTTTTGCCCGGAAATCAGACAAGGATGTCCGTTCGGTTGTTACAAAAATGAAAAGGTCTCTATACGTGTTAACGAGAAACTCGTCGTGCAATGCACTAAAAATCAGCTGTTTTTCATGTCGGACCCTAGGGTCGAAAACTCAACTTTCGACCCGCTCTGTCGGCATCGAGGGTCATATTTTCAAAACTTGTGTTATGAAAATAATCATTTGTTTACATTGTAACCCTGTATTTGTATTTTGCATTTATAATGTCAGAGGCCGTTCATAAACCTCGTGACGCATTAGGGGGGGAGGGGGATGTTGATAATGTCACGTTTTGTCACAGGGGGGACGGGGGGGGGGGGGTGGTATCATAAAGTCACGTGACAAATCGATATTGCTTGCCCATCAGTAAAGAAGAATTTGGAACGCAGAGTTTGCAAAAAATGTGGTCTCTATTTAGCCTGTTTAAACAAATTAGAGAAACATAAAAAAACCTGTGAACAACAAGTTTCAACATCAAAAATCCGACCTGTGAGAATAGCAGCAAAACGTCAGAGGGAGTTGTGGGTGTGATTATTGAAAATGAAAACGAAGAAACATGTGAATGGATATATGAAGATTTGATTGAAAGAACGGCGTCGAAATTTTGCAGAGAGAAGATATCGCTCACGCTCCTTTCATAACGATTGCAGATCACTTACGCACTCCGTGGATATGAATTTCTATTTCAAATTATTCCTCGCATTTTCTTGACCATTTTTTTAACCTTCTTTTTTGTACAGTTGAGTTCGCAAAAATAAAATAAAAAGTTTGAGAATAAATTGTGATGTATTTCATTTTTGGGTTATAAGAGGGGGGGGTCAGTATTTGTCACGTGTTTTTCAGGGGGGGGGGTGTCAACAAATGTCATGGAGTGTCACACAGGGGGAGGGGGGGTCATTTTGTCTGAAAATTCGCGTCACGAGGTTTATGAACGGCCCCTGAGGGTTACTTGCTGTCAGGCAATAGGAAACAGTATAAATTTGACTGTATTTAAAACTTATAGGGAATTATTGCTCAAATACTCATAACTAAAGTATTTTCTTTTAGCTACAGAAACAAAAGTCTATGGTAATCGAACTCAACGAAATAAAAAATGAAAAAGTAAAATTGAAAACAGAATTTCAGGAAATCAAAAAATTCATTATGGAGTGTAAATCTGAAAAAATTAATAATAGTGTGGTTAAGGATGTGTGTAGTATTGTAGAAACTTATATAAATGCCGGTATTGACTAGAAAACTCCTAAGACTGTGAATGAAAAAAGTTCTCGTTTATGATTTAACTCGTTGTATCGTTTTGTGTTTGTTTTGAGTAACTTTTAAGCTTTAAAAAATACATTTTTTTTAGAAACTTATAGATAATTTGTTTTAATAAAGACTTTATTGGCGCTCGTGAAAAAATCAAAAGTGAAAAGATTGCGGTGAACCAGACGGAAAGAATTCACTATAAATGTCTTCTTTTTCATTACAGCGTAATATCACAAATATCTTAGTGGTTCCCAATGCTTACTGCTTACTTGGGATTAGTATACAGGGTATCACAAACTCGATGGTACATTAGGAAAATCTAGAAAACGAATATTAATATCGTGTTGAAATTTTGGAAATGGCGGTAAGGCAGCATTCTTTAGTCTATCTTTAAATGACACGAAGTAATAAATGCCCCAGTAGCACAACAATATTGGTAAAATATTATATTAACATATTGGCCCAACGATGGAAACGTCAGATTTTTTTTTAATGGCCCAATGTATATTTTCAATATGAATCCGATATTAAAGATAAATATTGTCCCAATATTACGATTCAATAAATGCGAATGTTTATTTTAGATATAGTGCCAATATTTGTTGTTCAGATTGTCACAATATATGGGTCAGTCTCAAATAAGTCCTTCCTTTTAAGGAAAATATTTTTGAAAATAGATAGTTGAATAACTTTAATATTTTGCAGAATTCGTTGAATATACTTGTTTCGAAGAAGGAATTAAGTATCAGCAGTGCACTTTTTCCAATATTTAGCAATTTATAACTAATTTCTGAAAGTAACATAATGTGACTTTGTCACATATGTTACTTTCTCCTAAATTAGGGATGTATCACATAAATATTAATAATTTGAAGTAAGAATATTATACAAAATACTTTATTACAGTAAAAATAATAAAATGAACATAAAAATAATTGGTAAGACCTAATCAAAACAAGAAAAAAATTAAAGGTAACTCAAGTGACATTGGTAACTTATGTGACTAATGATTTAGAAATTATAACTTCGTTTAATCTGTTGCCAATCTTCTTCCTTAAAGACAATAATACGGTCGGTAGCATGCGTCGGCTTATCAAGATTTTTAAATTTTATGTCTTCTATTTTATACCAGAGTTTGTCTTCTTTATTTGGCCATATAAATTTGTTATCCCCAATTTTTTTTAAACAGTTCACTTGATATGAAGGTGGTTCTTCAGTGGTATCAATTTGGGTGATAATACCTGGATATAAAATCTCGTCATATGAAGTAATATCCCAATTGCCGATTTTAACTTCGTCATCATTATTAATCTTGGACTGTTGCGAATTTTCTTTGGACAAAAGAGTCACCGTTTTCATGCCATAACAATCATCAACAACGGGTAATTTTTTACAAAAGCATGAGTAATCTCTTATGAAAATAGTGTCCTGTTTTTCCAAAGAAACAACCTGGTGTGATTTCATAATCCCAGGAACTTTTTTAACTAAGACGCCTTCTTTTTCTTTGTCCATTAGTGTAATATTATTTTCCGCGATTAAATACATTTTTATTGTAGACAGTTTTTGGACTTTGTCAATTAATGACTTTGCGTCAGTTATGTCATTGCCTTTAGCGACCAGATTATCGCTAATTCTTTTTATTCCTGCACCCAGTCCATCTGGTGCCCCTTTCCCATGCGATGCTTCCGAGTAGTTCCAAGAACCATACTTAAAGCCCATTTTGTGAAAAAAGGTTTTAAAAAAGTACAAGTTATCTTTATTTTTGTACTGAGATGCTGGACCGTCGCTAAAGAAGTGGACCGTTTCAATATTTTTTTCTCGAAGCTCATCTAAAATTGGCTTGAGATGAGCCCATATAGCTGCTGGATCGTGCCTTCTGGAATCCGAAATAGTACAGTATGCCTTATGTGTAGCGTTTTCTAAATACACTATAATCGTGTGAAGAGAAACTTGTTTGTGGGACGCTCCAAAATGCATAGACTGAATCTCTGAACTTAGTTTACAACTATAATTTTCAGAAAAGTCCATATGGATAGCTGCTTCATCATAGCATAACTCGTTTTTACATATTGTTCTTTGTTTATATTGGTGCCGGTGACGATACACATGGGGACAAAATTGAAGTTTAAATTCTAAATTAAATATCGTAGTTAACTCTGAAAGATTTCCCTCCTTTATTACCTTTACAGTTTTTGAAAGTTGTACTGTTTTCTCATTTTTTTGGATTTCACTTTTTTCAATTTGCCATTCCATCCACTTCACTGTCTTGTCTAAATCAATAGCTTTAGTAATCACCTTTTTATCCTTACAAGTCTTGCACTGATTGGTCATACATTGTAAAGACTCTTCGGTACAGTTTACCAAACTACATAGGCCTTCAAGATTGTTAGAATTTATCATCCTCTCACGATGTAACGTATTCAGTTTCATTTGCAGATTGTCATGCTTTTTGCAAAGGCACGTATCCCTATCGGACAATTTGGCGCGTACTACCCAGAATGGACGTAGTCTACAAAATGATGCAAAGCTAATTTGTGTTTTTGTTTCTTGAAGAAATTTTTCATGTAGGATCTTCAAATTTTCAACAAGCAATCTTTTTTGTTTCTTTACACCTCTGAATGTTATCGTCTGTTTTTTCCCCAGTGTTTGGACGCTATTATCGTCTCTAACGAAAAACTGTTTTATTTCTAACTGTAATTTCCTAAATCTTCTTCTTCCTGTCATATTTTTTTTCGGATCAGCCCAAACTCCAAGTTTCTTTCTAGCGAGTTTCTGTAACTTATACTTCTTAATACATGGCGTGTCAAGAATATTGGCAATTTTTTGTTTAAACCTTTCATTATTAGAATTTTGGTAGGAGCTTTGCAGTTCGTGCACAATGCTGCTATGAAACAAGAGATTTCTCTTAACTGTCTTAGGAAGCGGCGGTGTAGCTGCTAGTTCAGTATTTAATTTACTCAAAGGAGAATTCGAAGTTGAAACATTAATTTTAATGTTTTTCTGTCTCAGTCGATGTAATTTGGTTTTATATTTAGAAACTTTTGTTTTAGCCTTTACAAGATCCTTTTCTAATATCTTAATACGCCGATAAGCTGAACTTCTATCTTTTCTGACCTTTTTTCTTCCCCTTAAAACATTGGCTGGTTGTGCCTCATTATTTAATGGTGGCGGTGTATTTGGTGGAGTAATTGCCAAAGTTCTTTCAAGTACCTGCCGTTGCTGCTTTCTTCTCTGACGACTCTTTCTTTGCCGTTCTTTCCATTCTTTGCGTTTTTGCCTTTGTTCCCTTTCAGATAAATCACTAATAGATTTATCGATTTTTAAGTCTCTCCGCTTTTGAGCGGTTTCTCTCATTTTCTTGAGATACTTGGCACGTTTTTCTGGATCAGCATTTACCCGCTCCCTGTACCGTTTTTGCTTTTCGGCAGGTGTGAGTGCCATTTTCTGCAATAAAATATTGCTTTTTAATTAAACTGGAACACAAGAAATGATTTGTTGTCACAAAAGTTATTACGGTCACATAAGTTACCATTCGACCGGTAACGTATGTGACGGTAACTTATGTGACAAATCTGCATTTTTCATGTTGCTACTTTAATCTTACATAAGCTGGCAACGTTTAAGATTCTCCTGCCAGAAGCATGAAGTTTGTAGGTTAGGTTTACTACGATGAAGTTTAGATAACTTATATAATTTGTTAATTATTATAGTAACATATGTGACTAATAATAAACATACTTACCCGTTTTCGAAGATAAAACCTTATTTTTCTAATATTACAATCTAAATAATCAAAATTTGTCAGCTGAACCGGTTTACACACTGTCTTCGGTTGTCTTGGAGAAAACACCTAACTGGACCAGTGTTGTCATTTCTCATCGAATTAAAATTAAAGTTAGAGTAACTTATGTGACTTAAATTGTGGTTACAGCGATTTAACCTTTTTTAATAGGTAACATTTTGACATAAAAAATAAAACTGCTATACAAAAACGAAGAAACATACTGCCTATTTTAAATTGATAAATTATATTTATTAATTTTTAAATACTTATTGCCTAAAATTGTATCGCTAGTTATGACGGCGAGTTGGTTACATGTAACTTATGTGACATTTTCATAGGTTTTCAAACTTAAAAAAAAAACTGCAGATTTTTTTTTTATTATAATTAAGTTTCTGACATCCTTTAATAATTAACTAACGTATAACGAAAAATCACGATATTTGAACATACTTTTTTGAAATAATAAATGAATACGCCAAAGGAAGGACTTATTTGAGAATTAACCATATACTTTATATATAGCACCAATATACTTTTTTAACATATATATATTATATATAAAATATAAATATATAATGTAAATCTATATTGGGCCGTTATAAGAGAATCTGACGTTTCCAACGTTTGACCAATATGTAAGCACAATATTCGATATGCAAACATATTGATTTGCTATACTAAGGTCAGATATTGGTATAAAAAATTAAAGACAAAATTGTTTGGTAAGATTTTTTTTAATTATTTTACAATATAATTTGTACAGAAAATAAAACTAAAAAACCTTAACTCTACAAATGAACGAAAATAAAAATAAAAAAATATCAAAAGTAGGCTGTATATAATATTTCGTAAATAATAAAAGGTTTGAGGATGAGTCGGTTTATTTTTCCGTCCGCCTTCTCTGTCCCCGGCACCCGCCAAATATGCTGAAATTGACCTCTTAATTTCCTTATCGGATGCACTGTTGAATCGTTTTCGGATAGCTCCTAAAAATCGCGCACACGTTTGTAGTCAAATTTATAAGGTAATTATACAGGGTGTCACGAAAAATGAGACTGATCATCTACCAAATTCTTTGGGCTAAAATATGTTACTTCACAAATACAAAAGAATAATGTATAAACTTGCGATGACGCCACGGCGAAGCTATAATCAAACATCGGCAAAACATATTTGACCAATATTGGTCCAATCCGTCTATTCCGAAATTCAAGACCTATTAACAAATACTATATGTTTATGTTTAAAAAGTTAAGATTAATTTTGGAAATATTTATTTAAATGTACCCATTATAAGTGTAGGTGGATCAACCTTTACCCTTCACTTTAGAATTAGATATTAAAATGGTTGAAAACACCAGAAATGATTTGGTAATGTATTAGAGGTTAACGTCAACAAACTGCTGCATGAATATGAATATATATGAATATCACACAATAATTAATAAAACAACTGAAATACTACAGTTACTCACCACTTCTTTTTGCTTTTCTGTATACACACTTTTGCAATTCGAGCTGCACTTATTTTCACTAATATTCATAGGCAACAAAAAATAATTAAAAAAAAAGCGCGAGACGCTTGTGATGAGACCGGGCGGCTCGAGCGATTCAAAATGTCTGCCAAGCTGACGGTGCGCTGACGCCTTGCGGCAATATAAGTAATTAATATGACACTGTGGCGCCAAATGCAAATTCCAGCTATATAGCATTTAAGGATACATTTTCAATAATAAATAATGCATTAAGCACCAATTTTTAATTTGATTTCAAATCGGCTTTTCGGATGACGAAGTATTTTTTATGAATATTGGGATAATATTGGATAAATATCATATATAGATATAGAAAAAAGGTGCATTTCTTATATATAACCAATATTGGTTAAATATCACATGTAAATATAAATAAAAGTTTACTGACAAATATGTTTTATCAATATTGGATCAATATTGGACAAAACATTATATAAATATACCGGAAAAAGTTACACCTCCTATATCTTACCAATATTGGCACATATTACATATAAATATAAATAAAAGTTTATTGCCAAATATGTTTTATCAATATTGGACAAACATTATATAAAAATATGGGAAAAAGTTACACCTCCTATATGTTACCAATATTGGCACAAATTATATATAAATATAAATAAAAGTTTATTGCCAAATCTGTTTTATCAATATTTGATTAATATTGGACAAACATTATATAAAAATATAGGAAAAAGGTGCATCTCCTATATATGTTACCAATATTGGCTAGAATATGCCAATATTGGGCCAATATACAATATTTTACCAATCTAGAATCAATATTGGGCCAATGTGTTGTGCTACTGGGGTGCTCATTAAATATTGTATGTAAAACGCATACCGGGATATCAAGAACAATAAAATTTAAACACCATTCCTCAAAATCTATTGTATTTACATTAAAGGATCCAAATAATGAGCATTCTTTAGGTAGGTCCACCCTGAATTTATCGCAAGCTATTGTTATATTTGAGGACTTGTCATTGTTATTGGAAAAATCAATTAGCCAGGAGCGTGTATTGGGGAAGTTTTTAAATTAGAAATCTTAAAACTTGCCTATTCTCCTAAAATTGTATTATATTATATTCGTAACATAGGTACAGCGTGTAACAGAAGTATGGAACGCTTTAAATATCTTTAATACCGTTTGTCCGATTTAGCTAAAATTCGGTATCTGTATATAAGAGGTTATCGCGGAGCTACTAGTGACATTTGCAATGTTGCCAAATTTACAGTTTCTTAGCAATTTAAAATATTTTTTTTTAAATAGAATACCCTATATATTACAATATTTTTGGATTCTACATAAAATCACAATTATTTATTAGTACCTAACTGCATTATAAGTCTAAACTTAATAGTTTCTGAGATATCGAGTATTGGAAAATGACATTTTTGAACTTTGACAGCTTTTAGCTTTCTAACGGTACGTTTTAGAGCAAAACGGCTTGCATGTCCCTGTCTTACTTTTGTGTTTCTGTTCGTCTTAAACGCACCTTAAATGCCACAATATATTAAAATAAGTTATAGTGTGTGTAATAAAAGCTTTACGGATAAAGTAGACAGTGCGTAAATAGGTTCTTACTAATAGAGAAGTAAAAAAACAGTATTTTTATATGTAGGTATCCCTTTATTTCTTTTTAAATATTGAACAGCAGTTTTGTTACCGTTTCTTACATTTTTAATCAGCAATTCTAAAACTAAAATAAACAATGTTATATCTAGGTCTATTGGTCCTTAAATTTACGTAACAAATAAGAGTCATAATTTACAAGGTTTATTGTGATATTTTTATTATAATTATAAATTTCTGGATTACTATTAGATTGGCACTGCGTAAAATTTAACTAAATGTTTGGCAAATTTTGAGTTTTGGTTATATTAGACATGATATATAACAAAGTGCTATTTTAATTTGCCTTTTAAATTATTTTTTAGCATTCTGATCCATTCTGTGGCTTTAATTTGGTATGTATACAGGTAGAAATTGTTTCTTAGTCCACTTCTATAATTCTACAAACCATTTTCTTTTTGCAAAGAGTATGTTGGATATTTTTTACAGGTAAATTTGCTATTTTTCAATTCTTCGATAGGTTACACATGGACAATAATTATAGGTAGGTACTTAATATTTAAACGGTAGGTGGATAATATGATATTTTATTTTGTTTAAACAAAATAAGTTGTATGTTTCGGAAAACCCCATGATTTTTTTATAATGTATCTATTACTACTTACTCTTTACTTATATTTTACCTGATCTACGCGTAGAAATATGATATTATTCGATAAAAACTACTAAATGAAAATAAGTATTTGTGCTTTCAGGAATATTTTTCAAGAAAACACAAGATATATCTTAGTTAGGAAAATAAAAACATGTTCTTTTAGATTAGTTTGATATTATTTCCTTCCTGTCGCCATTTCTTAAAAAGGTACTTGTTTTTAAACATTTAATATCAACTTCACTTGAATAACATAATAAATAATGGTAGGTCTTTTCCATATACCTTTCACGTAATAAAATACAGCAGATAGATACAACAAAACAAATGTATCATTGCGGTGCAAATGTACTTACTGTTCAGGATCCTTTGGCAATGAAAACATGCTTATTCCTTGACCTTCTTTTTAGTGACACGCTCGAAACGCACAGGTATTACTAGTCATGGTTTTATAATAGCACAGCACTCACAAAAATAAACAGTTAAACAATACACTTCTGTCAACAAAAAAAACAACTAAACTCGATAACGATAACTTATCGACTACCGGACTAACGGGCCGGTTTAAACTTATGACAGTTGTCCGGGTTACCTCCCACTACATTGATTTCGCCAAATGTCATATTGTCGCTTCTCGAACCTGGAATATTACCAAGTTAGATGCGCGCGTCAGCTCACTACCACCGAAAAACAATAGCAAATATTGAAACTTATGGTCTTGTTGAATTTTTTTCCTAAGAAGGGGGGGGGGTAATTTGGAGGAGGATGGGTGGTAGGATGGTTAGGTTTTTGTTTAGGCTTTACTTTAAAAACACGAAAGGAGGTTAACAATTAACCAAACTTTGTAAACACCTTGGTAAACTCTGAAAAATGGTGTTTAGAAAAAAAAACACTTGTAATTTTTGCTGTTTTCAAATTGTTAATATTTTTTTACACATTAACCCATTATTTCTCCATCCCGAAATTTGGTGAATATGTTGCTAAAATATTGACAAAAATAATATAATTTTTTTAGAAAAATAAAAAAATACTTTGAAAAATTTTCAATTTTTTTTTCTAAACACCGACATCGAGTGGCACCTCATTTAAAAGGTATTCTCAAGACCTTTTAAATGAGATATAACTCACTGCTCTGGTGTAAGTAGTTCTTAAGATATCTTGATTTCTTTTATTACATGTTTAGGGAAAATGGTAATTTTTTTTTTATTTTTAAAAATCAATTGGATAAAAAAACTACTTGTCAGAAAAATTTGAAATTTTGGATTATTAATCTACTAGATGGTTGATTTTTAAAAATTAATTAAAAAAAAACTATTGTCAGAAAAATTTTAAATTTTGGATTTTTCATCTACTAGATGGTTGATTTTTAAAAATCAATTAAAAAAAACTAGTAGTCAAAAAAATTTGAAATATTGGATTTTTCATCTACTAGATGGGTAGAATAACTGTACCAAAAATTATCAAAATCGGTGAGGTGATCTGCCAAACCTCCTTTTATTTTGGTTGGTTTGATGTGAAATGACCTAGTAGCGGCAAATAAAAATTGACTTTATACTAAAAAGCAACTGAAAATTGATTTTTCGTACATATTCGATAAAATGTATCTTGGAATGTTTGCAGACAAACACACGCTTATTGGAACTAATACTACTGCTAAAATAAAAATCGTTATTAGTTATTGACCAATTTATTTTTAACATTTATATTAACTATTCATTCTAGAACTAAAACAGCCCGTGGTTAAACCATCCACAAAATATTACACTATTGACAACTCACCTAAAGAACTCACCGTGAGAAGGGCGACCTCTGGTGGTAGTTTCGATAATACTGGCAGCCTTTATTATTGTTTAATTTTTGACGTAAAATAGTTTTTAGGTTAGAGACAATGTTATTAGTATTATTTGTAATATATTTTTAAATACAGCCAAACAAGGGACGTTTCGATTGGCTAGGCTTGCGCTGGTTCTTGAAACTGCCACCGCCATAGCTCTGGAACCTTCTGGTAAATTCTCAATACATCGCAAAATAATACACGCTGACTAGTCAATTGATCAAACCAACTCTTCTTCGTCTTCCTCTTCAAACAATAACTCGTCGGAATCCGTTTGACTATGCAATTCACTTTGATTGTCACTGAGATCTATAGAGCCCGTTCTGTCATTAATACTGTCAGTTTCTGTCGCACCGTCAAACCCTTTATCGTCCGCAACATTTGTACTTTCTGCATTAGCATTTCTTAATAATTTTTTGGCTAATTGTGCTCGTTGTGCCTGCAACATTCTCTGCTTTGTACCAATGTCAAAGAATATTCTGGCAATTTCCTTTGGCGGCAGCAACGGTTCTTTCTCCTTCGTAGGTCCAATATTTTCCCTTAACGCCTTCCATTCTCTATACCTAGTGTGATAGTAGACTGCGCTTGCAGGATCGACTATTCGATTATAAACATTGATTAAGCCTCTGTAATCGTACTCTAATCCTGAATAGGCTGCTCCAAAGAGATTAAGATTGATTTCTATTGATCTTAGGTAAAGTTTTTCAGCTTCCTGGTATTTTTTCATGTGGTAGTTGTATAGAGAGGCTAAATGACCTATGCTTAAACCTACTTCGTAGTCTTTTGTTCCTAGCAGCTTTTCTTTGATTGCGATGGCTTTGTTATGCATTCTTTCAGCTTCGTCGAATTGTTTCATACTTTGGTATAACCTTAAAAAAAAAAAGTGTCAAAAAATGTCAACCCAGAATCAAGTGCACATACTAATTATATCCCTGTATGAATAAATCTTAATTTGTTTAGTAAACGGGGTTGTTCTTTAATTTATTTTGACGTTTGGGTTAGTTGAGTTGGACTTTATGGTGAGGTAAAACACCCAAATGTTGACATGTCACCAAAAGTTGACGCATTTGGAAAAATCTATCGAAAATAAGATTTATCTTTATGATAAGGAATTTCAATTTTATTGAGAGTAGAAAAGGTAAGAAAAGTAAATTTTCTATTTTTATATAGCTAAGCAATTTTTAAATAATTCACAGTAATTTTTATTTACATGTACAGAGTGTTCGCGCATATTTTGCCTAGTAGATACCTCCATTATTATTGGTTTTAGAGAAATTAGCAAAGTTATAGCATTTTCACCAAACCTTCAGGAAATGAAATGAACAAAAACAACTGTATATCGGAAGTGAGAGTTTTTTCAAATGGAATACCCCCTATTTTTTCATTGTATCCGTTAAAGAATTTTATCCTCTTTAAATATCAAGTCAAAGTCAAAACATAGCTTTATTGTTATGAACATACAATGTTTTTAACAAAGCCAGACGTCATATTTCAATAATTTATTTAATTTCCTCACATTAATCATTAGAAAGTATGAACCAATTAGCACACACAACATAAGTCATTATTAAAAGTCTAAGAATAAGAATAAAAGGTAATAAACAATAAAAATCCTAATGTTGAGTTACAATTCACAATAAAATATCAAATACAAAATCACATAAAGATATCAGTAAAAAAAAAAAAAAACATCACTCAAAAAGTATACAATATCAGAAAATTACCAGTATGGAACTCTCAGTCGAACTTGTCACAATAATACTCGTCAATAGAGTAGTATGGCTGCTTGGGCTGCAACAGTGTCCTTGTTCTTTTAAATACTTTAACGCATCCCAATTTTCTAATATAATATGGCAAATAGTTTTAGAAGTTTCTTGCCCTCATACACAAAAGAGCTCCTCGCCAGGCTAGAGTGAGGAACAGGCAATTTAAGTTGACAAATGCTACGAGTGTTATAGTGGCCCACACTATCAAGTTCTCCCCTGTATTTTTTGAACACAAGAAGTACTGTCTCCAGAATAAACAAAGAGTACAAAAACTCAATATACGATGTTTAAGAAACAGGGGGCGGCACGAATCACGAGCTCCCACTCCACACAAATAACGAACTGCTCGCTTTTGCAAAATGAATATATCATTAAAAAGAGATCGAGAGCAGGCACCCCAGAATGCAATACCACAACGGAGATGTGACTCAATTAAAGCAAAGTATGCATTTTCAGCTATGTCAAATGATAAATTTTTTGCAATGACTTTTAGAGCAAAACACTCTGATGAAATCTTACTGCCAACAATTGATATATGTTTCTCAAACTTCAATGCACTATCGATGGCGAGTCCAAGAAATTTATTAGCAGGAAGCGAGGAGACCTGTTCATGACCTGGAGTTATATTATGAGTCATGCACTTGAAGTTAAGAATGTTGGTCTTAGTTACATTGAGATAAAGGATGTTCGCATCACACCACTCCTTCACTCTCACTAAATCATCCAAAATCCTGGTGCTAAGACGGTTCTCATCTGTGTCATGCCATAGAATTGTTGCATCATCCGCATACATTGTAAAAATACCGTCACTATATGAAGCCGTGGCAGGTCATTGATGTACAAAAGAAAAAGTAATGGGCCAAGGACTGATCCCTGTGGAACGCCTACATCAACCAATAGTTCTCGTGATGTGGAGTCATTAAATGATACCACCTGTGTGCGTCCAGATACATAGGATCGCAACCACTCATGAAATGTACCCCTGAACCCATATTTCTCCAGCTTCCAGAGCAATATCTCGTGATCAACGCAGTTAAATGCCTTTGATACATCGCAAAACACCGTCACGGCAACCTCCTTATCATTTAGCCTGGTATATAGAAGCTGGAGAAAGTCAAAAATTGCGTCGACAGTGCTGTCCCTCACGAAAACCAAACTGTCGCTCGCTGAGGATATTGAACCTATTGAGAAAAGAGGTCATTCTCACCTTAACCAGTCTCTAAAGTATCTTAGAAAGAGTGGGAAGCAACGCTATGGGGCGAAAACTCGCAGGATCGCAGTGGTCGCCACCTTTATGGAGTGGAAGAATGACTGCTGACTTCAAGGAGTCAGGGAAAACTCCCCTGGAAAACGACACTGGTTGTTGGAGTTATTTTTTACCGTTTTGGAATTATACGAAAATATAATAGAATTATCATTATCCTCATTAAAGTTTTGTGAATGACTCATGTTACTCATAGCAATACCTGTCACCTTGACTAAATTGCTCTTGGTAACTCCTGTCTTCTTGACAAATCTTAATAAACGTTGTCAAAATCAGAGTCTAAATGGAATACTCCGAAGAGCAAAAGTTCGAAATTCTTATAATATATTATCAAATTTTAATGTAGACACAACAAGCGAGAAGCGCAACGCGAATTCAGAAGGCGATATCCAGTTTATCCACAATCCACAATTAGTAATTCTTAGTGAAAACACTTTCCGAAATGTGTTTCGTCAACTTTCTGAGCGAAAAACATTACAAAGAAAGAAAAGGCATTGTCGTATTTTTGACGATGAAGAACTTGCTGTTCTTTTATATTTTCAAGGTAATTATTATTTGATTTTATATTCGCTTCGTATCATTTAGAAGCTTAATTTGTTTTCAGAAAATCCACAAAATTCGTTAAGGGACTGTGCAAGATATCTTGGCAAATGTTGCACAGTACATTTTAAAATTCTGAAACGGCATAAATTCCACGACTTTAAATTCAGAAAAGTTCAAAAATTAACAGAAGAACAGAAGCAAAAACGTTTGGAGTTTTGCTGTCACATGACAAAACATCCTCAACAATACCGCCAATTTGTTTGAGAACATTATATGGACCGATGAATCTTCTTTTAATACGGCTTCAGCTCCAAATCCCAAAAACACACACTTCTGGGCATCGCAGAATCCGCATCTTACAGTTGAAGTGATACGTTCTGGGTGGGTATCAGTAAATGTGTGGTGCGGCATAGTGCAAAACAGAATCATCGGTCCAATTTTCATTGATGGATCTTTAAATGGAGTTGGATATCATGAAATGCCTGCACATGAAACAGAGGATATTCTTGAAACTTTTTCTCTAAACGCCGGCGCCGCAAGGAATTTTATATGGCAGCAAGATGGTGCTCCATGTCATAGTGTTCTTCCAGTTAGAGAATACCTCAATGAGAATTATGACATTTGGATTGGTCGTGGAGGGACGATTGCATGGCCTCCCAATAATCCCAACTTAACACCATTAGACACATTTCTTTGGGGCTACTTCAAAGACAACATATCTGCATCTAGACCAAATAGTGTTGCCGATTTGCAGGAATAAATCCAAATTGAAATTGACTTTCTCAACTTCGGTAGGCTATGATTGCTAATGCAATTGAAAAACTAAAAGAGGGTTACCAATCCTGCATTTTAATGAACGGTGACCATTTTAAGCAATTATAAAAATAATATGTAGGCTGTGTTAAGTTTTAATTTCGTTCCAAAACGGTAAAAAATAACCCCAACAACCACTATATATTTAAATAGAGGATAAAATTCCTAAACTAACTGATACAACGAAAAATTAGGGAGTATTCCATTTGAAAAAACTGTGACTTGTCAAAAACTGTCACTTCCGATAGTCAGCTGTTTTTGTTCATTTTATTTTCTGAAGGTTTGGTGAAAATGCTATAACTTTGCTAATTCAACAATTTCTCTAAAACCAATAATAATGGAGATATCTATTGGGCAAAATATACGCGAACACCCTGTAGAGTTTAGCAATGCAACAATTAATTATTCTGTCAATGTATAGTTGGAGTCAAGCAAATATTTGACGCGTGACACTTGTCATATTTGTCCAATACTAGTTATTTCGATTTCACCAACTTTATTAGAGCTGATACTTAGTCAGGGCCGGACTGACGAATATTGTTATTTATAAACCTTTGCAGAAAATGATTGCTGGGAAATTGGTCTAAGAATATGAATTATAATATAAATAAATTTGTTTTAATAAATTCTGTGCATTGTAATGGTGGGATTCAGGATTGACCATTAATATCACAGGTCTTAACAAAAGCAATCTTAGTAGTGTATAACGATTAATATTATTTTTATTTATTTATTAAGTACCTCATTGGTTTACACCAAAAGGCCATTACCCAAAGTCCTTCAGCCTAAGTCAATTAAGTACATATTAGTTTACACTTAAAAACTATTTGTTTGTTTAGGTTGTATTAATATTATTTATATTAATTAATGAATATGGGTAATTACCTAAAAATAATGACTTACCATAAAAACAGGAAATACTTGTACCTGGAAAACGGTTTTATGAAAACAACTGTTTAATTTTAAATTTTTATTTGTTAAACTATACAAAATACAGGGTGACTCGGATCTAAATGTACATACATCACCAGGATATAGTGGACATCTTGGGGGTTCTAAATAATCTATCTTTAGTGGGTCCATCTTTCCTCGTTACTTAGATACAGAGTGTTTTATAAGGTTTGGCTCATTTTTGTTTTTGCCATAATTCTTTTAGCACCCGGTATAAAATGTTCATATTCGGTGGAAATATTTTGAGTAGCTATCGCTTCAAAATGCCGTACTTATGAAAATTTTTTGAAATTAAGGTCTTAAATCTTAAATGTCACTACCCCACTTGCGACATCTCTTCGGAAATGTTTTTCAGCGACACCATAATAAGATTGGTATATATTAAGTGGGGTAGTGCCATTTAATATTTTTTTAAATTTTTACCTGCGTTTTTATAGAAACGGTATTTTTTTATGGCTCGTAGAGAAATTGGAAAATAGAGCCATTGTAAGTTTTCAAATTATTACCTTGCAGGAAAATTCTAAGAGCGAATATTATAAGATCTCAAGAACACTACGGATAACGTGTCCTAAAAAGGTCCTAAATATTCTTATATTCCTTGGATATTTTAGCATTGAGAATATGTTAGTGTCTACTTTCAAAGCGGGCGGTATGTTATGAACCCAGTGCTGTACTTAACTATATTCAAATTTCGCGCGTCATTTATTGTGCTGTCTGGAATGGACCAATCACGGCAGACTTCCGGATTAACAGACACTTCTGAGAAGATCATGGACGCGTTAAGTCGCGAACGGTAGTGCTCTAATTTTGTGTAATTTCAAAGGGACAACAAGGCTCAAAGTCATATCCAATGGTAAGAGCACTATAATAACAAAGCGAAGTTCAGTTAAAACCAAAGAAAAGTACAGTCCATTCAGGTTCAAAACATTGGTCCTCCGAAACGGATCAAAGGCAAACGGAGTTTTCAAAGTGGCGTCGGTCGGACCCAGTCCATTATCAGAGAGCAAGGGATACGCGAGTCGAGCTGTCACTCAAAGGTTTGTTTACATTTTCAAGACAACTGTTCATGGGATGTTCAACGGAGTTTCATATTCAACGTTGTAAAGCACATTCATATGAAGTAAAGTAGCGGTGAGTCAGTTCCATTTTACTGTTTTCCTGGTATTTTCCTTTATTCGATTTGCATATTATTTATATATTTATTTCAAAATGAGTAACGACGATCACGTCGATAAATCTGATGTGAATACACAGTTAAAGCATCTAAAAGCACGCCGTGGGCAAATAAAAAGCAAAGTCACGATTTCAAAATTATTTAGACACAACTTTTCAGATTTCAAAAAATATTTTAGAGTTAGAAAAACCTTTGGAAAAGGTGGAAGTTTGTTGGTCAGAATTTGATTCTGTTCAGTCAGAAATAGAGTCATTGCGAAGCAGTGCGCAGTTAAATGTACCTGCAAGTACACCAAACACAAATATTAATATTTCTACACCGCAGCAAATAAATTTGCCTCTACTCAATTTACCACACTTTAAAGGTTCATACAGTGAATATACACAATTTAATAAAACATTTGATTCGTTAATCAATAAAATGCATCATTGGACGACATTCGAAAATTTCATTATCTGATATCCTGTCTTGAAGGCGAAGCCCTGAATCTAGTCAGATCATTGGAGTTAAGTTCTCAAAATTACAAAGTCGCGTTAGACTTGTTAAAAGATAGGTACGAAAACAATAGAATCATAATAAATAGTCATTTAAAATCGCTTTTTGACTTACCTAATTTGCAAAAGGAAAATGCAACAGCGTTACGTCATTTTGTTGATTCTTTTCATAAAGACTTGAGGTCTCTAAAATCGTCAGGGGATATATATATTAAGTTCAAAGCTAGATTTTGGTTCAAAGAGAGATTGGGAAAGTAAAATTGTTACAGGGCAGATGCCAACATTAAAGGAATTTACAAGGTTTCTAAACAAAAAGTGTCCAATTCTGGAAACTGTCTATACACGAGTAGACAATAATGTAATGGGATCAGGTATTCAAAAACATACAGGTGGCTTTAATGATCAAAGGAATTCATTCAGAGGTCAATCAAGGGGTACTTTTAATCATGTTTCAGGGGGTAAGATTCTTAAATGTTTTTATTGCAAACGAGAGCATTGCTTATATTATTGTCAGGAATTTTTAAAACTATCTAACGAGCAACGGTTACAGAAAACAAAACAATTGAACTTATGTATAAACTGTTTAAGGCCATATTCACAAGCACATACTTGTACAGGAGGTTGCAAAATTTGCAAGAGCAAACATAACACTTTATTACACACAAATACATTTGAACAAAAAACAGAGGATTTCAAGCAAAGGAATAAAACAGAACAAGGTGAGAAAGCAAAGGAATAAAACAGAACAAGGTGAGAACAAGTTTGCTAGAGATAATAATATGAACAATATGGAGACAATGGGAAGTAAACAGTCAATTTATTTATTTATCCATTCAACGGGCTAACACCCAATTTACAAAAAATGTATACATATATTATCATAATAGAACAAAACTCTCAAAATATAAAAATATAAAAACCAAGCTTAAGCTTGTACGCTATACATCACAATACAAATCATTAACTGTCACATTATAAAAACAAATACACAGATCAGCAAACAAACAATAAAGAAAAAAAAATACATTTCAGTTCACATCAATAGAAACCTATCAATTTGTTAATGGTTGAGTTAAAGATATCGAGTTTGATCTTGTTAGTATTAGACATTATTCTGTCCATAGGAGATTGTTGGCCATACAAAGTACGATGAAAATTGTTATAAAAAGTTAGGTTATTTCTTAGTGTGACCATAGGAGTATGAAAGTTTAAAAGAAGTAAAAGATCTGGCGAGTCAATAACACCATTCACAAGTTTCCATAGAAAGACTATATCAAAATCAAATCTGCGTTTCTGAAGTGTTTCCAAAGTGTTTCCAAATTCAAAAAAGTTTCAACAGATCGCCACAGTTAATATGTTCCTTAGGTACCTATGTGTAGTTTGAAAGCTATGTAGTATAGAAATTTTTTCTGAACGCGTTCAATCGCATCAGTATATGTTGCAAAATATGGAGACCATACCGTTGTACAGTTCTCCAATTGTGATCTGACTAAGGAGTTATACAAGATTTTAAGGGCAAAAATGTTATTGAAGTCCTTAGTATGTCTTTTCAGGAAACCTAGCATTTTATATGCTTTATTACAGCAATACTCAATATGATAACTAAATGAAAGTTTAGAGTCAAAGTAGACTCCCAAGTCTCTAACAATATTGACATTTTTTAATGTATAATTATTAATATTATAGGAATTCAATACTGAGTCATACTTTTTTGAGAATTGTATATATTGGCATTTCTCTATATTAAGATACATGTAGTTGTCGACACACCACTGTTGAAAACGGTTCAAATCTTCCTGCAGATATTGAACCGCCTGCCAATCATTAACAGTGATGTACATTTTTAAGTCGTCAGCGTACAATAGAAACTTGCAATGTAGAAAACACTGAGTGACATCATTTATGAATATATTGAACAATAAAGGTGCCAGGTGCCCCCCCTGCGGTACACCTGAGGTAGCATTGAAGGTTTGAGACCTGCAAGACTTAACCTTGACAATCTGTGCCCTATCAGTGAGATAAGAATCAATCCACCGCCACATGACTACGCCAACACCAAATGCACAATTAGTGTCTCAAAAGGCTCAGGTAAATCCACACATGGATGATAGCAACAATGTAAATGTAAACGCACATTCTACTCAAGGTGAGAAGTCATTGGTATTATTGGCAACGGCAATGGTTCTAATAGAACAGCAATGGTCAATTTATACAATGCACAGCGTTACTTGCTGGAGACTCACAGAGCAATTTTATTAGTTCAGATTTAGCAACCGCACTGGATTTAAAAGCAAAAAGGATACAGTATCCCATCTCTGGTATCGGGGAAAAGGTAACAAATATTTCTCGTAAGGTTCATTCAAGAGTCAAGTCTAGATATATAAATTTTTCTGCTAAACTGTCATTTCTAGTTTTAGACAACATCACGGGGCATATTCCTTCTCAAAGTTTTGATTCTTCACATATTAATATTCCAAATGGTATTCAGTTAGCAGACGAGCAGTACAATGAATCTGGTCGTATTGATATTTTATTGGGAGCATCTATTTTCTAGGAGTTACTTTCAATAGGTCAAATCAAATTGGGCAAAAATCTGCCTACATTGCAAAATACGAAATTAGGTTGGTTAATCACGGGCTCTTTATGCATCAATACTTACTTTTTCAGAAAATCCACATTGCTTGTTGTCACTCAATGATAATCAAATTTACTCTCAGTTGGAAAAATTTTGGGTTCTTGAGGACATTTCTCAGATACCTTACAAAGAAGTTAAATTCACCAAAGATGAGCAGTACTGTGAAGAGCATTTTTTACAAAATCATGAACGTGACGAAACAGGTCGTTTTTCAGTAGCTCTACCATTAAAGGAAAATTTTAAGAATCTTGGCGAAACATTAAACTCGGCAAAAAAGAGGTTTTTTCACATGGAACAAAAAATGCAAAGAGATACAAATTTTGGAGAAATGTACAAAGATTTCATGAAAGAATATGAAATATTGAATCATATGACCAAACTAGATGAATCACAGGTATCGGTAGCTGAACCTGTATGTTACTTACCATACCATGGAGTATTCAAAGCCAGTTCTGCTACTACAAAGCTTAGAATTGTTTTCGATGCAAGTGCAAAGGGATCAAATAATATTTCGTTAAATGATGTTTCTTATGTAGGTCCCACTATACAAGAGGACTTACATTCTATAATTCTGCGATTCAGAATTCATAATTTTGTTCTTATAGGAGCTATAACAAAAATGTATAGACAAGTAGCTATTCATGCAAATCAAAGAAACTTGCAAAGAATCGTTTGGCGTGACAATCCAGACCAGGACTTGGCACATTACACATTAAATACAGTTACGTATGGCACAGCGCCGGCAGCATTCTTAGCTATTCGTTCACTCCAGCAAGTAGCAATTGAAAATAAGGATAAACATCCTCAGGCAAGTGAAACAAACTGATTTCTATGTAGATGACTTGATTACCGGTGACAGTTCAATTGATAATCTAAAGGAAATAAAAACTGAGATAACAGATATACTACGGACAGCTGGTTTTATTTTAACACAATTCAAGTCAAATTGCAAAGACGTTTTGGATTCAGGTGACCATCATCAGGATAGTTCTGATTTTTCAAGCGATGAAACAATTAAAACTTTGGGCATACTTTGGAATCCAAACTCGGATACATTTCAGTTTGCAGTTAATATAAAATTAGATTCAAAACCATTAACAAAACGGGTTATTTTATCAATAATAAGTCAAATCTTTGATCCGTTAGGAATTATTGGCGCGGTAGTCATCAAAGCCAAAATTATTCTTCAGCGGTTATGGAAGCTCAAGATAAATTGGGATGACCCAATTCCAGCAAGTCATCAGTCACAGTTTTTACAATTCTTTCAAAGTTTAACGGGTTTAGACAGAATTTCTATTCCACGTCATGTAACACTTTCAACATATATTAATCTTCAAATACATGGGTTTACAGATGCGTCCGAGGTAGCATACGGCGTCTGTATTTACATTCGCAGTATGAATTCTATGGGTAAAGTATTGACTAGACTTTTATGTTCAAAGTCGAGAGTAGCTCCTCTAAAAGTTGTCTCTTTACCCAAACTAGAGCTGTGTGGAGCTGTGGTGTTGTCAAGATTACTTGATAAAACATTAAAATCTCTAAAATTGGAAGTTCATAGTGTCTATTTATGGACAGATTCTCAAATTGTTTTAGCATGGATTTCTCAGGAGCCTTCAAATTGGAAAACTTTCATAGGAAACAGGGTATCTGAGATTCAGGCTCTCACAAGTTGTGCACAATGGAAACATGTCAGTTCAAGTGAGAATCCTGCAGACCTTATTTCTAGAGGTTGTAATCCTCAACAACTTTTAAATTCAGAATTATGGTGGTCAGGTCCGTATTGGCTGCAACAGGATAATTGTCATTGGGCTAATCAGTCCGATTCTGAGTATACAAATGTAGAAGACATTCCAGAAAGTCGTAATAAGAAAGTAGTGCGTCTAGCTACAGAAAACCATGTTGATTTATTAACAAGGTTTTCAGATTTTAATAAGTTGCTTAGAGTAACCGCGTATTGCTTACGTTTTATAAATAATACAAGGGATAAAGTACAATTTAGAAGCTATGGAAAATTACAAGCTCATGAAATCAACGAGTCTTTAACTGTCTTAGTTAAAATTGTGCAAGCAGTTAGTTTTTCCCAAGAAATCACGGATCTGAAAAAGCAAAAACAAATATCACGGAAAAGTAATATACTTAGTTTAAATCCATACCTAGATAACACAGGAATTATAAGAGTAGGTGGTAGGTTAGCTAACGCAAACATAGATAATTATCAAAAGTCTCAAATTTTATTACCAAATAAACATTTCTTTACTGAACTTATTATTCGCAATGAACATAAAAGAACTTTACACGGGGGTGTTCAAACCGTCTTAGCTTCTATTAGAAGTAAATTTTGGCCGGTTAACGCGAAAAATATGATAAAAAGGGTTATTCGGGAATGTGTTTTGTGTTTCCGAGCAAAACCAAAGTATTTATCTCCACTGATGGGACAACTTCCAGGACCCAGAGTTACACCTTCACGCTCGTTTTATATTTCAGGGTGCGACTTCGCAGGTCCATTTATTATTAAAGATGGTACATTACGTAGTAAAAAACTTGTCAAAGTTTATATCTGCATATTTGTTTGTTTCTCCACGAACGCAGTCCATTTAGAATTATGTGGTGATTTATCAACCCCCATGTTTGTAAATGCATTAAAAAGGTTTTTTGCCAGACGTGGTATTTGTAAAGAAATTTGGTCAGACAATGGATTAAATTTTGTGGGAGCAGCAAATGAAATAGAAAGAGTGCACGCAGCATTAACAAGAATCAGCAAAGATGACGATTTTCAAAGTTATTTAAATAGTAATCGTGTTACGTGGCATTTTATACCACCCAGGGCGCCTCACTTTGGAGGGTTATGGGAATCAGCGGTTAAATGTATGAAGCATCATTTAGCAAGGGTTGTGGGTGATTCACATCTTGATTTTGAACATTTTATTACGGTTATTATGCAAATCGAATCTATCCTCAATTCCCGTCCTATCTCACCATTATCCCAAGATCCTAACGATTTAGACGCTCTCACACCTGGACACTTCTTAATTGGAGAAAAGCTAAATTCGTTACCAGAAGAAAATGTTGAAGATATTCCCTTAAATCGACTCAATAAATTTCAAACTGTTCAACGTATAACCCAGAGTTTTTGGCGACGATGGGTCGTAGAATATCTCCACACATTGCAGCAGAGAAATAAGTGGATGTTAAATGATCCAGAGCAACTTAAGTCTGGACTCATGGTTGTGCTACACGAAGATAATGTTAGCCCATTACGATGGAAGGTGGGTCGAATTGTAGAGGTTCATCAAGGCAGGGACAATATTGCTCGTGTCGCTACGATCAAAACGTCAAATGGCATTGTAAAAAGAGCTTTTTCCAAAGTATGCGTGCTTCCGTTTGACAATAATAACATATAAAGAAAGTGTTTTCAAAAGTTAGTGTCTACTTTCAAGGCGGGCGGTATGTTATGAACCCAGTGCTTTACTTAACTATATTCAAATTTCGCGCGTCATTTATTGTGCTGTCTGGAATGAACCAATCACGGCAGACTTCCGGATGAACAGACACTTCTGAAAAGATCATGGACGCGTTAAGTCGCGAACGGTAGTGCTCTAATTTTGTGTGATTTTAAAAGGACAACAAGGCTCAAAGTCATATCCAATGGTAAGAGCACTATAATAACAAAGCGAAGTTCAGTTAAAACCAAAGAAAAGTACAGTCCATTCAGGTTCAAAACACATACATAGTTTTCAATTCTTTAAAAATATGACATAATATGCAACTGTATCACAAAAATTAAGGCAGTGTCAAACATAAAGTATCTTGGAGTGTACATCGATAATAACTTAAAATATAATGTTCAAGTTCATATAGATTATGTATCCAAAAAAATCAGAAAAACGATCTATAAATTTTACCAATTACGATCATTTATGGCAAAAAATCTTTTAAAAATTATCTACCACTGTTCTACCAGGCTCGAGTAGAATCAATTTTAAGCTATGGTATAAGAATCTGGGGCAGTGCATAAGAAACCCAATAATAACTCAGAAATATATTCTTAAAATAATGAAAAGAAACCAAAAAGATACCCAACGGAACAGTGGCGTAGCCAGCATTTTGGGGCGTGGAGGGCGAGCTATCGGAGGGGAGCAGACGCAAGCTCGTTTATTGGCCTGTTTTGACGTTTTGTTTACGTTTCGTGAAAAACTAACCTTAATTGTTCTGTGGTTTCGTGTTGTTGTGCGTCTATTTTTTTTTTAACAAAAAGTACAAATCCTTTCATAAATAGCATAAAAAAAACTGTTCTTTTAAGAACGATATACACCAATTAGATGTATGATCGATTGTTTGAATTGGTTTTCGGTGGATAACAGAATTTTTTTATTGAGTATGGTTTTTATTTATAGGCTGAGTAAGGGATTACTGCCCGATTATTTTGGAGATTTTGTAGTAAGAAATCATGATATACACAATTATAAAGTTAGAAGACATGCGAATTTTCATATAACAAGAACAAATACAAGGTTTGGAATGAATAGTTTATTTCACAAGGGCTTGAATGAATTTAACAAGCTGCCTCATTTTATTAAAGAGTCAATTAGCGTTGGTCAATTTAAGCAAAGACTCAAAAAACACATCAGGGATCGAGTGTGATTGGTTCTGAATGGATGGTAATTCCCTCGGTAATTCCTGTAAATGTAGTGATTTTCTTTGAGGTTTATAAATGTTGTGCCCTGTTGTATTGTGATATTGATAGTAAATTATGATGATATAAGGCAATTTGTAACTTAACCTAATGTTGTGTTTATGGTAATTGTTTCAATTAGTGTGCAGTTATGCCGTTTGTTGTAATGTTGGCGGATATTTATGTTGAGATTAATATTATTAATGTTTTGTATATTAGGCTTGTCCTACATAAAGAATTTTATTATTATTATTAGAACAACAAAAGTGCACATACATATTTCTGTCGATTACGTTGTTTACTATTTGTGAAAAATGCGGAAGCATTCCAATAGCTGGTGCAAAGAGCTAATAGCTTCTTTAATAATCTATTTTCAGGAAGAACTTAACAACCGTGGCTCATTGTTACCCTTAACAGCAGTTAGAGAAGTAACTTTAAAGAGTATGTTAAGGTCTATATATTCTATTTCTACTTTACTAATTTTTAGCGTGTAACAGCTGCCCTAAATTTGAATATCTCCACTGTAAGTGCAGTTTTAACAACAGTTAACGAAAATAAATTATTAGAATCACCCAAAAAGAAACGTTCTCATTTAAAGAGAGTTGTAAATGTGTCAAGATTGGACATAAGTTCTATCCGTGACACTATTTATGGAATGTAAGAAGCAAGTAAGTTGTATTATTCAAAAACTATAATATTTTACATTGGTTATGCTTAAGCTGTAACTTTTTTAGAACATTATGTAACTTTGACAACTTTGGGTAAGAAATTAAAAAACAGACAACTGTTTGATAGTTGTCTTAACTCTTTAAGAAAGCTCTTAAAGGAAATAGGCTTCAGATGGAAAAAAGTTGATTCGAGGGCTTATGGAACTTTCCAATGAGCTTTCAAACGGCTTATATTTTTGTTTAAGCTTTCGTGAAAATTCAATGTTTTTCTGGTTAATTTTGTTCTCATCATTCGTATTATTTAGATAAAACAGATGCGACGCTTATGTAATGAATTTTTTCCATTTTTTTTTTATGTCCTGTCAACTTTGGGTATTGTGTCAGCTTTTAATTATTCGCAACTTTTTTGATGTCAACTATTAAGTAGTGTTCTAGCAATATACTTTTCTTCCCAAGTAAAAATTATTCTTATTATTGTAGTATTACTTATAATGTTATGGCCTATAAAGTTCAATATTTATTATTCATATTATTTTTAAAGTTTAAGCCAGTATTCTAAGTTTTTAAATTAAGTTTACTAAAATACTAGTTCTTACAGTGTCAGCATCTGAGTGTTTTACCTTATGCGGTCGTTGTAATGGAGATTATGTTTGTACTTACCTTCCTAGATTTGCAAAATGCTTGGCCGTTTGAACATTGTTGTCGCCGAAAAATTCTCGACTCAGTCTCAAGGCGGTAATATGTAGACTTTCGGCTGTGTTTAGCAACTCTTTTTGTCTCTCTTCATCAGACCGTTCATCTAAAGCAATTTCTTCCAATATAAGAGCTTTAACGCGTTTTACTGACGCTAGAAGTAGATGATCCTGAGGTAAAACTTTTTCCATGATTTGTATTGATTTTTCAGCATGTTCCCTAAAAATATAACATTTAAGTAAATACGTTAAAACTGGCAATGTCTTTTGGCGCATCTACCCCAAAATTCTAGCCCCAAAGTTTCCGTGCAGTTGTAGCAATACGGGCGAAAGTATGTGCTGTAGTTTAATACTTTGCAAGTTTAAGTTTTATGTCGTTTCTCTAGTTTTCGCTGTGTGGTTACATTGACTTTATTGATACATTTTTGCATGTAAAAATGACAGCTTTTATGACTTTACACCAAAAGTGAAGTAATGTTTTATTTATTAATAAATAAAACACAATTTGTTGATAATTTTCGAAACACGTCATTATTTCGAAAATTACAGAGATTAGGAACAAAGTATGTTATATGAAAAGTGTAACAAATGTATCGTAGAATCTATAAATGAAATAATATACAGGGTGTTACATATTACGAAAGATTTAGCATGGCTAGGTCATATACAAAACAGCTAACAAACAAGACTTACAGAAATTACATAAATTCAATTCAAAACTCTATCAAAGATGATCCAAAAAACTTTTGGAAATTTATTCAAAATAAAAAAAGGAAATCACGAATTCCGTGTTCCATGCTGGATGGCGAGACTGAGCTGGACTCACCCGAGAGTATTGTGCGGTCGTTCTCCAGATACTTTAAGAGTGTGTTTTCACCTGCCAATGATGACTATGAAGCTCCTAACCCAGAACCCGGAATATGTCAGAATATATCATTAAAATGCTTAAACGAGGAGGAGGTGCTCAAGTCTCTCAAAGGAATAAAGCCCAAATTAACCTCTGGTGTAGACCAGATTCCAGCATTTATCATTAAAGATTCTGCCCATGTCCTGGCTAAGCCGCTCTGCTTTTTATTCAATCTGTCTCTCAGAACCTACAAGTTTCCAGATTTGTGGAAGATAGCACGTATATGCCCCATATTAAAGTCAGGTCAGTCCAATCTTATTACTAACTATCGACCGATTGCATTGCTTTCGAACTTTGCTTAAGTCTTCGAGATGTCTGTATACGAGCGCATTTTCTATCAAATCAAAAATCTAATTTCCTCAGAGCAACATGGTTTTTATCAGCAACGATCTACAGTGACAAATTTAGCATGTTTCACACAATTCATTTATCAATCGTTTCATGATAGGAATCAGGTGGATGCGATCTTCACAGACTTCTCTAAGGCGTTTGACAGATTGGACCATGGCATAACGCTAAGAAAAATGCGGGAGTTGGGCTTTGACGAGGGCTTGGTTCAGTTTTTTAAATCCTATTTGGCAGATCGACATCAATTTGTTGAGTATTCGGGCTACAGATCGGACATATTCGTCGCTACAAGTGGAGCACCGCAGGGCAGTAACCTGGCTCCGCTTATTTTCTCAATATTTATTAATGACATTACAACAAACATAACGAGTGAGAGGCTGCTCTTTGCCGATGACTTCAAGATATTTCGCCAAATTTCAGATCCCAGGGACTGCATTGAACTTCAAAAGGATTTAGACACGATATGCGAGTGGTGTATGAGGAACAAACTACCCCTAAACATAGGTAAATGTAAACAGGTAACATTTTCTTTAAAACCCGATGACTTTAACTTCCACTATAGATTAGATGGGATGGATTTGGAGAGGTGTGATGGTATTAAGGATTTGGGTGTATATATGGATAAAAAAATGTCGTTTTCCCAACACATTCAAGACACAACCCAATCAGCTTTAAGAGCTCTAGGTTTTCTAATGCGCTCCGCTAAATCATTTCACGATGTGACCTGTTTAAAAGTTTTATACACTGCCCTTGTAAAATCGAAATTGGATTATGCATCTTTAATATGGTCTCCAAATTACAAAATCCATATAGACAAATTGGAGTATGTACAGAGAAGATTCTTGAAGTTTCTGTGCCTCAAGATGGATGGTTACTACCCAGTCAGGGGTTTTAACCACGTCACTCTGCTCGAGCGCTTTGATATGAGTTCCTTGGAGGATAATCGAAAATATTTCTCTTTGATATTTCTATTTAAGCTAACTAATAATCTAATAAACTGCCCTAAATTACTTCAGCAGATTAATTTTAATATTCCGGCATATCGCTCTAGACAGCATGATCAGTTCTACCTTAATGTACCATATACAAATGTTGAGAAAAAAGCACCATTATATCAGGCTTGTAACAACTTCAACAACATTGGGGCTGGTTCAGATCTTGATATCTTTGGCAATACCCTCGATACATTTAAGAAAACAGCAGCACGCCTTACTTTGCGTCGAGTTGTTTAATTTCCACTTATTGTTACTACTATACTGTAACATTGTCAAACCATTACAAAAATTTCTTGTTTTTCCTTTTTTAAAACTAGTCTATATATACACACATTTATAATGAATGAAATTGTCATGTACTAATAATGCTCAGTTTGTTGAGTATTTAGTTTTAAGTAGATACCTTTTGGTTTAGTTTGATTGGTTTGATTCTTAGCTTAATTTAGGTATATTAATTACTTTAATACTATGTTGTGGCATTTACTGATAAATTATCTTATCATTAGGTAGGTTTTCTACCTGTTGGATAATAAACGATAAATAAATAAATAAATAAATAAATAAATAAATAAAAACTCGTTTGATTTCCACACAAACTAAACAGCTGGCAACAACGCCAATATCGTTATTCGGTGCGTAAGATCCTCTTAGACAACTATACCAAATTTGGTTTAAATCGGCCAATTAATTGTAAGGTTATTAAGCTGTCTCCAGACTTTATACACATACTGTATAAAAAATAAAGACTTACATGGCACGCCAAAAATTTCCCGAACTATATTCATTCACATACAGAGCATATGCCAGATCTTCATGTCCAATAGCTATGTGTACATTATCCTTCTCAAAGATACAAGTTCGAAGACTCAGGGCTTTTTCATATGCGAATACACTATCCGCGATTGAATCCGAATTTAGCAAATAAAATCCGTAATCCATGAGAATATCCGAAAAAATGAGATGTTGTTCCTTTGTGTATAGTATTTCACCCAGGTTCATTGCTTGGCGGATTAAAAAACCTGCTTGGGCAAATTGTCGCTTTACTACGCAAGACTTTGAGGCTTGTCTTAAAACATCTGTAATCACCCTAAAATTAAAAATGTAACTAACGTCTCTGTGGAAAACATTGCAATATTTGTACCTTTTAGTGAGATCACTGGATAGTAACTCCAAAGCTTTGACAGACCAGATGTAGGACTAAAAAAAAATAAACCATGTAGTAGATATAGGATAGGTAGTACCTACCCACAAGAAATTAAAAGATAACAGCCAATCAAAAAAAAAAAAAAAAATTAATCAAGAACTAGGTACATCCTTAGAAATTCTTTGAACATAGCAAAAATTGTAAACACATTTTGTTTTTACTAATGATATAAATTATAGTAATATAGGTAGATAGATACCTGAGATTAAAACATACCTGATCATAGGAACAGATGATAAAATAAAACATTGAGAAGGTTGAATAAATTCGTGCCAAATGTGGCACAGCATTCAACTTCTTCAGTTTTCTTATAATCTTCTTGGCAGCATTACATGTATCTGCAGCCTTTGAGAATCTACAATCATGAGATTCTGCATAAAGCCTCCTAAAAAATAAACAGAACAAAAATATATATAGGTATGCATAAAAAACCTGCTTATCATTGAGAAAATGCTTATTCTCCAAAAACTTACAGCCTGTAACACTCCAGAAGTTTTAGTAACTCATATGCAGCTACTTTGTCACCATGCAAAATCAGTGCTTCGGTTATATTTAAAAACTTTATGCTGTAATCGTACCACCCCCCATCATTTAACAAACTTCCCATCTGAAGACCCATCTCTATTAATACTGTCCCTGGTTTAGTGTCTTTTCCTTCTTTAGCATATTCTTGAAAAGTATTTAGAAGAGTGCGGTTCAAATTTGTACCATGATTTAGTAATGCTTGATAGCAGTGTATTAAGAAGGTTCTTTTTCCTTTCACATATAGAAGTCTGTTAACTATGTCCAGCTGACTAAATTCTACTGCTAGGATGCACAATCTCCTGTCCTGAAATAACTAAAAATAAAAATTTTTAATATTTTGCACCCATAATATTATCCAACCCTATAGGGATCATGTAGATGAACCACCAAACTGTTTTTGATTGGGTATATTACTATGCATAGGTTGCAGACAAAGTTTATACCCTATAGTGGCTTATATTTACATGCCTACAACTTGTAAGACTGTTGTGACCAAATAGTCGCAGAAGAATTATATATTGTGGCACACTTTATAATAGTTTGTATCAGACTATTTAAAAACAACCTTACCCGCTCATAAAAATCCAAAAGGGCTGTATTGGGTAATAATCGAAAATCCTTACACAACTTGCATACAGACGTGCAGTCTGCTACAGCAACATTTATACATAAATCATATAACTTAAGAGGAGGGCCATAACGTATTTCTTCCATTTTCTTATAGAAGTATCATAAATAATTAATAATTTTAACTCAAAACCAGCTGATTCTGAATAACAACATCACATTTTTGTTTACAGTCGTTTGTCATATAGTTACTGTCATTTTTGTCAAAAGGTATTAAACTCGTTTGCAGCCGGGGCGAAAGTTGTATTCATATAGAAGCGTATTAGCGTTGCGTTGGCGATAAAAAAATTGTCAAAGCTTTGCCGTTATACAGTGCGTCCATAAAGTCTTGCACAAATTCATTTAAAATTCAGGTATTTACTTTTTAAAAACGCTCGGACACGTCAATTAGTACTTTTGTTTGCGCATTTTTTAACGTAAAATGTTTTTATACAGGGTGTCGCACGTATGAGGTCATCAATAAATGTGTTTAAAATAAATTTTCAAACGTCAATATTTCGGAAACCGTGATTTCCAGAGGTTTTAAGTGTTCATCATAGAATTCAAAATTGATATAATATACATAATACAAATCCTTGATGACCTCATACCTCATACGTGCAACACCATGTATAAAAACATTTTACGTTAAAAAATGCGCAAACAAAAGTACTAATTGACGTGTCCGAGCGTTTTTAAAAAAAGTAAGCCCCTGAATTTTAAATGAATTTGTGCAAGACTTTATGAACGCAGTGTATATACCGACATCAAAGAGTAACTACTCTTTGCCGATATCCTAAGATATGTAGTCTGTGAAATCAAGCCTTTAATTGATATTCACATATCAAGACCGGAAATAAGTATTTTACAGGTCGAGCAATTCGTACTTAAATAATGTAAAATTTTAAAAAGAGAACGCGCGGCAGTGGCGTACATATCATTTCCTCCGCTTAAAACTTACATTACTCTGCATCTCAAAAATAAAGCGGTTGCGGACCTATGTTGATTTTTGGGTTAGGATTCGCCACTTGAGCGATGGCACATGTTTTTTGAAACACCCTGTATAGGCAGAATTACTTGGAGTATAAATATACAGGCGGGTGTCCCAAATGGTTTTGGTTTATCAAACATACTTTTTTTTTAAATGGAACACTATATATTATGACAGTTTTGGATTTCTTGATCAATTCTAAAATACTGTTACAAGTATGGGTTAAAATAAATCTAATAAAATAAGATACTTATTCAGGATTGTTTGTTTAAAAATGTTAAATTTAGAAAGCCATTTTAAAATGCTCGGCTTTATTTGTGTTTTCTAAAATATACCTACTTACGCTTTATTAGTTTAATCCAAACTTCATTTGACCTTTTGAGGTGCATGTTATTGAAGTGCTGCAAAACACCAAATCTTTAAAAATCGTTAATAACTCAAAAACTATTTAATTTAGACATCAGATAAGTTATAAAAAATTTTCTTGAAAAACATGCACTTGGACTTGACACCCAAAACTGATTCATATAAGGTATAAAGACTATAACAATAAGTTCTAGAGGTTTCTTACTAAAACAATAAAAAAAATAGGCAATTTAGTTGTATTTTATTATAGTTATTATGATTTTATAATTAAGATATTTATTCATATGTACAGCAATTATAATTTCATTGCAAAATAAATTTAAATACTATAAATACATATATTAAAAAAGTGTGTATTAGTATAGGTACCTACCTAAGTTTCCAGTAAAATGATATTTGGTAAAAAATATATAAATAATATTCGTTCTTTGTATACTTAACATAAGAGATATTTCTTAACGCCATTCAAGAAATCCATAATATCAAGTCAACCCAACATGACATCTTAACCTAAATTGGTTGAGCAGTTGCAAAATTATACCCGCCACTCTGTGCTGAATTCTGTGTTGGTGCTGCAGATGCTGCAGTTCTATCAATATCTTCATATGATTCGGTTCTAGTACCAGCAAACATATTGGAAATATTTCCTATAATATTAAAAATATGCTTTACTAGTAAGAATCTCTAAGATATATTTATATATACAGGGGACCAATATGAAAAATATCTTGTAATATTATGATAGATAGAATATATAAGAGTAGGTACCTGCACTCCCTCCTCGCTCTTCTAAATTCTTAATTAAAACAAAGGTAGTAAAAGGCCTAATCAGTAAGTGAAGTATTGCCATGGCTGCTGAAAATTTAGCTGCTGCGCCTAAAAAGTATATAGTCATAAAATTGAGTTAACTGCTCAAAATAACTTACCACTGTCATATGTGGGAAAAGTCATGATAAGTAACAGAATATCTAGAATTATTGAGGCTCCATTGACCACTATTGTCTACAACAGAAAAATTATGAAATAGCTCAAACCACTAACTAAAATTCTGTTTATTTCTTACCAACTGCAAAGGTTCTTGTTGTTGTCCATGAAATATACTCCATAAAAGCAAAAAAATTAATGTACAATTATAAAATAAATACGCATTAGTGGCCCAGAATCCCATACAACTAAGGGAAATGAAAATAAAGTGGACTAGAAAAACTATCTGGAAATAAAGACAAATTAAACCAAATAAAAAAAATCCTTAAAGATAATAATTACCTTAACATTAAAGTTTGGAATTTGTTGAGTTATTGAAGGCATGGTTTAAAAGTATAATAATAATAATTCGCAAACACTTTTTATTAATTTAATGCAGCATAAACCTGTGGCTCTAACATAGGGATGAATCACAAATATTATGAAAATATAAAAAAATATAAATCACAGACCACAGCTAAAAACAATCACTGTCATCCATCAAACTGTCATTTATTTCACCGTCACCACCATAGAATAGGAAGAGGAAGCTCTTATTTCTATGGTCACCACCCCCGACCCCCTTCGCGAGATTCTTATTAGAAAGATCTTGTGTTTTTCACGTTATGCTATTACGGTAACTCTACCAAACGGTAAATTGTTTAGCGGTTCATTAGTTTGAGAGTTCTTGGACCTTCCTTGTTAAATCAGTTTTTAACGATATAATTCATACCCTTACTTTTGCTAAAAATTTAAATTTATCTTTTTCTTCCCTATAGGCTAAACCAAGCTTAAACTGTAGCGGTGCAAATAAATGTCTAACTTAAAAAAAAATAAAGGTTATGTTTACTAATATTTTTGTGAGCTTTTTGGCTGTGCCTTTTAGGTTTCATTTAAAACAGTTTTAGTAATGAATCAAATGAGATACTGTACACTGCAGCACGTAAGACGTTTTTGTACAGTTAAAGAATCGGCCAGACAGGTTGTACCAATAAGGAAACTGGTACCAGAGAATCCCCACAGTTCTAAACTAGATCTACAAAAGCTTCCTCAAAAAACAAAGATTGATGCTGATACAATAGCTCTGCTAGAAAGATTATCCTTAGTGGATTGTGCAAATAAAAAAGGAATTGAAACTTTAGAAGCAGCAATAGAATTTGCTGATCAAATTCAGCAGGTCGATACATCGGGGATTGAACCACTAATAACAGTCTTGGAGGACATGTAAGTACAAAATGTTACTTGCACTGCTTGCACAGGCTCATAATATCCCACTTCCTTAACTTTTTTATTTTTCATGGTATAAATAAAAAATATGAGCATGTACCTACTTAGGGTATTTGAAATAAGTAGTACTTTTTGCAAATTTTAGACCTTAATAGTATATACATTTGAGAGGGGAGAGGGACCTTGCTGTTATATCCAGGGAAAAGAAAAGAGTGTTTACAGGAGATATATAGGTACCCTATAGGCTATAGGTAGTGAATAAAAAATAAAATGTGGGAAAAGTATGAAACTTTAATATGAGATTGAACATAAGGGTTCTTCACGCCTCAACAATTCATAGCGTGTCTCAAAGTTATGGTACAAAAACACTGTTGTCTAGACTGTTTTGTTGCCTCATGTATAACCATAAATTCCCGTATATTTTATTAACGTATTATTTATTAAATGAATGGCCAACATATTGAGCAGCTTCACTTATATAATTTTTTTATGTACCTAAGTATTTCCGATTTTGTTGAAGATACCAAATACCACATTAAATATTTTGAATTTTTTTTATTATAAAATGTGTTCTTATTAATTAATGACAGGAATTTGTTGGGTCCAGGTAATTTTATTTTCGAGTAGGTACAGTTCCTGATTTTTTTTCTTATTCATCGAACCGTGATCTTTTAAGTGATTGATATTTCCATAAGTTTTGTATGTATACCTACTAGTAAATATTTTTGGAATGGTAAAGGATCAAATTTTCATCCTAGTTAGGAATATACAGGATGTTCCATTTTGAATAACGAAGTTATTCTATTCCTGAAAAATAGCATTTCTACTTTTTTATTTCCCTGTACCTATATAACCAATTTAAAAAAAAAAAACTTAAGAGCAACGTGAATTCTCCTGTAAAAACCGCAACTCAAAATCCTTATTCATTTGTAACTTATAAGCATTTAAAACGTGTGTCAAAATACCATGAACACTCGATACCGTTAAAATTATACAAATATATTTTAGACCTTTACGATTGCGGGAAGACACACCGAATGAAGGTAACTGTAAACAAGAAATTCTTAGGAACGCCACCATCACAGAGGAAGATTATTTTGTAGCACCACCTGGTAATATACCTTTAGAGGCTAGGGAAGATCTTTTATTTGAAAAACAAGACTTACCGTCATCTGATAAAAAGTAATAATCAATATGTTTAACACCATTCTTAGTTTGGTTGAGAAACATGGATTTATTAAAAATAATTTCTACCCAAAAATGAAAATTGAACAACTTAAGCTAGGACCAACTGGCATTTTGTTACTACGAAATTTAAAAAATGAGTGGTTTTATAACATAGTGATAAACAAGGACATTACTGTATTTCATTCCCCAAATGATAGTTTTGATAACACTTTTGAGTTTGCCAAGAACATGTCTTTGGAGCGATTACCTTTTGGTATAGCAGAAGTCATACAAAATAAAAAAACAACTACTTCTGAAGAAGAACTTATAGGGTTTTATACTGAAAGAATGAAACAGAAAGACATTAACTTTGAAAAATTGTTTGCCAATGAAGATAAAGTTACCTTGAAATGCACTATTTTTGATTCAAGTATGGATTCTGTTAAATTTTTTCATCAGTGGCAGAGGCAACGAAGAATTTGGTGGAGGAAGGTAACAATTTTATTAAATTGCAATAAATCTGCTTGGTTGTGTGTAGGTATTTTATATTTAAGCAATATTTTATGGTTTATTTTTTACAGTTTTCTCCTAAGCCAGGTCGGTATACTCTTACTGATATAAAAACTGATAACAACATACAGAGCGTTCAAATAATGGCAAAATATCCATGGAATTCTCAGTTAGTAGAGACTCTAACATTGTTGCCAGCTCCAAACTTTGGGGTAAGGATAAATCTACATTATAAATAAAAATATTCCTACTTATACTTCATATCCGAATTTTAAGTCAGTGACTCATCACTAGCATATAGAGAGCTTCGAGTTGCGCAACGTCAGGGGAATGAATTCCAGTGGCGTAGGCAAACAATAATAATGATGAAGTTTTCATATAATTCTATACAAATGAAATTTATTTCATTAACCCTAACACCCGATTCTACAAGGTTATTTTTTTAAAACTTGACATAGACTAACTTTTTATTTGAAGAGATAGGCCTATAGTCCCTAAGACAATGTTTTAGGAATTAGTCCAACTAAGAAAACTATGTGGACAAAATAAAACGTGTTGTTGCCAGATTGGGCGCTACTTAAAAAACAACTTATTTTCTTAAATGGCAACACCGCATTTTTTTAACAATTTTTTATACATCTTGAGATTTTAGACAAAACATAAAGAATGCCAGTTTTTCATTAGAGTGGCGGAGCTATTATTGTTTAATGCACACTTCCAGTAGCTTTCAACTTTATTAAATTTTGTCTTAAGTAGTACCTATTAGAAAAGACGAGTTAAAATTAGACTTAAAGTTTTATTCAATTTCTTGTCCGATTTTAGTTTAAAGAAGCCAAGAAAAATATTCAAAGTCACTGTATTGTTAGCGAAATAGATATGACAACAATGTTTATCAATGCTATTTGCGACGCTTATGATAAACCAGATTACAAAGGATTTAAGCGGACTTTGTTGCGATTCCATAGAAAACTAGCACCTTATAACATTAGTTTTGCTTTATCAGGAACAAGTAAGTAGGTTTTTTTATTGTTTAAGCCCATGTAGTACATATATCTTGTAATATCTTTTTGGTGATACCTTAACAAGGGGGTCCGATCGGCTCTGATTTTACAGCAAACACCCCTATACAATATCTTCTCTATGTACATAGTAGTCTATAATTTATAAATTTAACATGTAAATATTTCCGCCGATGATACAGTTCTTGTGTTTTCTGTGGATACTCAAGAGGAGTTGGAACAAGCTATTAACGAAAATTCGACTGGTTGTGTTTTAATGAACTTAGCATAAATGTAGAAAAAACTGTATAAGATGAAGTGGGGTAAGTGGGGATCTGGGGCAAGTTGATGTTTTTGTAATAATTTTGGAAAAACAAAATTAAAAGAAAATAATAAAAAAAAAATACAATAAAATGGTTTTTGGACCTTTATGGACTCCAACACTGCCCTCATAAGGAAGAACGCGTTATGTCACGGTAACTACAAAATGAGAAAAAGGAGGTTAAAGTTTATTCATCAGCCGTTGGGTTGTATGTATCTAATGAAATATTTTTATGTACATTACTTTTCCATGATGTTGTAGTTTATTACTGATCAAGTTAATTTTAAAAAATTGCAATCCTAACCTACAAGAAATGACATACCGCAAATGTTCCTATGATTTGCTATTTACATCCTAACAAGAAACGCGGCATCTTCTAATTTCATAACATACCGCGTTTATCAATATAATAACGCGTACTAAAATAAATAGAATAATTGCGGTATTTCATACAAAAGTGTTCAATATTTATTTGTAAATTATATACATCTGTTTCATTGCTTGGCAACCTGACATATTGTTACAAATTAATTTGATGCTGTCAAACATTTAATAATTGCACATTTAGCTAATATTTTAGCTTTAGCATAATTTGTGTTAAACTTTGAAAATAAACAGTATTATTTTTTTTAGTGTCTAATTAGCTAAAAAAACTCGATCTTTTTTTTAAGATAAACTTTTATTTTCTAAACTCAAACTAGATCACTTTTTAGCAATTTTAACTCAAACACACGGTAGTAGATAAAAACGCCTCAGCTTCGCTGGCTGTCCCGTGTTTATCATTTCGTTTGTTCTCGTTAAATTTCTAGGCAATCTAGTTTTTGTAAAAAATAGAAGTTTATCCGATAAAAAAAACTCTTGTGGTTTTACGTATGATAAAAAACAACTTAACAAAATTTAATCATTTATATAAACAAGGTTTATATAAATGAAAAAAGACACTCCAAACAAACATTTTTTATTCACACAACTAGGATAATATTTTTATTAGATATTACCAAAAATGAAAACTCTAAAAACAAGTAGGTATAATATTAACCTTCACACTCGGGCAAATTTTTCCAAAAGTATTTTCTATTCTCTGGAATGATATCATTTAGTAAGATATTGAGCGCATCTTTCTTAGATTTAGGAAAGCCACATGCCTGAGGCGTAATATTTTAAAATCTTTATGAAAAAACTTTTATATAAAACATTTTTTTGTATCTTTCAATTATTAAGAAGTTTAAATTTGTAAACTTTTTGAAATTCCCCTATATCTATTATTATTAAGCAATTAAGCAAGCGAAAATTTTTAAATTTTGTTTTTACCATTTTAAGTTTACCCCCAAAAGAGGTAGGACACCTTCCTAGGTATATTACTTTTTCGGTAAGATTAACAATTACGAAAATTCCCTATGAAAGTGTCGAAAATGGGACACCCTGTACAACTGCATATTAATTTAAAATATTTATAATTTTCTCTATTTGGCATGTCTCAATATATTAAGACGTGCAGGCGCTCGCAGGCGTAAAAAGTTTGGCAACTTTGACTAACCATTTTATAATTCGCTCTGATCCTAACCACCAATAATGATTATTATTTCTAAATATACTGAAAATGTTATTGCTTACCTTTTATGAAAATCCCAAACACTTTTAAAAACACATAGATATAAGTAAACACATGGACTGTGTTGTAAACAAATAACTTTTTTTTTATCACAAACAAAAATAGTTCCTTCTTGCGTTGCAAACGTCGTATAATGGCAGAGAATCTAGCTGATAATACCCAAAAGCGCGGTATCGGTGTCTCACTAAAGAAGACCGCGGTATTTTTCAGCGCGAATGCCGGTTATACCGCGTTCTTTTATATTATGCCGAAGATATCGCGCTTATCCTTATGATTAGGGTATATTCTTAACATACCGCCTGTTGGTAAAATATCATTGATAAATAAAATATACAGCTATTTTATGTAGTATACATCTAAATAAGTATATTTCAAATACTTTGGCATCAAAAACTGAAAATCCGAATTTTTTGACATACCGCATTCTTAGTTGTGAGGGCAGAACATATTTTAAATAATTTCTGGAAATGTTTTTTTTATTAACATTGCTTCATTTTAAATGTGTCCAAACTGCGTCTATTAATTCAAGTTTTATTTATTTATTTATTATATCTTTATTGTAAATAAAGAAAAAAAAAATTACAAAAGGCGAAGTTGAAGCAAAGCTTCCTCACTTAACCTAATATTCCAAACTATGACGTAAGTAGTAATCACTAAGGGAACAATAAATTTAATGAATCTATAAGATATAAACCAACAATAAATGGGTAATGACATGTAATTTACCTAATTCAAATGATATAAGTAAATATAAGTTAACTATAGCTGGTAAGGTGGTGGCAATGGTATTTGTCACTGTCTATCCTATTTGGGTAATGTAAAGTTACTAAACAACTTGCCACTTACAGGAGCTCCTGCACTTACCGAATTAAGTGATTTAGCTTTATATCTGACTAAACAGCTAAGGACGAACCACGTGTCCACACTGTTCCTGCCAAGTAGTTCAAGGATGACTTTGGAAACACAATGGAAGCAATATGATGAGTTAGGGATTCCCTATAATGTTTTACTTAATGAGGGGACATTAAGAGATGGCATCGCGTCGTTGAGGAGTAGAGATACAACGCTAAAGGTCAGTGTGATTATGGTATTAATGGTAATTTTGATCAGTAGTCCAATATAAATGTGTGAAATGTGATTAAAAATGGAATTATACTACACCGGGCTTTACCTTACAGGAGCAAGTCCATGTAACTGAACTGGTGGCGTATGTAGAACAATTATTGAAGAATTATTAAACCTATTTTTATTGTACCAAAAAGTTATTATTTTTTAAGTAATAATTGATTTAATTTCACATATCTTTTGAAATATATTGTGTTGTTTTAAAAAAGGTATTTTAATTATTACATATTAAAAATATACCTAGGTTGAGAATACAAGGGATAAAATTATTTAAACGTTCAAATTAGGAATTAAGGGAAGGTCTCGACCATATCTCAAAAAGAAATGGTAATACATTTTTTTTAGAAGGGTTAACCTCGCAAGCGGTATTTTTTTTAATAAGCATGCAATTATCTTTCAAACAAGCCTAAGTTTAATAAAATCGGATAGATCACCTGAAAGATACCGTACTTTTAAAGATAAGTTATTCGCCAACTTCCCTTCCCTTATTATCAGAGATACGAAAAAAAACTTAAGCCAAACTACGCAAAAATGGCTTAGCCTTCTGTTGGAGAAAGGTTCAGTTGTTCTAGTTGCTTCATTAAATTACAACAAACAGGTATCAAGCAAAGACATTGTTCTAATGTCTTTGGTATCAAGTCAAAGTAAAGAAAGAACGGCAACGTTGCTGTCTGCAATCTTTCCTTAGAACACGTCGTATTCAACGCCCAGACTAAATTCCCAGAATCTGCCGAAATAAAACGAGCGTACATGACCAAAAAAAAAAGTGTAAAACAGACATATATTTCTTAGTTGAATGGTACAACCGAAGTAAATTCAAGGGTTATTGGTATGCAACTAGACTCAAGCCAAGTAATTAAGTCGGTCAGTTCTAGGTGTTATCCCGAAGATATATTTAATTAGATTAATATATCCAGACTTAAGTAGAGTTCCGTATCACGCCTTGCAGAAAGCACTCGGGCTTTTCGCGGCATTTTGCGCGGTTTTAGTTGATTTTATGGTATTCAAGCCATGAAATAGGTTGGTCAGTTCGCAGTTTTTGTATCCCGAAGGTGTACCTAATGTGATTATTACACCCCAACTCAAGTTCTGATTATCTGCTGTAAAAAGCAGTCTCAAATTCGTAGATACGATAAATTCTCGAGGATTTAAGAAGTGTATCCCGATATTATTGTTTGTTTAGTGATGTAATGTTACTGATGTAAAAATGTATAGCTGTTTTAATGCAGTAAGTAGTTACCATACTAAGTTGTGAAAATAAAAAGCATTTGCTGGCACGCAGAACGGATGTGACAATGAGTAAATGTATATATCAGAAGTAAATAGATACATTTCGTGTGAGAAAAAAAGCCTTTTATTTCAACTGACATATTTTGAACCACGCAATCTATGGAAAATACAGTAAACAATTTACGTTTGGCGCAAGCATATAAAGGCGGCGTCAACACCTTTCATTTCCCGTATCAAAACACTTTGTGAATTTTTTATTTTGCCTCAGCACTAGCTTAAAATAGTTTTTCCTGAAAACCCACACCCTGTATGTTTGGGAAGGATCCTCATTTTTTGCGAAAAACCAAATGAACGCCACTTCCGGTTCTACCCGTAGATGTGCCAATTTTTTTTTGATGACCTATATTTTTTATTACACAATCAAATTCTTCTTAAACTTGCCTTTTCAAAATTGCGGCTTACGAGCCATTAAAAAAAAACAAAATTGCATCTATAAATAAATACATGATCATTTATTTGACCACCTTTTTGTACACAATACAAATTGTAGCAAGTCATATTTTTGCCATAGATGGATGCAATTATATCATAATGAGTTTATAAATAGTTATCTTACACAGACATATACATTGTTAAAAGACGAATAAATAAAGTCATACATTAAACAATAAAAAAATAGGAGAAAGATGTATTCAAATCACAGATTAAAAATGACACAACCAGGATTAACAACATCCAGGTGTTCAGTAACTGAATAAAATCAATAACCCCTACAGTACAAGAATAAAGCGCTCGTTTGTGACGTCATCATCCGGGGGCCGACGAATAAACGAATACGATATAATATATACTTTTTGTTGGATTTATGATTTCTAAAGTTACCTATGCACTTTAGACCACTGTTCTTTAAGTATTTAAACTTGTATTTAGGTAAATAATGCGTTAATATGGCTAAAATAAGGTAACTGCTACATATTAATACTGCACTGCAATTTGCAAATATAGTTTCTAAGATAAGTTGAATATTCCAAAATAAAATTTTTTTTAATTCCAGACAGAATATTTCCTCAAAGTGTATTGTATAGCTATATTATATATTATAGTTTTAAGATATGGTAAATACTATTAAATACCATTAGATATTGCCGAAATTATTCTTTATTACATCGCGAATATCATTATTTCAATTGGTAAAATTTTAAATAAAATTTATAGACGAATTATTAATATTAATCAATGATAACGAAATCGGCGATTTGCGTTTATATAAACTAGACTTAAGTTTATATATAACTTACTGATTTTTAATATATTTTATAGTTAAAAGTTTTTAGTGTTTTTGCTTTGGTAACCTGATGGGATCACAAATAAAAATGCAAATAATCTACCTTTAATTTTTGCTATAAAACTTTATTGCTTTACAATTACTATATAGTTATTTAAGTTGCTTAACGGAGAAACATCAGTAGACCACCTTTATTAACGAAGCCTTTAGAACTTCCAATACGGGTTATGATAAGTCGATGTCCTTTTCCAGATGGCGGTCTTAATCCTGTGGACTAAACTTAAAATATTTAACTCAATAAAAATTGTTAAATCAAAAATTAAAAAAATTAAACCTTCCAAAAAAGCTTGCCTTGAACTTTTAATATTTTCATCCTGCCAAAATGTAGTCGCAGTGTGGCCTTCATTTAGCCATGTTTCGTCTAGGTAGGATATTTTTTTCTTTTCTTCTATGGCTTTTCAAATGCTTCTTAAGTAATTTCTTCTCCAACAGACGATATCGCTTCTGTCTAATAAAATCGATTGCCTTATGTGTTTTTTCCACCGAAAACTCATTTTTTTTTTATAATTTCTACATATAAATGGGTAGTCCTGGTCTTCTCGGATTGAGAACAAAATTTCGTGTGAGATTTTTTTTTAAAAAGAAACTACGCTTCTCGCCTTATTCTCTGCGTTAAAACGTCATCCAGCTTAAGTTTTGGTCGTCCTGGAGAAGTTTTTGGGAGTTTGACGCCAACACTTTTTTCTTTTAAAAGTTTATATATTGTTGCTTTCCCTATATACTTTCCCAACGTTAAGCATATCTTCTCTAAATTGCACTGCATTGTCAACACTCAAATCCGCATTCTTCCTTTTAATAGAATCGTAACAGTTAAACATAATTTTTTTTAATTAACTGTATATGGACCGACTCTAGGGCGTTTAGGCAACTCTCGAAAATTCTCCATATTTAATTAAAAAAATACTGACACTTCACACTTCGGCTAGTTTCACTGAGAAACAAACACCCTAGGTAGGTATGTATAGATATCAATAGGTGTATTATTCCAATAGAGGCACCCATAAAGGCATAATAACCACATAATTAGCAAACAGGTAACCAGGAATATGTACAAAAAAAAGGGATAGACTGATTAGAGTAGAAACGGAATAAGTACCTAGACTCTAATTAGTTTTGATGAAATTGCTTTCTAGAATTCCAGGTAAATGGAACAGCTGTATGCTCCATTCCACAATTATTCGTTGATTTCTCGACCGCAATAAAATTTAAATGACAACCCTCCGTCGGCGTCGTAATCCCAACCATAAATAAGTTGCCTGATAAATATCTTTTGTATAGTCACCGGACCTTTTGAAAGGGTACAGGTCCTGATTACCTACTAATTTCAATAGTTTAGGTTAGCTATTTTCAACAAGACAACAAATATAAAATAATAGGTAAGTATCTTTATTTTAATCATGTTATTAAATAGCTATTAATATTTATACAAAAGTACTAATCTACAATATTATAATAATACAATATTTAACTTAACCTACTCTATATTTAGCTCTGTTTCACTATCACTATCGTCTTCATCTATACCTAAACTAATTATTAAGGACCTTACGTTACTATTAATTATTGGATGGGTTTGGTCATTATATCTTTTACTGTCGTTAATGCAACTTTGTTCAAAATACTCGTTTCACTAAAACTTGCACTCCGGTCATACCCTTTTTCTAAAAGGGTACAGTAAACGTTCTTTATGATGTTTTTGGCATCAAGTGATAAATGTTTTTTCTTCGTTACACCATAACTTCCGGAAGCAATATTATCTGAAATTTCACACAGATCTGACATATTTTGGATGCTCGATAACACACACGAAAATATCTTTAACGCACAGCTTGGCAAACACCAAACGACTGATGAACTAAGATGAAAAGACTCTGCTTTATATTGAACACCTGCAATTTGCCATTAACCTACCTAATATACCAGTATAATAATATAATTAATAGTAACGTAAGGCCCTTAATAATTAGTTTAGGCATAGATGATATTATAATATTGTAGATTAGTATTTTTGTATAAATGTTAATAGCTATTTATTTACATGATTAAAATAAAGATACTTACCTATTAATTTATATTTGTTGTTTTGTTAAAAATAGCTAACCTAAACTATTGAAATTTGTAGGTAATCAGGACCTGTATGTACCCTTTCAAAAGGCACTTATTTATGGCTGGGTTTAAATTTTATTGCGGTCGGGAAATCAACGAATTATTGTGGAATGGCGCATACCTACATAATCTTAAGCTTAAAAAATTTAATATTAAATTATATATTTGAAGACAAAACTCGAATTTAATGTCGATATTTGTACTAATTCTGTACAAATTTAAGAATTCAGGCCTATTTATATCTATACATGCCGAAAAATCTTGCACGCCCATGGATCATTTAAAGATAGACTTATAAATCATTTGAAAAATGTGATTTATAAAATAAGTTAACATTTACATGAATAAAGTGTTAAATTAACTAACTTAGTAAGGTAAGGTGGGGCATTTCCTTTGTAAATTCATAAGGCATTAAATGCTTCATTTTCTTGGCACCCTTACTTTCGTTGTACTCTTAGCAACAGCGCATTCTAGAATTCAACGCGCCAAATGCATCTGCATTCAGTCTGTCGACAACCAACTGCCGTGCTGTGTTTTTGCTACTGTGGTGAGTAAACAAATAATATTTTGGCGGTAAGTGTTTGTGTGCATAAATTCTAAATAGCTCGTAGGAAAAAATCTCATATGAAACTTATATGTAATGGAATAACAGCATATATAATTGATTTGGATTTGCTTGCTGGATTTTAAGTTATGTTCGGGGCCGCACTTGCCCCATGAAAATACGCGACTGGGGCAAGTGCGACTTTTACCGGTGGGGTAAGTGCGTTCTTGTGGGCGCACTTGCCCCTTGTGGATTTTTTTTCAAAAACAAAGATAAGAGAACGGAAAGTATGCCATGGGGCAGAAGTCATAACAAGCCAAGAGGTATTGCAACGACTAAACGAAAAAGACCAATTGTTACTAAAGTCCAAAAATAAAAAAAATAAACCTAATCATCAACCCGAATCAGTATCCGATGATGATGACGAACTTCCGTTGATTCACATAAAACAAAAACTGGTTATTGAAAAGAGGAAGCCACCAAGAAAACCCAAGAACAAGAAAAAACTTCAAACGGATTCATCATCAGAAGAAGACGAATCCGTTGGTGAACTTTTAACTGAAAGCGAAGATAACTTGGAGAGCTTTGACGATTTTGAGCAAGAAGAACAAGACTTACAACATACATCAAAAAACATAAATGACATGATTATCAATGACTGGGTCCTAGTTAAATTTCCCGGGAAAAAAATAATTAAATATTATGTGGGTCAAGTAACTAATATGTCTGATTGCGAGATTACTGTAAATTTTGCCAGAAAAAGTATTTTTTTCAAGAGAAACTCTTTGTTTATTTTCCCTGTTGTCCAAGATTGTTGGCCGGTTTCTAAGAATGACATTATTTCAGTCTTACCTAACCCGAAAATTAGTCGCAGAGGTGAAATAAGCTTTGAAGTATCATTTGATATGTACAATATCCAGTAAATAGGGGTTTGAAAGAATACTTTTTATCTACCTTAGAAGATTAGTTTTAGAATAATATGTTTTTGCACTAACTGTATTATTTAAAGTTACCCTAATATATTTTTTTTGAAAAAAATAAAAAGTTTTTAAAAATTTATTTTTTGTGTCTACACTTTACCCCTGATACCAAAGTATTTAACTTGCAAACAATTAAAAATAATCCAGATTTGTAAAAAGTTTTAGAAAATTGTGCATAAAAGCTAAGTGCTCTTGCCCCGTGAATTAATTTAATATACTTAGATGGACCCGTGATCTACAAAGACGCACTTGCCCCATCACAAGGGGCAAGTGCGTTTTCACGACTAAACATTTTTTAAAATTTATAAAAATTTAAATTTTGCTCGTTTTTAATTGATATTAAGTGGTTAGCTAGAAACCCCCCAAAACGGATCAAGAAAAAAAAATGAAATTAAATGGCACAAAAATAGCTTTTTTATTAACTCATAAAGCGTTACTTATGTATTTTGGGGATGCACTTGCCCCACCTTACCTTAGTTATTTTTACTGCAAAATAATGTCAAATTTATGTTAAAATAATGTCATATTTTATAACTTAGTGTGTTTGGAAAAATTTTTACTTACACCATTGAATTCTACGTAAAATGGTGCTTTGGAAATGTTTTCATAAAAATAAATAGGTTTAAACACGAAAAAAGTGAAAAAACAGTGACTTTTCAGAGATGCACATTTTCGAAAAATACCCTCTGTATCACCGAAACTGTGACAGATATCGATATGCGCTTTTCACCATTAGTAGGTTTGTTATTAAAATTAAGCCTCAGACACCGTCATCAGATTTCATCTATCTCGTTTAGAAATAGGGGTTTCCCTTTAATAGTGTTTGATTTGGCCCACCCTGTATAATGATTTTGTTTACACCCGGTGTACAGTGTTAAGCTTAATTAAAACGTCTTTTAAGGATTTTTTTTAATTTTGTCTTTATTACAAACAGGCCATAGTCACGTTAAAAGCGTGATTTCTACAATGTTATGTTTACAATAAATTAAAATAGACGTGACTCCGCTACATGTGGCGCTACTGGTTAGAAAGGTTTGTTTAAATACTCTATAGTACTAAATTAGCTAAAATTTCAGTCATTTTAGCATAATTGAACTAGCTTTTCGGATATTTCCCATAGTTTACCAGGCAAATCAGAATCCTGCGCTGGTCCATATCTTTCTACAACCTGACAATCTTGGAAGTGCTGTCCAGATAGGTGGTTAATTCCTTTATCAACACTGCAGTAAATGGTTGTTTGTGTGCCTTCATTAACATCCTAAAAATCAAAAAGCTTTTTCCAATCAATCAATTTCTGGTAAACCTTATTTTTGGCATAACTTAAAATTAACAAATTCTGGAACTATATCGTGACGCCAAGGGAAGTGTTGTAAAAGTGTTTATACAGGGTGTTCTACGACGATTTTCTCAGGTCAAATCCCAAAAACTGAAATTCGGGGATCGATAATACTAAACATTTTCTGCGTATATTCAGATTTTAATTTTGGTCCTTCATTTTCGGTCATGTTATACCAACTTTAGTTTTTTATACCCTGTATGTGCTGTTAAACTTTCGACTAAGTATACCTCAACCATACCACACTTATTTATTTATTTATTTATTCATTTCCATTTCAGATTGTTTACATACAGTGTGTGTATAAAGTCTGGAGACGGCTTAATAACATCACAATTTATTGGCCGATTTAAACCAAATTTGGTACAGTTGTGTAAGAGGATCTGACGCACCGAATGACGATATTGGCGTTGTTGCCAGCTTTTTAGTTTCTCTGGAATTCGAACAAATTTTATATTTTTAAATGTAACACCCTGCATATTTTTTCATGTATAGTTTTTACTTTAAATTTGTTACACTTTTGGTATAACATACTTTGTTCCTAATATCAATAGTTTTCGATATAACGAGTATAATTTAGAAAAAATATTTTTTTTATATTAAATGTTCAAACCGTTTTCCCTGTACTAATAATGACAGTGTGCTAATTGTAAATAAGATTTTTCAATTGTGTTGTAAATCATTTCTGGCGTTATTAATTTAAAATCGTCCAAAATTCGACGCTGCAAATCGGCCAAATCTTGGGGTTTTGTGGTATAAACTCTGTTATTCAAGTGTCCCCATAAAAAGTAGTCGTTAGGCGACAATCAGGGGACCTAGGTGGCCACTCGATTGTACCCCCTCTACCGATCTACCTGCACGTTTCGACCAAAATAGGGAGGAGCTCCGTCCTGTTGGAAGAATATACTTGCATAATTTGGACCAATCACATTTCGTATAGTAGGCACTATTTGCGTTTCCAGGAGCTCAAGGTAAAGTTGTGATGTCGAATTTCCATCAATAAAATATGGACCGATCTTGTGGTTATTCAGAAGCCCAGCCCACATATTCAATTTTCCAAGGCGTTGTGTATGACCTTCTCTCATCCAGTGGGGATTTTCATTTGCCCAAAACCTACAGTTGTGTCTATTGACTACCATTTAACATAAATGTTGCTTAGTCCGAAAATACTATAAACTTGAAAAACTGGTTATTTTGTTTTGTTCAAACCTTGACATAATAATATCACAAAATTCAATTCTTCGCTCATAATCATCTTCTGATAACTCTTGAACTACATGTATTTATGTTTTATTAAAACATTATGGACGGATTTGAAGCAGACGTCACTTGAGAATTTGTTCTTAATGAAGAAACAGAGGTTTCAACCAATACCAATGACTATTATATATAGAATTTAATTTTTTTGCCAATTTAGATATATGAAAGGACCAATCTAAATGTTCATTATTATAAAGCCCAGAAATTTTGCGTTTTCTGAAAATTTTAACTCGCTATTCTCTAAAACAATATGCGGTGGTTTTATGGATGTTGATTGTTGATTGTTTTGTTCTGAATAACAAGATGTCTGTTTTTTCCCTATTTAAAATCAGTTTGTTCTCTGCAAACCACTTAGTCACAATTTGGAAGAAATGTCTGGCTTCTAAAACTAGCTCCGACATTTTTTTGTTTCCAACGTTTAAGTTTGTGTCATCTGCGTATTTGATAATATGTTGAGGAGATGAATCCAACAGAAGGCAATGATAAATATAATGAACAGAATTGGTCCTAAAATGCTTCCCTGAGCTATTCCCAAGTGACTCGAAAGTTGCCTTGATTTAAGGAATTCTTTTCCAATTTCTCAAGAAGTAGTCCCCTATCAATACCATCGTAAGCCTTCGGCAGGTCCAGTAACATCCCAAGTTTTAACTCCCGCCTTTCAATGTGCTCCAGGATAGTCCGAAGAAATTCAAATATGGTCGTTTGTGTGAATTTATGTTTTTTTTACAAACCCATATTGGAAATTTACTGATTATTTCAGTTTTTCAAAAAATCCATTACCCTTGCGCTCACAGCCATTTTAAACATCTTCGAAAATCCCGGACTTATTGGTCTATAGTTGTTTAAAACTCCAGGATCCCCACTTTTTTTCTAGTTAGTTTCCTAATGAAAAATAAGTGAAATATGAGCGATTAAATTATCAATTATGTGTCTCAAGAATAACGAGAACAACCAGCCCAATAATGAAGGGCATGACACGGACTGTCATGTTATGAGTCAAAAGACTCTCAACCCTCCCATAAACGCATCTCCCTTGTCTATGCTCTCAACTAGTGTCGTTATATTGTCATGGCCTTGTATAAAAAGTTTTTATTAAAAAAAATGTGCAACTAGAAATACCAATCGACGTGTCCGAGCGTCTTTTCGGATACGCCCAAATGTATTTATTATGGAATTTATTCCATTTGGCTGATACACACTGTATAACAATTTATTGTAAAACTCCGTTCCAGAAATTTATAAATTATTGTCATGTTCACCCACAATCTGTGTCAAATGGACGAGGCTTTTCGTGTCTAAAGTTTTAACGCGTTTTAGAATCTAAAGCTCATTAAAATATCACATAACTCTATATTTATTTTATTAGTAGTTATGTTATCCAAAGAAATAAAAATAATATACCGACCCTGGCGCGGATCCAGGGAGGGGGGGGGTTAAGAGGGTCATGACCCCCCCTCCCCTTAAAAAATATGACACGACATAATATCACGAAGTGAAATTAAACAATTTCTTATACATCCGTTCAATGCAAATATTAGAATAGTAGACAAACCGAAATATGGGCGTGGTCTCCAAAAATTTTCGCCTGCGGCGCTCCTTCCTGGCTTTCCTTCCTAGATCCACGCCTGTACCAAACTGCCGACCCTGGCTGTCGACTCACGAGCCGCCACTGCCGTTGTGTTGCATGAGCTATTAACGGAATTTTTTAATCATGTTGACGCTATTTTATTGGGCACTACTAAATTGCACAACTTTGCGTCAATTTGAAAGGTATTTGATGTTTCCTCAACAATAGGAATATTTTACATTTTTTAGTATTGCAACACTGAAGTTTCATGTATTCTAATTAGAAAAGAGGTAAATTTGTACATGTAATCGCCATTATTACCTTAAGAAACAGGTTCAATATCTGCATCCATACAGCTCGGACAACTGGTGACAATTTTCTATATACTGCAGTTTGAATTATCCCAGGATGCAAGGAATACACTGTTACACCTGTGTCTTTCAATCTCTTAGCTAACTCGATGGTAAAAAGTATCTGGCACAATTTGCTCCTTGAGTATAAGATGTGGTGCCTATATAAATTGAAAAGCGACTCGTAATCCTTCGGAATACCGTTAACACCGTTTACTTCAAGAGGTAATGAAAATTTTGCCAAAATGGACGAGACATTAACAATGCGGGAGTTTGGAGTCCTTTTAATTAGATCTAAAACATAAATACATTGCTCTGTATTCTACCAATGAGAATATAGTTAAATTGAGCTGGAAGTTACAGTAGATAACTTGGACCAATTTTATATAAGCATGTCGTCTTAAATGCTTCGTCTCCAATATACACTGTAATGTAACTAAGTTTACAAAGAATTCCCTTTTTTTAGAAAAAAAATCCTAAAGTGTCCCTTGACGAAGATATAGAGCCCCGAAGGGGTGCCCAGCGATCTACCTTTTCGGCTGTAACTTTTGAACCGACTTGTATAATTTAATAAAATTTTAATATCTTATAGAAGTTATAAAGAGTCATTATACCATACTAGAGTAGATGTTTTACATCGTCAGTGAAGTCAGGAACGGACTTGCCAACACACTTATATCTTCCTTGACGACCCTATGACGAGAAAATATTAATACTATCGATTTTTGAGTAGATAAGGTAAAGCCACTATTGGGATAATAGGAGCTGCAGATACATAACATGGTTTAGGTTAGCTTTGTAGGCTTTAAGCGACTTTTGCCTGTTGTATATATAAAAGTCGTCAGCAAATTGCAAAACGGTGTCATTCAAACCAATATCATGAATATCAGCTATATACAGAGTGGCAAAAAAGTCGCGCATAATGCCTGTAACTTTTGAATCATCGCGTATACGAAAAAGTGACCTTTATGAAAGTTGTTCAGTAAATTATTCCTTACATTTCTACCTGCATGAATTTTTTCTATTATTTCTGGTTTGGTTGCCATAGACACTAACTTACTTTTTTTTTTAATAGAACACCCTGCATATAATTGCATAATTGGATTCTACTGGGAAAACTCTGAATTTTTTGTATTTCAAATTTTTACTTATTTAAAATTGTAACAAACTTTATAATTACAAAATAAATAGCCTAGAAAATTGAACAACTTAACATCGGAATAATAAACAAGTGAAACCTTTTCAGTGGATCAGGTGTTCAAAATGACCACCATTTTCTGCGAAGCAGAGCGCCAGTCGATTCCTGAACCTGTCTACAACGTTTAAAAGGAAGTCCTCTAGAATGGCCCGAATTTCAGAAATAATTTCAAAGATTTTAAGTCATTTGGACGGTTAACGTAGACTTTGTTCTTTAAGTGTCCCCACAAAAAGAAGTCGAGCGGGGTTAAGTCCGGGGATCACCTCTTCTGCCTAAGTATGCGATTCCTGAGGAGGTTCAGATATTTTTCGCTATTAGAATTACCATCTATAAAAAAAGGTTTCACAATATGTCTTCCAACTATGCCCGCCCAAGCATTAACTTTCTCGAGCCTCTGAGTATGACCTTCCTGGAACCAGTGAGTATTCTCAGCGGACCAATAACGATAACTGTGTCTATTAACAATGCCATTTAAATGGCAAGTAGCTTCATCCGAGAAAATGATATTTTTTGCGAAGTTATTATCGTTATTGCATCTTTCCATCATCAGCTCACAAAAGTCAGCTCTTCTATCAAAATCGTCCTCGTTTAACTCGTGCACTAACTTTATCTTGTATAGGGATATAACTTCTCCTGCTTAAACAAATTTTTCACTGACTGATGAGACACATTAAAATCCATTGCCATTGGCCTTGATGATTGTGTTGGATTTTCATGTATTGAGTGCATGATATCCAAAGCTTTGTCTCCCCCGGTTGCTGTTTTAGGTCGACCTGATCTAGCGGCTTCCCTAACACTGCCTGTTTCTCGAAATTTCTTTACCACTCGACACACCGTTGACTGATTTATTGGAGGCCTATTTGGATATAATTCATTGCAAAGTTGACAAACCCGATCTTGCGATCTCTTCATATTTCCGTAACCGCTCATTATTAAAATTTTAACTCGTTGTTTCTCATTCAGATGAACCATAGTGTAAACAAATTAGAAATCAGACAACAGAAAATTAAACAGGAACTCAAAATTGACACCTCTTAGGTCGATGTCATGAAAACACCTTTACTCAACTGATGGGTAATAGGAAGGAATAATAATTATAATTAGGAGGCTTTTCATTTTTGAGATAGGTGAAAATTTGAAACACAAAAAATTCCCAGTATAATCCAAATATGCAATCATACGCAGGGTGTTCCATTGAAAAAAACTAAGTTAGTCTCTATGGCAACCAAACCAGAAATAACAGAAACAATTCGTGCAAGTAGAAATGTGGGGAATAATTTACTGAACAACTTTCATCAAGGTCACTTTTTCGTATACGAGGTAATTCAAAAGTGACATGCATTATGCGCGACTTTTTTGCCACTCTATATAGATTAAATAGAAATGGGCTCAAAACAGATCCCTGTGGAAGTCAATTAGAAACCGTTCTGGGGCCGATAATACCATCCGCATTCCGTATAGATATTTTCCTATTGATGAATAGGTTAATCAGATTGCAGGCAAGGCCCCGTGGAATGTTAAATATTTGCAACTTTTGCAGTAGAATATCCAGACTAACATTTTCGTATGCGTTAAATATATCCAAAAATATAAAATAATAAAAACTGTTATTTTGTTGTTTTACCTGTGAATGTTTAAACCATTATAAGAACATAAACATTTCGTGAATAAGGGAAACTAAGAAGTTTTTTGGGTCTATAATCACAAATTTCTAAGCAGTTTCCATCTATGCTTGTTTAATGCTCATTCATGCGCTCCTTCATACTAAGGGAACGTTTCCCAAAAATAAATGCTCAGGTTACAATCACTTTGACTGCACCTTGAACATTCTAAAAAACAGGCTCTTACCTAGGAGGAGGTTGACAAGTAGAAAATGTCCAAAATAATTTGTTTGCATTATTGTAAGTAAACCATCTTCAGTCTTTTTACGGCCTATGATACCTGCACCAGCATTGTTTACTAAAATATCCAACCTAAAAACGTATAAATTTAATAGTTACTATATTTTTTGAACACCCTGTAGATTTGTTAAAATTCTTGATATGTTTAGAACATGTTTCGTGTAATGACAAAGAGAAAGTGCTGGAAATTACTTTTAAGGTTGTACGATTAGAGGGCGTAACTGTAAGATCAAATTATTGAAGAATTTGTCCCACAAGGCGATGAAAAGCTTTTCTATTTTGGTGATAGTTTGGTTTTAATATGGGTGGGGAAAATCTTATACTTAAGGACTATTTCTATTTCTAAGGTACAGGGTGTCCAGTTTTTGATGGTTTTACGGGGTATCTCCGTTATCAGTAAAGATAGAAGGATACGGTTTTCGCAGCACTGTGCTACTTTTTTGTGAAATAAAAGATGCCGCAATCAGAATTTTTCTAGTCCTCCTTGTTTTTGATATACGGGATGTTTTTGAAAATTTGACATTTTGGGACACCCCCATATTTAGGTTACCCTGTAGCTTATCTAAGAGAAATGTAAAATCCAGTGACGTAGTCAGATTTTTCCTACGTTCAATAGTTTCCGAGAAAAGAAACAAACTTGCTTTTTCATAAATGGGCCACCCTATTATATTTTTTAATAATATAATTTAGTTTATAACAAGCTTCTCAGAAATATACAGGGTGTCTCTAAAAGGTCTGTACAAAATCTAAGCACATATTCCTGAGGCCAAAATAAGGCGATTTAAAGCAACTTACCTTAGTCCGAAAATGCTTCGTTTCCGAGATACACGGTGGTAAAGTTAAAAAATAAAAATGGAATTTTTTAAAATTGAAGCGTGGTATTTCCAAAGGGTCTAAGTGCCAGGTTGGTCAAATATTGTTTTATTCTTTAAAAAGAGCCTATGTGCCATACAGAACGACTTAAAAAAGGTTCTAACTCCATATTATCTTTGTAAGTATTTTATCTACTATTTTATAGATGGCTCTGCTCATGCATATTTTAAACAAAATATTAAAAAGGGTCTAAATGCCAAAACAGCTGACATTTTAATTCTGTAATAAAATAGTATAATATCGTTGCCGTGTTAATGCAAAGAAAATGAATAATATCGAAGAAAATAAGAAAAGGAGAGCGCCTGGAACTGAAAATATAAAAAAAGAAACAAAAAGGCTAAGACTTAGTGGTTTGCAATATGAAAATCGAAACAAAAAATTGGTTCCTGCAAAGAAAGCACCTGTTTTGGAGGTTAGAACTTACTCTTACTTAAAATTTAATAAGAAAATATGTGAACATTTGTTTTATTTTATTTTAGACGACATGTAAGTGCAAGTACAAATGCAAAGATTTAACACCTGAACAGAAAAACTTTTTGTTTACTGATTACTATAAGACTGTTGACCAAGTGAAACAAAAAACCTATCTCTTGGGTCTAATTCAAGTTTGCAATGTAAGTAGAAGACGTCACGGAAAATATAAAAATCCGGAAAATAGTCGCCGCCAAGCAACATTGTGTTATACTGTTCCGAATGGAAAGGGCCAGCATGTACAGGTTTGTCGTCAAACATTTTCAAATATATTTTCCCTATCCCACAAAGCAGTCCAGGTTTTAACAGAGAAAAAGAAATTAGGTGAAACTGTCTACGTAGATAAAAGAGGAAAATCAAACAAAGCAAGAAAGTATGGTTTATTGGTAATAGAAAAAATCAAAGAACACATTAAAAGTTTCCCTACAGAGGAAAACCATTATAGCAGGAACAAGTCCAAGAAGCAATTTTTAAGTGCTGATTTGAACATTAATCGTCTTTTTTTGGCATTTAAACGTAAATTTCCGCAATCTGATGTGACATATAAGATCTACAGACAAGTTTTCAAAAAAGATTTTTCAGAACTGCGATTTGGACGACCAAGGACTGACACATGTTCAGTGTGCGACCTCTATCAAAATAAAATCCAGTGTACAGAAAATAATCATGAAAAGGATGAGCTAAAATCTAAACTTGAATTACACCAAAAAAAGGCAGAGAAAGCCAGAACGACGATGAAGAAAGATGCTAATTTGTCACAGGCACCAAGTGCTAATATTTCAACTATAGCCTTAGATTTAGAACAAGTTTTATCTTTGCCAACTCTGACTCATAGCAAAATGTTTTATAGTAGGCAACTGTCATGCTACAACCTAGGAATCTCTCTCTTAGACAATGGTACTGCTAACATGTGCCTCTGGGATTAATCTATGACAGGCCGAGGTGGTAATGAAATTGCGTCTGCACTCCTTAAGTGTATTTTTTCTCAAACTTGTCCACTAAATAGAAAACTTGTCATTTGGTCTGATAATTGCATAGGACAAAACAAAAACAAGATGTTGCTCTTTCTTTTTATTTATTTGGTGGCCACTGACAAATTTGATCAAATCGAACAAAAATTTTTAATAACCGGCCATTCGTATTTGCCCTGCGATAGGGACTTCGCACAAATTGAGCGTCGCAAAAGGGTGACACAAACCTTTGTTCCTGATGATCTTGAAAAAATGATAAGAACTGCACGACACAAAAATCCTTTTAACGTTATTCGCCTCAAAGAACCCGATTTTAAAGATTTCCAACAGATTGCTGATACCTTTCTAAATACCACTAAACTAAATATCTCAAAAGTTTGTTGGATCAAAATTTCAAAAGAGAATCCTGTGATCGTACAAACGAAGCAAGCATTTAATGATTTAGATGGATGGGTGTCATGTAATATTTTAAAACGTGGAAAAACTTTAAATGAGATTAAAACCAGTCCACTACCACAACTACCTTGCAAGAGTCGCATATCCCAAGAAAAGGCTAAGAACTTGGAAGATATGTTGGATTATCTACCCCTGAAACATCTGCAGCTTTACGAAAATATAATTCAGAAAGCTTATGAGGCAAACAATACAAAATAACCACCTTTTATATGACAATATAGTTTGGACATAGACCCTGGCTTGACATGGACTTAGACCCTTTTTTACAGTAGCTCAATATGGACTTAACCACCTTCTAGGATTTGTTTTTGTTTTTTGACTAGAAATATTCGTTTTTTTTTTAATTTTTTTAAAAATTGTGTTTTAAATGAAAATGCTAATGTATATTTACTTAATAAATGATTAGCAACAATTGTTTTGTCTTATTTGCACTTTCTACATAATCTTGATTTGTTTTTTGTCGATTACTCAAAATTCTATTTTTGGAACTTAGACCCTTTGGGAATACCACGCTTCAATTAATGAACATTTTTTAACGTATTACTTTAAAACTTGGTACCCGGGGTTTTTTTGGGATGCGAACCCCGAATACGGACACCTTTTCACTGTGGCCATTAGAGGGCGCTTCACAACTTTTTATGGTTTAGAATGGCCATAACTTTTTATCAGTGTAGTTTTTTCCTTTTTTGTTAAGGAACTAATTTTTTGAACATTCTGAAACAATGTAACGTATAAATTTTACTTTAGGAACACTCAGCCATTTTGCATAAAAATTATTATTATAAATATAATAAGTAAAGCTCATTCTTGCCTCAATTTAAATGTTAATACTTACTTGTAATAACATGTAAATTAAAAAGGATATATTTATTTAGATAACTTTCATCGTCAAACCCTCAGTGTATGTCTAGGTACCTGAGCATCTAACTTAATGATTCTGACTGCATTTTATGCACCGGTGTCCCTTGATTTCGGGCTTTTAGAGTGGTTGTAGTATTTATTTACTCTCATTACTTGGTTGTGAAACTACCAGCTGATTTGCTATTAAAAGCTGGCGGCCAGCGGCCACCATTGTTCCTGACCTAAAGCTGCAGTCCTAATAGAAGGCTAAATAGTCTTAAGCTGATTCAGTCTACGTAGTGTGGTTTTTATAATTCTGTTTCTGTTAGATAATTCTTAATAAGAAACCGAGCGTCTCAACAAAAAAGGTATTCTTGTGAAAATCCGCTAAAGTAAGCCGTTATTGAGATATTTCGGTTTTTAGTGTTCGATGCCGCACCGGAATATTTAAAAACAGCTAAAAAATCCGAGGATTTTTGGATGTGACACTCCAAAAAAGTATCTAAAAAAAATATATTTTCCACTGCTAATTCATTTCATCCTCAAAGATAACAGCAAACATTTTTTATTCAGAATAATTTAAATATTCCGGTGCCGCATCGAACATCTCAAAAACGGCTTACTTTAGCGGATTTTCACAAGAGTATCTTTTTTGTTTCAAAATGTTCAAAAAATTAGTTCCTTAACAAAAAAAGAACAAAACTACACTGATAAAAAAGTTATGGTCATTCTAAATCATAAGAAGTGCATTGTGAAGCGCCCTCTAATGGCCACAGTGAAAAGGTGTCCGTATTCGGGTTTCGCATCCCAAAAAATCCCCGGGTACCAAGTTTTAAAGTAATACGTTTAAAAATGTTCATTCATTTTAAAAAATTCGATTTTTATTTTTTAACTTTACAATACGGAAACGGAGCAATATCGGACTAAGGTAAGTTGCTTTAAATCGCCCTATTTTGGCCTTAGGAATACGTGCTCAGATTTTGTACACACCAGACAATAATAATAATAATATAATATATAATAATCATATAATACCTTGTTTTTAATTTTAATATTAAGCACGAACTTTACGTTTTATTAAAAAATATAAATTTTTTGTTAGTAGGCCATGACGGGTATTTAAAAAAAGAAAAGAACACAGTCATTTATGTCATACTAAAAACTTCTTTAGTTTCTCTCAGAGTATTCAGATTCTCTAAGTTGTTTTAAAATATCTAATTAATAGTAAAAAATCAGTTTGTCCTAATTATGGCAGAAGATGTAAACTTTGAAAATAATGAAAAATACGACATGCTCGTATAATGAAAATGCAGATGAAGCATTAGAAGTGTATTTCAATAGGCAAATATACGCCTTTTTGTAGTATCTCTATGAAGATTTATTAAATTCCTTAAATTACCTACTTGTACCCAACCAGCATAAATACATACATAAGACGTTTTAAGTACGTACTGGTCGGACATAAAGTACGTCTTATGCATGTACGTTATTGGACGTAGTACGTACATTTTACAAACTTAGTACGTAAATTTTCCACACAATTGTACTTAATTAAGACGTACGACAAGTACATCTTATGTACGTACGATAAACGTATATTTAATGTACGTACATTTACTGTACGTGTTAAAGATGTACGCACACTTCGTGCTATGTACGTACTACATACGTAAGAAGTACGTTGTTTGTACCTACAATGGATAAATAATAACTACTGATAAAGTATCTACAATAATATATTACAATAAATTTGTTGGTTAATATTTAGTAACATTCTATATATATTGTGTATATATGAATGTATTATTAATTATTATCTATCTGATACCCCGGGATTATTATTTGTTTCCCCATCGTTATCATTATTTTTCGCTTTTTGTTTATATTTTAGTCAATCGGGGGTCCTCCTTAGCAATTTGGCTATTTCCTGCTCTGCCTCTTTTTTATTTCAGCTTTTTTCTGTTCTCAGAAGGGCATCTTAAATGAAAAGACTTTAATTACAACCCAGAAAAAATAATATTTTATAGTATATACAAATACAAGTCAACTAAATAAAATAAGCCATATTTTAAAGAAACTTTAAGATGATTAAAACAAAAAATTAGGGGAGATAAAATAAAAATAATATCAAGATACAAAATACACTCATATCCTACTCTACTTGACTACTATACACTACACCTCTAGTTGAAAACGTCCAATTTCCGTTTCATCATTTAAATTAGTACTTACTTATTATAACTTTTGCAATTAAAAACTGCGAAAATATTTTTTTCTGGTATCTTTTTAGCCTGGTGATTCCAAATAAATGCTCCCATGCTTCGTTTAATAAAGCTTGCAAATTATTTCCTGCCAATATGCACATTTTAGACTCCTAAAATGATAAATGTACTTAAACATTATCAAAAATAAACATTCTTACTATATTAATACCTAACGTAAAGGGCTGTTAAGGTCTTATTCAATTGTTAATTGAATTTTACCTTAAAATACATATAGGTATCTGTATATCAAGTTTTACTATACTACTTTTTAAATAGAACGGGTGGTCAAATCTTACCAACTTTCTGAAATGTTCTGGTAGATTTAAGAAATCTTCAAGTGCCAGTAGATCTGCTTCACTATTACAAGCTCGATTACAAGTAACTTTTACTTGACTAAGCGCCCCAGGACTAATAGTTTCAGTATTTGATACCTTAAAGTTTTTTACTTGGAATGTCAAGCCTCTCAGAAAAAAATGCTGTCTTAAAATTTCAGCATTGAATTCAGCTAAAAATAAAACGAATCGTAATCGACATAGCTAAGTACATTTAAGGTTTTTTAAGCTTCGAAACTGTTTAAGAGGCATTTCTACCACTCAAGTTACTATTTACCTGTAAATTGTATATCAAATAATAAATTAACGAACAAAGTAATAAAACTTAACGCATTTAGAGGAAAACGTCCTGGTAAAATTCGCCAATTCGTTGAGAAACATCGGCAATACAACAAAAAGAAGCCACACTTACAAACTCAAAAGTTTGGTTAAGTTAATTTAACTGCACAGAAAGACGTCCGAATAGTGTCGGATTTTTACGACGTAAGCAAGCGCGAAATTTAAATCGGTAGCGGATAATAATAATTAACCTTAACAATCACAGAACAAAAAAATGTCCAAATTTGAAAAAGGTCTAATTTAATTATTTTTTATTAGTAATTTAGTTTTACATAAGGTAAAACAATGTTACATTATGTAATAAAACATACCTACATAACAACGTATCATCCCAACCGTTTTTTAGACGTTGGTACATTTAAGGATGATACATTGTACGTACAATCAAGAATGATCGTTGTACATACACAATACGTCAGAGAAAATACGTACTTAAAATGTACATTTTACTTACTGTACGTACGGGACATAAAACGAACACAATAAGTACGTCTTTAGTACGTAGGGTGTTTGTTGGGTAGATATCCCGAAAGACGACAACCGAATAAAAGAATTTTTCTAAGAATGAAGTCAAATTTAATAGAACACGGTTTATTATTTAAACCTCGGCCTAAAATCTACATCAAGGAAAACCTTAAGAATGATGAAAAAAATGTTTTAGCTTCAATCGAAACAAATCCAACTAGTTCTTGCAGAACGGTTGAAGGTTCGGTCGGAGTAGTTAAATCAAGAGTTCAAACAATTCTAAAATATAAATTCCACCTAGTACAAAACTTACATCCAGGTGATGCACAGCGCCGTATAGAGTTTTGTAATTGGTATTTACAAAATGACGATGAGGCTCATTTTACCGGTGCTGGTATATTTAATCCACAGAATACGAGTTTTTGGTCTCAGGAAAATCAGCATGTAATATTTCCTCCGAGCGGCAAGGCAGGTTTGGCTTTAACCTTTCATGCTTTTTACTAGGAAGCAAAATAATTTATAATATACTTGAAGGCAAATAATGCAAATAAATATCTGGAATTTCTGAAAAACGTTGTGCCGGAAATAATAGAAGACGTGCCCTTAGCGGTTCTCAATAACTTGCATCTGCAACAAGATGGAGCACCCGCTCACAATGCGCTAATTATCAGGGCTTACTTAAACAATAATTTGCCAGGCCACTGGATTGGAACTAATGGACCTGTAAGATGGCCACACCCGACTAGCCGGTTTTGGATTTCTTATTGAGAATAAAATTTATTCTATTCAAACCAAACAGTTGCAGATTTAAGAAATGCCACTAAAAGAGCATTTAGGGAGTTACAAACGCGGCCTTTTATTATTTTAAATTCATTAAGGCGAATAAGAAATATGTGTGAAACATGTCTAAAGGTATGGTTTCGCTGGAGCAGTCAGCGGACAGGGGCTGCGGCTGGCGTTCGCGATCGAGCGTAGCAATCGGCCGCCGCCACAGCAGAGGTCGAGAACTATCGATAGTTATCGATAGTCGGTTCATTGACTATCAATTATTATCAATAGTATTCGATAGGCAGTTTCCGACCCGACACTGACCTCTTTAAGTCTCTTTATAGGGGCACTATCGATATTAAGAGATCAATAGTAAATTATTAATAGAATAAACAAGTTCCAGGGCAATTTGGCAGGACATGTATCGCAAATATACTATGATCTATAAATAACCTTCATTGTCATATTTTTATTGATTGGGATTAGAAAAATACTTCATATTCTTGTGAAGAAATGTGATCTTGCCCACATTTTCTGACTTTAGGCGAGATCGCCGTTCAGTTACTATATGGATGGCCTCTTGTTGACAACTGGGCTGCGTTCAAAAACTTGTTACAGATAAACCATTTCTTCTATTTCTATGACCAAGTTCATTCATCAAATATTATCTGGTGTACCTTGTAACATCTGTTCCAGTGTTCACAAATTGAATTATTACAAGCCCGTGGGAATCCATTTCTTACCACACTGAAGAGTTTACGTATCTCTTACAAATTAATTATCTTATTTATCCTAAAAATTTACAAAATTGTGCACACAGCTTTGAGTGACTGACAAGACAGAGGGAGCGCTATTTTTTATAGACCCATAATCACGCCATAAAACAAACAAGAGGTTTTCTGTATTGTGGAGTGTTCACAGGTTTATTATATATACCCTCACAATTTTTTCTATCTCTCTGCCGCCGCTGACGTTATGTGGATCACGTGGTGACAAATTTACAGTGATTTACGCCACTATCTAAAACTATCGATAGTTTAAAATAAGTATCGATGTTCTTCGATAGCCAAAACTATCGATAACTATCCATAGGGCTATCGATAGTTCTCGACCTCTGCGCCACAGAGTGGTTTGGCGCGGCTGGAGCAGCGCGCTTCAGTTCATATTCGTATTTCGTAGTGAAAGTGCTTATGTATGGTTTATAATGAACGCCGATAACATTAGTTGCATGCTGTTGTTGGAGGAAGAAGACGGACGCCACTGAACTTAATAAATTTAATCTAGTTAGGGCTAATTAAGTCCCTTATCATTATAAATGACGGTACCAAATTTCAATAAAATCGGAAAAAGGATATTTAAAAAAATAATAAAAAACAATTTTTTTTTTTAAACTTTAATACTCCGGACACATGTTGATATGAACTTTTTCTCTTTGAATATCATAAGGAATCACCACCCTAAGTTACGTACCGTGCTTCTGAAACACCCTGCTGTATATATTCAAATACAACGGTCAAAAACACAAATATTTATATCAAAATATTGATAACAAAAAATAACACCAAAAGATACAATGCAATAATGCAAAAATCACCAGTAAACTGAATACAACCCTGTCGCTCAGGGCCTTTTAGTTTTATTGCTGATTGACCAATCGAAATAGAGTTACGGTTGTCATTACCTACTGATCAATGTTTCCTTCGTATGCATATATAAGCTTTGTAATGTATATGCTGAAAAATAAAGAGAATGGTTTTGTACACTTTACCGTTCTTCCCTACACTTGCTGCCACATATTCCATGCATTTTCTTTCATTACAACATTTTTGTAATTTTCGTTCTCATAGTTGTACTTTTGCACCTTCTCTATCAAACACTCGTCATCAATTGCCGAAAACGGTGGCATTCGGCTGGGCGATCGATATTCCATAACCTAATTGATTCTTGCGTGCGAGTTCAACTCTCTAAAGGTAGTGGAGGAATCGGGTATAAAATGGTCAAGCCCGGGTGTTTCACTAAATAGAAATTAAATGTAAGTTTTAAAGTATGTACAAAGAATTTTGAACAACGAAAGGGCCTGAGTGTTGGAGGCCCTCACTGAACTTGGGGGATCGTTCATAAAATATGTTTATAGTTTAAAGCCGAACCATCTGGTTTACGCTTTCACTTTTGTATAAGTACTTCAGAATGAGAAGGCGCCCAGCCCGTTGAGCTACTGCCACTACTACTACTACTACTGATACTGTTAGCGTTCCTAGACAACCGATTTATAATTATTGTCATTGCATTTTTATATTTTGATTAAGAGAAAATAAGGAAATTTAGAACCTGATATCATACCTGTAATTTGTAACTATTACTGCAGACTACAAAACACAATTTTCAACTAGTTCATCCTTATTTTACACGTTTACATAATTAACACAGGAACACAATCTTGTTTCGAGTTTTTGTCTAAAACTGTATATAGGCTTACCTATATGTTGATTACCGTGTTTAAAACTGCGAGCATTCAAATATTTTCCCAAAAAAGGCGATATTTGATTTTTTGCGCAAAAACTTTCCCCACTCTTATCGAAGATACAAAAAAAACTGTCGCAAAAATGAATAAGCTTTCCGTTTCCATTATAAAATGGTAGGTACTTTGATGGATTAATTTTTGTCTCAACTGTTACGCCCTCCATAAATTCCAGCATTTTTCCTATAACATACAATAAATAAACATTTGGTTTACTAACCTTTTTTCTGATTTATTTATATCTTCGGAAAATTGTCTCACAGATTTAAAGGAAGCCAAGTCCAATTGTTTAAAGAACACATTTGGATTATCTGTCTCCTTTATTATACTTTCTGCAGCGCTTTTCCCCCTGTTTGGATCTCTACATGCCAAGATTACTTTCGCCCCACGTTTGGCAAAATCTGCAGCGGTCTCATATCCAATTCCTGCAATTTTTTTTTCATCAGAACTAATTTATTTACAAATAGTGCAATACTGTTGTTTAATAGTATGGATGTAAAGCCTGTCCAGAGATATAAGAAAGTTACACTTTGCCTTTGAATGGGATTATCCAAGGGTGGCCATAAACAAAGAATGAATGAATGAATAAATACAGGTAAATTATGGTCCGTACTTAAAAATGCCTTAAAGTAAACTGCAAATCCGGAAGACGTAATTTCATTATTAAAGTGATAGTTTGGTGATTTTAAACCGATTTTTACCTGATATAAAATTAGAGGGTTAATCCCATAAAACAAATTATGTTCTAAAGACTGTATTTATATAGCCACTCTAGTTAGTTTTAAGCTTAGTAATTATTCTTACTTCGTGTGTAATACAGCGTTTGTTTAATCGTGTGTGAGTCATGGACAATATGTGCGATCCCAATGTATCTTAGGAGATAACCCCGCCGAAAAGCAGAAACCACTTTTCTGTGGAAACTAAGGAAGTTACAAACAATGTTTATTCAACTCTTATTGAACGTGCGGTCAGTAAGCAAGCAGCGTTAGAAGAAACGGCCACATTAACAAAAATTCCAACTTCAACTGTATGGAAAATTGTGAATAATCCCATGTTAGCGAGGAAAAAAAGAACCGATACTGGCATTTTCTCGAAGGTAGATGTGATCAAGATATAATACGGCGTAAAGTTTACAAGTTATTCGGGGAACAAAGCGTGCCTACATTAGATAATTTAATTAAGAGGCTTAAAGAAAAACGGCGTTAAATGTGGCAGAACAACGTTATGGAAGTGTATCCAACACAGTTATAATGGAATCAAGTAGTATTCGGGAATGGCGATCCGAATATTTACAAGAAATTAGGATTTACAGAGATCAGCAAAGACCGATTATTTACTTGGATGAAACCTGTTTCGACACAATATATGATACCCCGGAAAAGGGTTGGGTTGACTCAAGCGGTAAGTGTAAAACAAGCGCGCCATCAAAAAGAGGTAAACGAATTACGATTTTGCATGCTGGATCTAAAGATGGACGGATTCCAAATGGACTTTCTGTGTCTGCAAAAAAACATTAAAGATTCTTCTTTGGATTACCATGAGGACACCACTGCTGATTTATTTGAAGATTGGTTTAAAAACAAGCTAATTCCAAATATACCTCCGAATAACCTAATTGTAATGGACAATGCAAGCTACCATAGTAGGCAGTTGACCAAGACTCCCTCCTCAAATGACACAAAAGCAACAATCCAAAACTACATGTATGATAATGACATTTATTTTCAGGAAGATTACACCAAAAGGCAACTAATTGAGGTTTTACAAAGTTCAAAACTACAAAAGGAATACTTCTGTGAAAATTATGAAAAAATTCTAGGGCATACAGTTTTAAGGCTTCCACCATACGATTGTATATTTAATCCCATCGAACATGTTTGGCACCAACTGAAATCTGCCATTCGTCATAACAATATTTGCCCTACAATTAACTCCAGTGTACTTGAGCTTATAGAAAGTGAAGTTTTTAACATCCCTTTACAAATATTAAACAGGAAAGAAAAATCCAAAATTCTTCACAAATATTTAATATCTCGCTCTACGCGTTTCGGTTTCTTAAACCATTTTCAAGAGCTATCTAAAAAGTTTATTTATATAATAATCTCAATTATAATTCAAAATAATTTGGTGTTACTTACATAATATAAACAAAAACTTTACATTAAGGACACAAACAAGCTCACAATGGCGAGCACAGGTTTACTAACTATATAAAATTGATCAACGGGATAAACCCAAAAAAACATTTAAAAATAAAACACTTAAAAAATAAAACAAAATACACCGAACCAGAGCGACATCTAGATTGCACAAAGAGAGGTTCCATTATTTAAACAATCATTCACTACTTAAACTCGTTTACAATTCTCGCCGCTTCCCTATAGTGGGCGTTGACAGGATCGTTCAAACACTCAATTTGATTATTTATCTCTAATTTCGCTATTTCTATGTTTTCTAAAAAATTCAGCTTTAGGCCTTTATTCGCATTATGTAGCATTTTAAAGTTGTCTTTAGTATTAAAACTATGTAAATTCTCTCTTAAATGGAGGCCAAAAGCTGATCTCCTGTCATTAGGCGATTTCTGAGAGTTTAAATGTTCTTTTATTCTAACATTAAAACTACGTCCTGTCTGACCAGAAAGTTAGCCGTGCAAGAGTTACAGGACAACAAATACACCCCACTCTTGTCAAGCACGTTAATTGAATCCTTTACTCTCGAGAATAAGCTACGTAAATTGTTTACCGATTTGTAAGCTATTTTAAAATTGTTGTTTAAAGACTTCAATACATTACCCACTCTCAGAGAAACAGTGCCCAAAAAAGTAAGCCTTATATACCTAGGAGGTTGAAAAGATGTTATGGTCTTATCCAAGGGGTCAGTCAGACAGGACGTAGTTTTAATGTTAGAATAAAAGAACATTTAAACTCTCAGAAATCGCCTAATGACAGGAGATCAGCTTTTGGCCTACATTTAAGAGAGAATTTACATAATTTTAATACTAAAGGCAACTTTAAAATGCTGCATAATGCGAATAAAGGCCTAAAGCTGAATTTTTTAGAAATAGCGAAATTAGAGATAAATAATCAAATTGAGTGTTTGAACGATCCTGTCAACGCCCACTATAGGGAAGCGGCGAGAATTGTAAACGAGTTTAAGTAGTGAATGATTGTTTAAATAATGGAACCTCTCTTTGTGCAATCTAGATGTCGCTCTGGTTCGGTGTATTTTGTTTTATTTTTTAAGTGTTTTATTTTTAAATGTTTTTTTGGGTTTATCCCGTTGATCAATTTTATATAGTTAGTAAACCTGTGCTCGCCATTGTGAGCTTGTTTGTGTCCTTAATGTAAAGTTTTTGTTTATATCATGTAAGTAACACCAAATTATTTCGAATTATAATTGAGATTATTATATAAATAAACTTTTTAGATAGCTCTTGAAAATGGTTTAAGAAACCGAAACGCGTAGAGCGAAATATTAAATATTTGTGAAGAATTTTGGATTTTTCTTTCCTGTTTAATATGAGTAATCTTCACCCCGGAGATATCTATGATTCAATTATCCCTTTACAAAGTTGGGCAAATTCTGTTACACATGTTGAAAAAGTGGAAAATCCTACATCCATATAAACAATATAGCACAAATAATAATTAAAACAGATGATGATAGCGGTAGTGATATTGATATGTTAAGTGAATAATTATTATAAGTACCGAATAACTTGTATATTTTTGTAATCATAAATATAATTTTTAGTAATAAAATAACTTGTAATTTCACATTTAGACATAAATAAAATATTATTTAATGTCTTACTTATTTTTATTACGAACCATGATTAAATTCTAAGCAAAATACGAACCTTTTCGGCCATATTTCAATTTTACAGCTGGCCCGGGTCTTTCCTAATAGGGATCAGTTAGTCACTTTCTTATATCTCTGAACAGACTTTACCTAAGTCATAGTTTACTAAACAATCTACAAAATAATATCCTATATGATAACACTGTCAATTGGTGATAAATGTGGTATTTCTAATGAAAGAAGTACAGGAAAGTCTCTCAATAGCGACTACCCTCGGGGAATCAAATGTTTGTCGGTTAACAGGGGTGATCGGTTAATAGAGAAAAATTAAAACAACTGGTCTGCGTTTTACAGTGTTTATTTATTAATAAGTATCTACATATACAGTGTCACCATTAAAGTCCGCACCATATGGAACTTTTTTTATTAATGAGGTTAGTTAAAATTAAATTTGGGCAATCGTTTTTGCTTCAAATTAGACTAAAAATTATATAATCAAATGTCACCATCTGTCATTCGGTATCTGCATGTCAAAAATTACATTTTAATCGAAAAATGCTGAAAAATGGCATTGTTTTACCGAATTTCAAAAAATTTTATTAGAAAAAGTTGTTTCTAGTACAATTCTTGGCCTAAATACAAAGTTTCAGTTTTCTAGCTCAAAGTTGATTTTTTTGCCATTTTTTCTAATTACCTTTTTTTTTTATTTAATGTAAGTTTGCTTAATGGATATTAAACTATTTGCTTATACCATACTCAATATTTTATTTAGTTTGTATGAGCTTTTTTTTACTAGAATGCCATTTTTTTTCGAAATTTAAAATTAGAGGCAAAAAAATTTGACACAGGTGGTGCAAAGTCATCCTAATTTAAAAATTTTAACAGATAGACGTCAGATGTTTCGTTTTTCAAATGACAAATACATCTAAATATTTGATAAAAATTTTATTTTATACTTAAAACTATCATTATTATTAAAAGGAACAAAAAGGAACTTTAATCATTTTAAATAGGTAACACAAAAGCAATATAAATTTCACATTTCAGTGTGACGTCCTTCTCGCTCTATACAAACACCCGTCCGTCTATAAACGTCTTTGACAGCATTTTGTAAAAAGCTTGGTCTTATATCGGCACAACACTGTCTTATCGTTTGTTCCAAATGCTCGATATTTCTAAACGGTCGATTCTTATAAACTTTCTGCTTAAGATAACCCCACAGAAAAAAGTCTAGTGGGGTTATGTCAGGCGACCTAGGTGGCCAGTGACATTCTCTATCACGCCCTATAACTCTGTTTTGAAATAATTGGTTTATGCGTTCTTTCACTGCTACAGTTTGATGTATGGGTGCACCATCAAGCTGATACCATAAGTTATGTCTATGGTGTAAGGGCATGTTATCCAAAACTTCGGTAATCTCGTTATCAAGAAAATTCAGGTACCTTTCACCAGTTAAGTTTACTCTAAAGAAGTATGGTCCAATAAGCTCATCTTTCAAAATTCCACACCAAACATTGGTTTTAAAATGATACTGGTCGCGACATTCAATTGTGAAGTTAGGATTTTCTTGGGACCACCATCGGCAATTTTGTGAGCTCACGGTACCATTCGAAGAGAAAGTGGCTTCATCTGTCCATAATATCTTGTATGGAAAAAGAATATTCTCCTCATATTGTCCCTGATACCAAAACGAAAAATCAAGTCGGATATCAAAATCGCGTTCTTTTAATGTGTTTATAAACTTGGGTTTATATGCCCGAAATCGATTTTTCTGAATAATTTTTCTAACGCTTTCCCTCTTGCACCCTGTTGAATCACTTATCTTGGTTACACTAGTTTGACCGTGGTCAATAACAGTTAAACAAACATCAAGTTGTGCTGCTTCATCGTATTTACTTGCCGCGTGAGGTTTCTTAAAATTATTTTGAACAGATCCAGTTTCTCTAAATTTTGACATTATTCTTGAAACAGTGCTATGCTGCAAATTTTTTTCTGGATGCCTCTCATTAAAAATGGCAGATACTTGCCGGTGAGGCATATTCTCTTCACAAATTAAGACAATTTCTATTTTTTCTTGAATGGACAACATTGGTGATAACACTGAAAACTATAACTTGCGAAAATATTCAAATTTATGACATTTCTTTTATTTATTCGGCACTCTAATTCGTTTTTTTTTCCATAGCCTACTTATAAAATTCAAAATTGCCTTGATATTTTATTGTGGATAAAAAGAAAATGTGTCTAAATTTTGAACTAATCTGATATCTGGGAATTTTATTATAAGTTTTTTAAACTTCTTAGGTGTATGTACTATCAAAAAAATGGAATATCTGACGTCTATCTGTTAAAATTTTTAAATTAGGATAACTTTGCACCACCTGTGTCAAATTTTTTTGCCTCTAATTTTAAATTTCGAAAAAAAATGGCATTCTAGTAAAAAAAAGCTCATACAAACTAAATAAAATATTGAGTATGGTATAAGCAAATAGTTTAATATCCATTAAGCGAACTTACATTAAATAAAAAAAAAGTTAATTAGAAAAAATGGCAAAAAAATCAACTTTGAGCTAGAAAACTGAAACTTTGTATTTAGGCCAAGAATTGTACTAGAAACAACTTTTTCTAATAAAATTTTTTGAAATTCGGTAAAACAATGCCATTTTTCAGCATTTTTTGATTAAAATGTAATTTTTGACAGATACCGAATGACAGATGGTGACATTTGATTATATAATTTTTAGTCTAATTTGAAGCAAAAACGATTGCCCAAATTTAATTTTAACTAACCTCATTAATAAAAAAAAGTTCCATATGGTGCGGACTTTAATGCTGACACTGTATGAAAATAATTTTAAATATTTTTGTTTAAATTAATCAAAACTAAAATTAAATGAGATGAAGCCAATTTTCCAATACATATTACTGCACGTGCACGCTAACATATATATTATACAATGTACTGTATGTTTGCTTTAAAATTCTTATTTTTTAAAATAATCAGAAATTAATGATTGCTTCATATTTTTTATTTTATTAGATTCAGATTCACATTTTAATAGTAATTGAGAAATATTTGTACATTTGTCAAAATTGAAAACATTATTAAATAAGTTTTCTAAGTCTCTCAAACTCGCGCAGGCTTCAAATAGGCTTGATATTTTTGACATTGGAGCAAGTTCAGGTTCCTCTTCCGCTGTCTTAGAGTTGGGAGTAGTTTCATCCGTTTCTCGGATCTCTTCAATACACTCGATGAAGTCTCCCTGAAGTCTTCGATATTGAAATCGGCTGATTTGTCACGTATTTTCTTGAAGGTAATATCGTGCCGACGACGGAATTTTTCTTACCGTCCATTTAATGCCTTGAAGTTATCTAGTCCTAGACATTGAGCAAGATTCGAGAACTTTTGCTTGAATTATGGGCCCGGATATTGTTAAGTGCTTGTCTCGCGCCTTACAAAACCAGTTAAAAACAACTTGGTCCATTGCCAGTCCTTCGGTTTTGAGAATTTTTTTTTGTTCACCGCTGCCACCTTCTTGAAACAAGTTTATAGTTTTGCTTTATTTTGAAGCAAGAAAGTCACTTGGGTCTTACCCATTTTAAATCTTTCAGCCAATCTCGTGGTACTTAAACCAGTTTTTTCACTTTCCTCAATTATTTCAATTTTTTCACTTAAAGAAAGACATTTCCTTTTCCCGTCATGTTCAAATATTCACGTTAGTCCCAAAACACACAAAAACTGTTCAAAAGAAAACTAATGTTAACAACCGATTTATCAGTTTTATTTTTATATTTATTTATTTATTTTCAACAATACAGTACAATTACTTATTTGAGTAACATAATAAAATATTCTAAAATTCTACTGTTTGTTGATAAAAAGGGCGGCATTTAAATCTGATATGAATGGTACATGCCAGATTCATTCTTCCATGCAGCCCAAACAAAACAATTTTTCTTGTTTCCTGTACCTTTTGCCTATCCTAATGTAATAATTAAATACTAAAAAATTCAATTAATTGTAGTTAAGCTAAACCATAAAAGGAGACCACATATTCACGACTACTACTATATAGCAAAATTAATATTTATTTCATTCTTAACCAGCATCATTTTTAGAGTACGTTTAAAATTGTTTATTTTAAGTTTTTTAATGCTGTACGGTAAGACATTGAGACACTTGCATATCATATATGAATATGACCTTCGAAATAGTGATGTTCGGTATCGAGGGATTGTCAACTGATCATTTCGTCTTATATTTACATTATGAACATCCGAACGATATGTTATCCTTCTCTGAAGATAGCTAGGCTTGCCTGTTCTAATAATTTTGTAGAATAGGGTACAGCAGTGTAGAAATCGTCTTTTATAAATATTGATCCAGGTTAGTTTTGTTAGCTTGTCAGACAAAGATGCCCTCCATTCTAAATTGAATATAAAACGTACACAGGAGTTCTGGATTTTTTGCAGACGTTGCCGATTTTGTTGTGTGAGGTAAGGCCCATAGACGAAGTCCGCGAAGTTAAGATGTGATAATATAAGAGATTCACATAAAATTTTTTTAGTTTTCATATTCAAGACATCACGATGGTTGTAGAGCAATTTTAAGTTTGAGAAAGCTTTTTTATTTATTTCCGAAATTTGTCTATCAAAACGAAGATCTGGATCAAGAAAGAGACCAAGGCTACGAGTCCAGTCAGTTAAGAGCAATGGTTGATTATTAATTCGTATATTAATTGTATTTTTAAGTCTGTCTCGAGCCTGCTTCGGTCCAAAAAGCATAATTTGCGACTTGGCCGGATTAAGAGTCAAGCAGTACTTATTTGATATGCTAAACAACGATTGAAGATCATCGTTTAACAAGTTGGTTGCATTTAAAATATTGGATTCGTGAAATGATATATACACCTGGGTATCGTCGGCATAGAAATGGCAATTACTGGGTTTAATGTAGTTTTTAAAGGAAGAGATATATATTGAAAAAAGAAGGGGGCCAAGTATGGAACCCTGAGGTATCCCATTACGAACCATTAGGAATTTGGATTTATCACCCCTATAACAAACATATTGCTGTCGTCCAAGCAGATAACTTTCCATTAATTGTAAAGCTCTATCACCAAAATTTATATGATTCAGGGATGCTAGTAGTAACCAATGATTGATCCTATCGAATGCCTTCGTATAATCCAGTAAAACTAATGAGGTAAGTTTGTTATTATTCGTGGCCGACAGAATATCATCAGTCACTGAGAGCAATGCAGTTCAGTTTTTAAAGCAAATTGAATGCATCCGCCTGCAATAAAGTAATTAGTGTATGCACCTATATTTCTTAAGAATTGTCGGGTCGGGTTTTACTGCTTTTAATGAAGGGTGTTGTTAGCATTAATGGTTACTAAAAATTCCTATGAGCGCCCGTGGACAGATGAGTTGGTAAAGAGAAGTATAAAATTTCAATTTTTAAATATGGAGAATTCATAACCGGTCGTTTAACGCAGGTGGTCACTTTATAGAGGCGGTCGCAAACAGAGGGTTTACTGTAGTATCAAACAACACTTTAGTGGCCGCTAGCGTTTAAGTTGCATTTTACCGCTCACTCTACACGCCTATATTTTTAAGTATACATTTTTTTGTATTGTTTTCTTCAACTCCACATTTAGTCAAAAATTACTAAAAAAATGAGAGATAATATCCGGTTATAACAAAAATAAGTAAACAATCGAAAATAAACATTAAACAAATAGTACGCCATTATGATTAATGCTTTTGAATTTATCTAAAACATCACGAAGACGTTCTTTAGTAAAAATAAAATAGAGACTGATTTTTTTTAAAGAATTATTATTTAAGTAGTAAAGGGAAGGGGCGACAGGCGGGGAGGGGGCGACCCTGTGGCTACGCCACTGATTACTAGTACCATAGTGGTTTCATTCGTAGTAGATACCATAATTGAATTGGTGATTATTGAAAGGAATCACTCCATTAAATTAAAGTATTAGCTCTCCTCGGGAAAGGAACTAACTCAGGAGCTCAACCGTATTTATAAGTTATAATTCTAAAGGCGCTTGTTAATGGGAGTAAGTTCTCTTCTTCGCCAATCGATCGGCAATGCTCAAAAATATCACTTCACGTGTAAAAATCAAAATCGTAAATTTTTTGGGTTAGTTCCTTTTAATACTCGCCAATTCAATTATAAAAAAAGTAAAAGTATAAGTAAAATAGAATATTTATTTGGTAACAAATTATTATTAATCAACTATTACAATTAGGTAATGTGATATTGTTCATCGGTGTCGAGATAAAAGAGTACATAACTTTGTTTAACAATATCACAGTTTATAAAAATTGACAATAATTCAAAAACTCACCCTTCTACTTAATGAAAATACGATGTTAGAAATATTGCCAGAAGCAATGTTTTAGTCAGTAGATACTATTATTGAGGTATACGGTATATTTTACTGTTCTAGTTCGACATAGTGGCACACTCAGAGAAAAAAACGTTGTAAAGTTAAAAGAAACGCTAATAAATCAATTAAAATCAAATATATTTTTGCTTCATTAGTGTAAATCATTAAATTAATAAGATATCCTATTAAATTTAATACATTTTTAAAATAAACATCATCATGATCTTTTTAATAGCTAGTCCTTTAAAAATAACACCGCTGTCTACATTGAAACTAAAAAGATAACGTTAACCAATTAATGAGATTTTAAACACAATGAAAAGGAAAATATATCGTTGTAATAATAATATTGTATTTATTTCAATGACGAGCAACAACAATTTAAAAGTAATATGGTCGTGGAATAAAAATAATGCACTTTTGATTCAAACAGAAAATGTTTTTCTTTCTTAATATATTGTAAACACAATCCTTTTAATTCAAGAAGATTTCACAATATTTTAAGGTTTTCGTAAATTTGAAATATAATGTTGTTACGATTGTTAATTTTTTATAGTATATTAATGATTCACTTTATATACTATTATATCAATCAAAATACCTTTATTTTAATAACTTAGCTTTTACCAAAATGCCGACAAACTAATAAAAAAAAAACATCAGTTTGAAAATAACTCTTATATTAAATTAAAAAAATGGAACACCTTAGGTTTCTAATACCTACAACAAATAAAAGAATATTGTTTATCCATTGTTTGCTAAGGAGATAAAGGTTAGTTTCTACTTCTGTCATCAAACGTTTAACACATCGACTACTTGGAAATAACGAATATACAACTATAATTATAGCCTAAAAATATTTTTATTAACCTAAAATAAACTTTTTCAATAGCTTTAGCATACCTACTACTTACAACAAATGAAGGTACAAGTATATTTCATCGCTAGAAGAAATAAATATGCTTACAAAAACTTGTTTCTTAAATATACTTTGTCATTTGCTATACAGCAGAATCTCTTTTCCAGGGTATAACAAGCGAAAGTCAATATCTATCTGGAAATATTTATATTATTAGATATTGAATGAATATGCGAGTGATATACGATACCAACAACCTTACCGAGTTTTTTGAAAGGGCACGCGAATATAAGAGCCACCCACTCCTTTAGAAAGTTTGCAGCGTTTCCGTTGGTAGAACTTTTCAATTCTTGATTTCGTAGAACGAAAGTTTTTTCCCATCTATCTTTTATTACTTCCGCCCAGTTTGTAAAATCTCCTTGGAAAGATGTTTTGAGAGAGTTTCAGATATCTTTTTTTTTCTAATCTTTGTAGTGGAATTCATGCATTTCTTGTATAATCGTTCTCAGGGGTTTTTTCTCTTATTTCTAGAAAAATAGTAACAGCCCTACAACAAAAAAACAAATGTAAATGTTTTCATTGAACACATTTTTAAATAATTTTACCAAAATAGTCTTTTCTGTAGGAAGGGTACATTCTATCTCTTTTAGTATGGGGAAAAATCTTTAGGCGATAAGTTGGACCCATTATTGTATTGAATGTCTTCCAAAATTATGGATACGAGGGTATCCCGGTGAAGTTTGTCTAATGATGTATGGTTTTTATAATGTTGTAGAAGTGATTCATTTAATTCGTTCAGAAGAATATGCTGCAATAAATTGGCCAACAAATTGTAATGTGTAGTATTTAACTCTTATTGTTTAACACGGAAATTTATGATTGATAAAATGTCCATATTGCTCATGCTAAAGCAGAAAAAAATTTTTTTCGATATGCGGTATGTCCTTGGAAAAATAAACGCACATTCAAGTACAAAATGAAGTGAAGAATTTTTACACAAAAGTCCAATTGACTAAAGATTTTTTAAATCAATTACATAGTAACAATGTACTTACCTGTAAGTACGAGCGACAAGGTTTATCACACAGCATGCAGTAAACAAACACTTCAAGATTTCAACGCATTAACCGTAGACAAGGAAGATCGGTTTACTGCTAACAAAAACTAACTTAATGCTACTGCATCAACATAAGTACAAACATCGAACAAATGTAGAGTAAAAGTCGAGAAGAACAACCTTAGAGTTCTGGTTGGAGACTACCAATCACATGATCATAGTCGGTAAGGTGTCCTTTTGAACTGCTATAGTCTGTTTCAGAAAGGTGTAGAGTAATAAAAGCTCATTAGGTATGCAAAGGGACTACAGAGTGACCCAACGAATATTTAAGCCACTTTGATAATTTTGCATTGATTTCATTGCAATACTCTTTCTTTTCATCAAGTGCAGGTAGTACCATCCGGGTTTGGGTCAATTTATGGGTTTTGCCTTTGCTATCCATTCACAAACACTGATAATGGTGTGACAAAGGCGTGCCGGTAGGACATTCGTAAAAAGGAAATAATTTTATTTTAAGAGAATACAATTTAGGCATTATGTACAGGGTGTTCTATTTTTGATAGTTTTATAGGGTATCTCGAAAATCATAAGGAATTTCATAAATCTGATATAGATGTTATGAGTTCTTTTTTTGAGGAAACAATTGCTGCGAAAACAGATCATGGCTACCTTGTTCCCCTAGACAGCTACAGGGTGATTTTCAAATTTTGACAGTTATTAAAATTCCATGTAACTTCTTTGTTATTATAGATACGAAAAAACTGTAAATTGATAAAATATGTAGTTTTTTCCGTAAAGTTCAGTGGCGTAGCCAGTTTTTTTTTATTTTGTTTAATTTTTAAGAAATTGACCCAACTTATATTTTTTCTTATGGGACACCCTGTATATTTTCAATTACGTTTATTCTGCTTACCATTAGCTTTTCAAATATATATATTTGTAATCAGTTTTTTGATAAAATAATTCGATAATAAGCGATTTTCATAAATTTTCCTCATTTTTCGTAGCGGGCGATGGCAGGTAGGAGCAAAACAAAAGAGTAAGTCTTATTTCACCATTTCTAAAATGTCATATCTCAGTTTTAGTACATGCAATACAAAATTCTAAAAACTATTAATTTTTTATTATCAACACTATGCCCAAGGCTCGACCAATTTTCTGTAATTTGTTAAAATAGCTTTCTTCCAAAATTATGTTTAAAAGAAATAAAAATAATAATTTTTTTAATTGTTCATATAATTATTTAATTCTTTTTATATTTTTTGTATTAAAAGTGAAATTTTCTATAAATGCATGATGACTTTTTATCTACTAATTTCTTTGCATTTGCAAATTTTACATTTTACCAGATAATAATTTAAAAATCTCTTAGTAAGCCATGGATAACAAAATCATTTTTTTAAATTATTTATAGACATGTCAGTCTGTCTTTAATTTGTCATAAAGCAAAGTTAATATACGCGGTTAAGAATGGAAATGTTCCAAAATTTTGAAAAATATAATATGCCAGAGTGTTTTCTTGAGTGTCAAAAAAATAGTCGGGCAGCATCTGATTTGTATTTTGAAAGATATCCGGAGCGGCAGCAACCTGATTTAAGAATTTTTTAAAGGCTTGAAAATAACCTTATTAATTATGGATCGTTTTCAAAAGCAAGACCAAAGACCTATCAGAAGGAAAATAAAGCAAATGAAACCATTAATGTATTGGCATGCGTGGCTGCGGATCCGACCACTTCACTTAGAAATATTGAGAAAGATATTGGCGTGGTACCCTCAAAATCATCCCGTCTGTTAAAAACTAACAAATTTAAATGTTACAGACCTCGAAAAACTCATCATTTGCATCCTGGTGATTCAGAGAGGAGACTTCAGTTTTGCAATTTGTATTTAAATATGTTGCGTGAAGATGAATTATTTTTTACCAAAATAATCTGGACCGACGAAACACGAGTAAGAAGCGACGGAATATTTAATCGCCACAACAATCATCTGTGGGCCGATCATAATCCTCATCAGCAAGTAAATAGAGTATATCAGGGTCGATTTGGATTTAATGTGTGGCTGGCTCTATTGGGAAATAGAGTTCTAGCCTATGAAATATTTGAAGGAAATCTAAATTCCGAGATTTACTTCAATATTTTGGAAAGACATATCATCAGTTATTTAGACAATATACCATTACAAGAGAGGGAAAAGCTTTTTTTTCAGCATGACGGTGCACCATCCCACAACGCAGCCATTGTGGTAAATTGCCTAAACACCAATTTTGGAGAAAAATGGCTTGCAAATAATGGACCTATTAGGTGGCCAGCCCGTTCACCTGATATCACCCCATTAGATTTTTATTTTTGGGGATTTTTAAAAAATAAAATTTACAGCGTCAGAAGTAATACGGTTGAAGAACAAAGACAAAATTTTGAAGCCGCTTTAAGAAGCATAAAACACCTGAATATTCGGAACTCCCTGAATGGTGTTCGTAGAAGATGCCAGCTATGTATCGATGCCAATGGGCTCCAATTTGAGCATTTGTTGTAATTGTTATGTATATTTTTTTGTTGTTTATTTAAAATAAAAATGGTTTTGTAGATCTATATTTCTATGCTTTATCTTTTATTTAAAAAATACAAAATCGATGTATTTCCAAAGTTGGTGACACTAAATGATGAGGTAAATATTTTCAGAGTTTTAAACATATAAAAAAATAATTAGTCATACATATTCTTTTGTCCTTTTCTTACTAACGGGGCTTGCTATGTGCAAAATAGGCCTATCTAAAGTAATTTGCAAATTACTCAGCTATTTCTTTAGAAAACTGCAAAAATGTATATATATTTGGAAAGCTAATGGTAAGCAGAATAAACGTAATTGAAAATATACAGGGTGTCCCATAAGAAAAAATATAGGTTGGGTCAATTTCTTAAAAATTAAAGAAGATAGAAAAAAACTGGCTACGCCACTGAACTTTACGGAAAAAACTACATATTTTATCAATTTACAATTTTTTCGTATCTATAATAACAAAGAAGTTACATGGAATTTTAATAACCTTCAAAATTTGAAAATCACCCTGTAGCTGTCCAGGGGAACAAGGTAGCCATGATCTGTTTTCGCAGCAATTGTTTCCTTAAAAAAAGAACTCATAACATCTATATCAGATTTATGAAATTCCTTATGATTTTCGAGATACCCTATAAAACTATCAAAAATAGAACACCCTGTACAGGGTTATCCAACCAAGACTAGACAAGGCGATTTTTTGACTTTTCCTGTACTTTTATAAAAAAACTGAAATAGCCATCTTAAGTCATTTTCTCCCGCGAATTCGAATATCTTCAACAAAAAACAATTGAACATCAAACAAAAGTACTAGGGGTCACTTTGATATTTTTTTAAATGGGATGCCGTATTTTTAATGAGCTTATCCGATTTCTCATATAAATTTTGATCTAAAATGTTGGATTTTTAATTCAAAAACGCCTTTTTTCTTCAGTTTTAAATTCGGAAAATGTTCGTCTACCGTAAGATTAATACCTGATAGATGGATACCCGTTTCACCTGTTCACCCTTTAACCTGCTTCAAAGCGTCCGTCAGTTAGACAAAATAATCAAGTTTCAAATTTCTATATATTTTTCACGAATTAATTACAAATAATGAAATATTCTTTACAAGAACGGCTAAATGTAATAAAATTATATTACAAAAGTGGAGAGAATGCTCGACAAACACAAAGAACATTTTTTGAGAGTTTCCAGAGACACATTTCAGTGGATACAATTCTCAGAATTAAGACCCTATTTGAAGAAAGTAAGACATTGAAAGATAAACCAAGAAAGATGAAAAGACGGAATATAAGGGATCGAGCTATTGTTCAATATTTTACTATAAATCCGAAGAGTTCTATTCCGCAAGCGGTACGAGAAGTAAGGTATGGTCCAGGGCTCCGGAGAGTAAGCTATGGAACAGTTCACAGAACTTTAAAAAAATGTGTTCTAAAACCATATTGCATCCTTCCCGTTCAATACTTAACACAGCTTCAAAAAGAACTGCGATTTCGATTTGTTGCTTCAATGCTGATGAAGATTATAATTTATATAATAAAATTCTATGGAGTGACGCAGCGTCATTTACAACATCGGGGGTATACAATCGGAAAAATACAAGATACTGGGCAGCAGTTAACCCTCATAGATATGAAATGATAAAGTTGCAAGGTTGGAGCTCACTTAATGTTTGGTGTGGGATGTTAGAAAATCGAATTATTGGACCACTATTTTATCGTGGCTCTTTAACAGGCCAAAGATACCTCCATTTTCTTCATAACGATATCGAGGATTTCTTGGAAAGGTTGCCATTGCAAGCCTACAACAATATCATTTGGCAGCAGGATGGTGCTCCGCCTCATGCAGTTCGAGAAGTGGTAACATACCTAAACGAGCGTTACAATCAGTGGATTGGCCGTAACGGAACAATTCATTGGCCACCAAATAGCCCCGATATCACGCCAATGGATACATTTTTATGGGGTCATTTAAAAAATGTAGTTTATCAACGACCCAACAGAAGTCTGGAGGACATTCAGCAAAAAATTATAAATGAAATTAATAGACTTAACCAGGACCAAAATATTGTAAGAGATTCTTTGGAGAGATTGAAAAGGGGGCATCGGTCATGTTTTGAAAATAATGGAGGACACATAGAACAATTATATTATTGAGATTAAAGTTATTCACTTTAGTTTATAGTTTTTTCTAATATGTCATACTTTTTTTATACGTAAGCAATAATAGATTTGCAAAAACTACTAAATTTGTAATTAATTCGTGAAAAATATATAGAAATTTGAAACTTGATTATTTTGTCTAACTGACGGACGCTTTAAAGCAGGTTAAAGGGTGAACAGGTGAAACGGGTATGCATCTATCAGGTATTAATCTTACGGTAGACGAACATTTTCCGAATTTAAAACTGAAGAAAAAAGGCGTTTTTGAATTAAAAATCCAACATTTTAGATCAAAATTTAGATGAGAAATCGGATAAGCTCATTAAAAATACGGCATCCCATTTAAAAAAATATCAAAGTGACCCCTAGTACTTTTGTTTGATGTTCAATTGTTTTTTGCTGAAGATATTCGAATTCGCGGGAGAAAATGACTTAAGATGGCTATTTCAGTTTTTTTATAAAAGTACAGGAAAAGTCAAAAAATCGCCTTGTCCAGTCTTGGTTGGATAACCCTGTACATAGTATTAGGTACACTTATGTTTTATTAAACATGATAAAAAAAATACAAAATACAAAAAATACATTATACAGAAATTAAATTATAAAAAATCATAATATTCTTCGTCATCTGAAGAACTGTTATTACCTCTTCACGTTATAATTAACAGGTCGACGCCGACGGTCCGATCGATCAGGTGGTCAAGATCCCACATTTTCTCCTCTTCTTTAATGACATGATGGACTGCTTTTCGCCAGATCTCTGGTGTCACTTCCTTAATGGCTTGATCAAACAGTAGCTTAATGTCTTTCATTTTGAATGTCGTGTTGTGTCTTGCTACAAATCCTTTCACTTGCTCTTATATAAGTTCTATAGGATTTAGTTCGCAATGATATGGCGGTGTGATAGCACAGTTACACTATGTTTCTCTGCTATATCTTCCACGGCATATTTCATAAAACTATGTTTGTGTAAATTTGCTATAGCTAATAGTTCCTTCTTTATCAAATTATCTTCAAATTCAATACCTTTGGTGGTTACCCAGTCGATAATTTCTTGTTTTCTCCAAGATGAAGTTGGAGTCTTCTCTGTGCGTCGTGAATGATAGCTTGCGTTATCCATAACTACAACTGAATTAGCTGAAAGATATTTTATTATTTTACCAAAATAGTCCTCAAAAACATTCGAATTCATGTCCTCGTGGTAATCTCCCGTATTGAACGACTGAAAGGTTAGCAAACTTTCTTTTAATAATCCCTCTTCGCTTCCAATATGGACGATTATTAGTCTCTTCCCTTTACCTGAAGGCACCTTAATACCTCTTCTGTACTGCTTTATACTCCTCAAGTATTTTCGTCGCCAGCAAACAATTTCATCGCTTTCAAGTAAAAGTGATTTACGGTAATGCTTTTCCGGTACAAAATTCATATTTTTTTAAAGTGGTCCAAAAAAGTTTTCTAGTTATAAACGGAATACTGTCATCTTGGCCAAGCTCCATTAGAATCTTATCTAGGGTGGGTATTTCTTTTTTAAAATAAAAATATTGAATTTTTCTTCGAACTACACTTTTGGTGTCTTCATCAAGGATTTTTACTGGTCTGCCTGGACTTTTCTGGGAAGGTTCCACTTGACCTGCTGTCTTTCTCTCCCGCAATAATTTAAAAACGGTGGACTTTCCAACTCCAGTAATTCGGGAACATCGGTCGACAGTTCACAAATTCGGATAATCGTATTTTATGCAATCGTGTACATTTAAAATAATAACTTTTTCACTCATTGGTAGTGGAGAATAATTGGAACATCTTCTTGTTGGTGTGAATGTCGCCATTTTATTACTAATCTTATAATACTGTGAATACTATATACGGCTTAACAGCGAATACTGATGCGTTAAACTAAACAAATATACTTATTAAGGTCATACACACACACACACGATATATGAAGTTTATTCCAAATTACCACCTATTTATATGATCCAGCCAAAGAGGCCAGAGCCAAACTCGGTACCTAGCCTATGGTACCTGTTAAACGCAAAACGTAACTTTATAATCTACTACCTAACTAATCCCTACACAATATTTCGATTTTGACACTGCAGGCCAGAAAACATACCTTTCTTAATCCTCTTACGTATATACTTAAAATTTTAATATTACAAACAATACTATTTTATCTTAATACCCGTTGACCTAATTCTCTAAAATTTTTGGTTAGTTATCATGAATAATTTAATGCACAAAGTTTATCTGCGCCTATGGCCGACACCGAAATTGAGCCGAACTGGGCGGAATTTCCCATTTTATTACTCTACACCTTTCTGAAATATACTATAGCAAGTTTTATAGAAATAATATCGGTCTCTCTTGAAATAGAAATATTCCATATTTTATTATGAAGAAGTGATATTAAAACAAATGGATAAGTTAAACATCTTTATGGAATAAGATAATGTTACTTTATTTTATATGTGATCCCTTTTAAAACATATGTACTAAAATGTTTTCTAATTAATTTAAAAGGAAATACTTTTAGATATACGAGAACAGGACATTCATTTTATTTTAAAATGACTAAATTGTTGATAGGTACATACAAAAATCAATATCATATTATTAGCAAACGTTGTAAAATAAATAATTATGATTAATTTAATTATTAGCACCAACTTCATTATTTTAAAGTAACTTTTGTGCATTTTAAAACGCAATAACTTTCTGAGTGCATTTATACACTGCAATATCTGTTTTAATAATTTATTTTAAACTCTGACCTAAATGTTTAAAACATATAGTACCTAGATAGTTTTAATAAATAGATTTAAATAACAATACTTACCACAATTTGCACCAGTAATTATAGCAGTTTTTCCCATCAGACACACGTTGCTTTTGCACCACCCTGTAGTGAGTTTCATATACAATTTCAGTATGAGTAATATTGCGACTATCAACAGAATTATATTTGCATAAAACCCCATCTTGTGATATGATGGTGGGCTGTTCTATCCTGGATAATTAGGTATGTCGTTCACAATGCATGCAACTTAGATAATATAATATTTATATCCACTGTGGTTTTTCAATACTCTTACTTTTAATTTCAAACTGAAGTGACCCTATATGTGTTCAACGAACGGGGTTCAGCATTAACTGATTATTTATCAACCGATTATGGAAATTAAGTCTATGTCTATTTAACTGCAACTTAAGCGTTTGATAAAATTTGAAATACCGTGAGAGCCAAAATTATTATCATCAAAGTGTGCTTTGAATCTAAGACCGTACTGCTTAGCGGTAGAGTTTAATACCTGTTGCGTGTCAGTAAATACCAGCATTATCAATAAATCAGTAATTTCGTAATCTTTAACAGTCGGTACAAGTACACCGCCAATTCATTCAATTTCTTGAACGATCCACGCAATGGATTTTACGGAACAGCACGCAGAAATTCATGTTTGAAGCTTATTTTCCAAACGAGGTTAGAGTAAATGGTGAGTGGCAATACAATCAAAGTTTCTTCGACGATTTACGCGACAATTTTCCTAACGTCACTTGGGGATTTTTACCATTGTCTGAGAGGAACCGTAGGTTTAGGGAAACAGGTTCTATATAACATAAGAAAGGAGCTGTAAGACCATCTACAGGGTTCCCCATAATAGACTACCTATTTTATATTATTAATAAATTCCCTACGAGATAACTAAATAGGTTGTTCTCTGTGGGATTATCTTCTGTAGTCTTTGGGATTTAAGTAAATTATTAATCAAGTAGGCGCCTGTCACAAATAAATTTTAAATTAATAATTTCGTGGTACGTCATTTTTCTACGAGAAGTTTGTTAGTTTTCATCAATAATTATTTAATTTTTTTGCTTTGAGACATTATTTCAACATTCGTTAAAACTTTCATGGATTACTCCGTCCAACAACGTGTGTTTTGTGTAGAAACTTACATAAGAAGCAATTCGATAGAAGAAGTTAGGCATGCATTCCGGCGTCAGTTTAATAACAACAATAGGAGTCACGCGCCAAATCGTAAAACTGTTAAGTTATGGGTTCGCCATTGGCGTGAAAATGGTTCTGTACAAAATCTGAAAAAGCCTGGACGTCGAAGAACAGTTCGTACACCAGAAAATATTGAACGAGTTAGAATTGCGTTTACGAGAAGTCCTAAAAGGTCTGCTAATCGACAAACCCTTATCCTAGGAATATCGAAGTATAGCTTAGATCGAATTCTTCAATGGGATCTAAAATTTCATCCCTATAAATACCAAATGGCACAGCACCTTAGCAATCAAGATAAAGAAGCAAGGTTAGCATTTTGTCAAGAATTTTTTGATTTACATCAAGGAGCAATTCACAGTCTCCTAATGACCGACGAAGCAAATTTTTATTTGAACGGCATGGTCAATAAACAGAATTTTAGATACTGGTCAAATGAAAATCCTCGTGAAATCTTTACACAGAACCTCCATAATCCAAAAGTTGTTGTGTGGTGTGGAGTAGGATATTTTGGTATTATTGGCCCTTATTTTTTTGAGGATATGAGAAAATAACCGCGCTGTAACAGTAGCATCCGAGCGCATGAATTTTTTCTGTCATTTCTGGTTCGGTTGCCAAAGAGACTAACTTATTTTTTTAAATGGAACACCCTGCATATGATTGCATATTTGGATTCAACTGGGAAAACACTGAATTTTTTGTATTTTAAATTTTCACTTATCTGCAAACGTTTCCGAGATAATGACAGCTCAAAAATAAAAAACTTCCTAATTATAATTATTCCTACCTAATACCATTTCTAATACCTACCCACTAGTTGAGTCAAGGTGTTTTCATGACAGCGACCTAAGAGGTGTCGATTTTGAGTTCCTGTTTAATGTTATGTTGTCTGATTTCTAATTTGTTTACACTATTGTTCATCTGAATGAGAAACAACGAGTTGAAATTTTAATAATGAGCGGTTACGGAAATATGAAGAGATCGCAAGATCAGGTTTGTCAATTTTTCAATGAATTATATCCAAATAGGCCTCCAATGATCTTACCTTCAGAGAGTGTAGACGTGTATTTGTGGTCTGCATTTTATATTCGGTGTTTTTACAGTTTTTACGGTTTCTTATTCTGTTAAACAAAATTAAATTTGGTATGAATGACGATAGTGATGGTGACAAAAGCAAAAGCGATAAAAAGTCAAAATCGGGGAATGCTAGTCAACAAAAACAAAGAAGTTTTTCGCTGGGATCTTTTCAGCTTAAGGACGAATCCAAAGTGACTTTAAAATCTATAAAAAATTGTTCTAGTAAACATATTAACGATGAAGATAAACAAACAAATGATGCTGATAAGGGAACGACGAGTACGATTCTACCAGGTACGGTCAATATTGTGCAAAATTATAAACCCGATATTTTCGACATTTCAGTAGAAAATGTAGATGACAATGTTTTTAAACCAAGGAAATCAATTGCAAGGTCCCCACCCGCTGCTGGGCATATAAATGTAAATATTTTAGAAGACGAAAACAATATTAAAAGAGTTAGATCTGAATCACAAAGTCCAGATGTGGAGCATAAGAGATACTGTGAGCAAACTACAGTACTGAACAACAAAGAAACCGCTGAAAATTATTACGACTCCCCCGTAGAATTAAATGAGCTAGAGACAATAATGGAACTCCTAGATTCTATTAAAAAAGCCTCAAGCAAAAGGGTTAACGGGACATTGGAATTTACAGAAGTGGAACATAACATAATAGATGAAGCTTCTTTTACGTTACTTAAACACTTAACAAGAATGGTGCATCGCAATGGGAAACTGGAAGCTACCAACATTACTTTAAAAAATAAACTCTCTTCAAAAAAAGATATTCAAACTGCCCCTCAAGCTACTTACAGTGCCACCTTAAAATCATACCCTCTCATACAAGAGTCCAACAGAACCAACTTACACAATCAACAAGGAACCACAGCAGAAAATAAAGTATGGGTTACTCCTTCAAAAACAAACAAACAAAAACTAGAAACCATTATTAGAGTACAGGATGAGCAGGATTCGAAAAAAGTTTTACAAAAAATAAAGTGTAATATTAATATAGATGATCTAGGTGGCAAGCTTAAAAACGTAAGAACAATTAAAGGAGGCGCAGTGATACTTGAAACCCATGATAAAACCCAACAAAAAAAGTTATTAGATGTGCTAAAACAAAAACAAGAGTTACAAATGAAGGAAATCAGCAACAATCCAATGATGTTATTTACGGGAATAGAAACGGGCTATACATCTGAAGATTTTTTATCTGAACTTATAAAGCAAAATTCAGATTTGCAAGCAAAATTTGGAAATGAAGTTCAAGAAAAAATAAAATTGGTAACTAGGCGAAAATGCAGAAATCCTAATAGGGAAAATTGGATAATGCAAACGACTCCTGATATTTTTAAATATTTTATGAAATCCGTGGATCTACATTTTGATTTGACCAAACTTTATGTCTATGAATACTTTAATTTAGCGATGTGCTTTAAGTGCTGCTCTTTTGGACACGTTGCGAAACACTGTAATGGTAATGCCATTTGTCATAAATGTGGCAACAATAGTCATAGCTCCATGGACTGCACTCAAGATCTAAACTGTCCAAATTGTGAGAAACTCAAACTTCCGGATAGAAAACACTCTGCTCGTGATACATGTTGCCCGGCTTACCAGAAAAAAATGAACCAGTATAGACAATATATTAATTACGATGGATAATAATTCCAAACGCAAATCTCTTCAAATATATTATCAGAATGTTAGAGGGCTGAGAACAAAAACTACAGAAGTGCTGACCAACACCGCCGATCTGAACTATGACATCATAACACTAACCGAGACATGGTTGCATGATGGTATCTATAACAATGAACTTCTTGCCGACGATTATGCAGTGTATAGGTGTGACAGAAACAGCCAACAGACAATGAAAACAAGGGGGGGAGGAGTGCTTTGTGCTGTGCAAAAAAATCATATATCACAAGAGTTGAACTTAAACATAATAAAAGGAGTGGAAATGGTAGGAGTAAAAGTAGATTTATCTGTAAAACCTCTCGTGATATTAGTTGTATATATAGTACCTAATAGTAAATTGCAGGTCTATGAAAATTTATTTAACTACTTGGAATTGCTGTTAATTAATCATGATTACAATTTCTTAATAGTTGGCGATGTAAATATAGCACATTTTAACTCTAATACCGGCTTATGTTTTCAAAGTTTCTGCAATCTGACAAAAGGAACGCAATTTAACAATGTAAAAAATGTAAATAATAGAACGCTAGACGTAGTTATCTGTAATTTTACCTGTGTTGTAAAAAAATGTTCTGATCCTATCGTAAGCGAAGACCTCCATCATCCCGCCCTAGATATTACGGTAATCTTTTCTGAAAGTATCCGCCCTTGTAACCCAAGTAATATTTCCTACTACGATTTTGCAAATGCTAACTACTTAGGCCTATACAATGCACTAAGAACTATTAATTGGGATGCCGTGAAAAGGTCTACAGACGTAAATATTGCCTTAGATCATTTTTATAATATTCTATATGACATTTTCGACCAGTTTATTCCAAAAAAAATTACCAAAAAACGCAAATATCCACCTTGGTTTACTAAAGAAATTATCACTGATATAAAATCAAAAGAACGCAATTTAAAAATATTTAAAAAAACTCAATTGCCACAATGTTTGGCCGACTATAAGCATCTTAGGTCTAAAATTAAAAAAGATATAAAAACAGCCTACAAGGAATACCTCGCTGGATGTGAAAATTCTATACAAGGAGACTCTAAACAATTTTGGAACTTTGTCAAATCTAAAAAAGACACTAACCACGGTATCCCGAAAGATATGTTTTTAGGTGATTAAAAATACTCGGGCGAAAAAAATGTAGCCGAAGCTTTTGCTCTATATTTTCAATCAGTTTATGATCGAAATAATATACAGGAAGGTATGCAAATCGATGAGGATCAGGAATCTGTGTTTAATTTATTGCCTATTTCCGAAAATGAGCTCGATAAAGCAATATCAACTTTGAAAAATAAGAAAACCTTAGGTACTGATAACATACCTAGATTTATTTTAAAAGCTTGTAAAGACTTGTTAATTAAACCGTTGTTACATATTTTCAATCTGTCAATAAAAACTAAATTATTTCCAAATAAACTAAAAATTGCTCGTATCTCACCGATTTATAAATCTAACAATAGATCAATTGTAAACAACTACCGTCCCATTTCAATTTTATCTAACATTGCCATAATTTTTGAAAATATAATAAGTAAAAGAATAAATTTTCATGTCAAAGAAAAATTATCCAAATACCAGTATGGCTTCCGTTCATGCCGATCTACAGTAGGAAACCTTATTGATTTTGTCGAGTATACTACAGATGCCTTGGCGGAAGGTACCCAAATTGACACTGTGTACATTGACTTCGCAAAGGCATTCGATAAAGTAAACCATAATCTAATTATATCTAAATTTAAAAAATTTTCCCTCTCATTAAACTGGTCTCTATTTATAAAATCTTATCTAACAGACAGATTAAATTATGTATCAATCAAGGGTTGCAATTCGTCCAATTTCACTGCGTCGTCTGGAATTCCACGAGGATCCAATTTAGGACCTTTATTATTTTTGTTATTTATTGATGATGCGGTTAATATTATCAAACATTCTCAAATTCTTCTTTTTGCAGACGACGTAAAATTATTTTTAAAAATCATTAGTATCAACGACTGCAAGAATTTACAAAGAGATCTAGACGCATTGTATATTTGGTCCAAAATAAATAATCTTTTTTTTTTTTTTTTTTTTTATGATAAGGCACAGCACTACAGGATAAATCCTTTATGGCGCTCTAGGAGCGGTGCGTGTGCGCAGGAAACGATTCACGTTGGTCTTGAATCTTTGGAGACTATACTCGTTGGGGAAGACGATCTCAGGGAGGTCGTTCCAGAGTGATGACGTTCTCCAGATGAAAGAATTTTGAAACAGTGTCGTTCGAGGGACACTAAGCTGAACCACGTACTGGTGGGCTGCAGTGGCTCGTCGTGTATTTCTACCATGCACCGCTCTGGGTGGGATTAAGCGGGCAACCTCAGTTGAACACTTGCCATGAAAATATTTGTAAAATAGACTCAAGTCGCCAACCTGCCTTCGATGTTCAAGGCTTTCCAGGTTGTTTGTCAGACTATGGTCACCGATCAAGCGAATGGCTCTCCTTTGAATGGAATCTAGCAATCTCAGGGTATGTTTAGGAGCAGAGCCCCAAATATGCGAACAGTACTCCAGTGATGGTCGAATTTGGGCTTTATAGAGCATCAAAAGTTGTTGGGGTGTATAGAGGTTCTTTGTTCGGAAAAGTACTCCAAGCTTTTGCGAGGCTGCCCTAGCAATGGCCGCAACGTGGCCATGCCAAGACATATGACTATCCAGATTAACGCCCAATAAATGAATTGATGAAGCCAAGGGAATTGAGTGTCCCGCCATAACTATATCCGGTTCTTCAACATTAACTTTTTTAGAAAAAACTGCCGCCTGGGTCTTTTTAGCGTTAAATTCTACTTGGTTACTGTCACCCCAAGACAAAATTTCTTCCAGGTCTTTGTTGAGATGTGAGACCTCTTGCTGCCTATAGAGATGTGCATTAGCAGCCGATGTCGGAGCATCCAAAGTAAAAGTTGAAACAAGTGTGCTGTCATCAGCGAAGCTATATATAGGATTTTTAGTTTTTTCCAAAAGATCGTTAATGTATAGTAAGAAAAGGGTGGGCGACAATATAGAACCTTGAGGGACTCCGGCGTTGATGTTAAATGTGTCTGAAAGAAATCCGTCCATCGCCACTCGCAGAGAACGGTCTTTAAGAAAGCTCGACAGCCATGAACAAAATTGAACCGGCATTCCGTATGCTCTCACTTTAGTTAGGAGCCCCTCATGCCATACTCGGTCAAAAGCTTTGGAAATATCCAGTGCTACCGCCCGGGACTCCCCATGGTGTTCTATTGCGTTGTTCCAAACATGAGTAACATAAGCGAGAAGGTCTCCTGTTGATCTAGACTTACGGAATCCATACTGGCGGTCACTAATAATGTTGAAGCCTTCCAGGTATTTTAGTAATTTTTCGTTGATAGCCTTCTCCATAACTTTTGATATAACCGAGAGCAATGCGACTGGACGATAGTTGTTTGGCAAGGTCTTCTTGCCTTTTTTGGGTATGGGCTGGACTCTCGCAGTTTTCCAGCAAGAAGGAAATATTCCTTTTTTGTAGGATAAGTTAAAAAGCCTACAAAATACCGGTGTCAGTTCGTCAGCGCATTTCTTAATTACAATGACTGGAATATCGTCAGGACCAGAAGCCTTTTTAGTGTCGAGACTCCTCAAGATTCGCTTAACATGGCGGTGGCGAAAGACAATCTCGGGCATTCTCGATTCTACAGGGGTAATGTTCGGTGGAGTACTTCCCTGAAAATTTACCGTTGAATGTGAAGAGAATAGTTCCGCCAGTAAGTTTGCTTTTTCCTGTGCTTTGGTCGCAATGGTGCCATCAGAACGTGTTAGAGGTGGAATGGTTGACTTGGTAAAGTTCTGACTGACGGCCTTAGCTACCGACCAAAATGATTTTGAGCCGCTAGGACATTCAAGAAGTTTGTCTCTGATCCTCTGGTTGTGTGCTTCTTTGCTTTGGTTTATCGTTTGCTTGCATTGGTTTCGAGCGTTAACAAAGATGGTACGATTTTCGGCGGTAGGATTTTTACGCCATTGTCGGTAAAAATAATTTTTTGATTTAACAGCTCGTTCGCAATTTTTGGTAAACCAAGGCTTGCCGTTAGAAGGGCACTTTTTTGAGAAAGGGATGAAGGCTTCCATACCAGTAAGGATAACCTCCGATATTTCTGTTGCACAGATGGATGGATCATCAGAGGTAAAACAAACGTCCCGCCAAGGAAAGGTTCGAAAATGGTCCCTTAGGTCTTCCCACTTAGCTGATGTATAATGCCATATCTTGCGTGGTTTAGGAGGCTCTTCAGCACTAATTGGTAGTTTGTTCAGTGCCGAAATAAGGTTGTGGTCAGACGTTCCTAACGGCGGCTTGACGGTGACAGTGTACAAGTCGGGGTTTGAAGTTAAGAAAAGATCCAACAAACTAGCAAAATCACCATCTCGGTCTGGAATCCGAGTTGGTTCACCCACCAGCTGGGTAAGGCCAGAGCTGATGGCAAAGGATTCGGCTTCACGACCTTGTTCGTCAGTCATGTTTGAGTATTTGAGCCAGTTGACATTATGAATGTTGAAGTCGCCAAGGATGACAACTTCGGAATTGGGATGGTGGGTTTGCAAAAAGTCGATAGTATTAGCAAGAGAGGAGAACAAGTCTCTATAATGGGTATCGCTTGGCGGCCGGTAAAGGCAGCAGATGAATTTAGTAGTTCTCTGCGTTGATATTTTAAACCACATTACATCAAAGTCGTTAGGCTCGAGTGTCTCCTCTCGTTGACAAGAAATATCACTCCGGACAAAGAGACAAAGGCCAGAATTCCGCCTAAATCGGTGATGAAAGTCGTACCCAGGATATAAATAGCTGACCGTACTAATCGATGATCTGACTTTGGTTTCGGTTAGTGCAAGTACATGAGGTTTGGTAGATTGTAGATGTTGATGGACTGCATTGATGTTGGAGTTCAGTCCTCTTATATTGCAGAAGTCAATTTGGAAGTTGCTAATCTCGGGTCTTTTAACAACTCCAGTTTTCACACCATTTCCATTTAGAATATTGTTCGAAGGACCCGCATGGCTACTGGACATGGTGGATGATTGGATAATCTCGCTTGATAAGGCGCCAGGACCCACCCCCACCCGGAGATCCGATCGGGGGGCGTTTTTAACTCCGGAATTTATTGATCTTGGAACCATCATCACAGCATTTTTTGTATATTTCCCACCCTGGAAACCGGAGACATCGGCACAGTGACGAAACGTTAGCTCAAAGAGCAACTTCACGCCACCTAAGCCGATGCGATGGTATTTCACCGGGCGATGTCGGGTGAGCCAACATCTACCATCTAAAAATCTGCCTTTTAATATTGACAAATGTAACCACATGAGGTTTTCCTATTCTAAAAAACTGATAAACTTTTCCTACTTAATAAACGGTAATGTTATAGAAACAGTTTCACAAAAAAAAAGACTTAGGAGTTTTATTTGATGACAAATTATCCTTCAATGCTCACATAGAATCAATTGTAAAACAATCTTATAAAAATCTCGGTTTTATTTTGCGTAACTCAAAATCTTTTAAATCTGAGAAAACTCTTAAAGTTCTTTTTAATAGTCTAGTTAGATCAAAACTTGAATATGCTAGTGTTGTTTGGTGTCCTTTCTATGTCAAATACATTCAAATGATTGAAAAAGTACAAAAAAGTTTATCCGTTTATCCGATTTTATACTGAAAAAAAATCATGATAACAATTATCCTGTTAATTTAAAACGCTATAACCTAATGACCCTCCATAATAAGAGAATCTTCAGCAGTATTATTTACTTGTACAATATATTTAATAACTTAGCTATAGACAACACAACGATACAAATTGTTAGTTTAAGTATACCCAACAGAACCAGGTCACGTGGTTATAGAACTTTTTCTAGTAAACTTGTCAGAACCAATTATCAAAAAAAAATCTCCTGTTAGTTATATGGTTGTGAATTATAATAACAATCAAAAATACTGTGATATTTTTAGTGGGAAAAAAGGACCATTTATAAACAATCTTAAAAAAAGAATGTTGAATATCTTGAATATAGTTGAGTATTAGTAAAATATTTTGCTAATTTTAAGATTTTTTATAATGAGATTTTAGATATTAAGTCGCTCTTGGGCGACACAAATTTAATCACTACATTTGTAAGTGGGTTAATGATATTTAAGTATCAACCTGTAAATTGTAGTTCAAATAAATAAAAAAAAATAAAATAAAATAAATCAATCAACGGTGTGTCGAGTGGTAAAGAAATTTCAAGAAACAGGCAGTGTTAGGGAAGCCGCTAGATCAGGTCGACCTAAAACAGCAACCGGGGGAGACAGAGCTTTGGATATCATGCTCTCAATACATGATAATCCAACACAATCATCCAGGACAATGGCAATGGATTTTAATGTGTCTCAGCCGTCAGTGAAAAATTTGTTTAAGCAGGAGAAGTTGCATGCCTGCAAGATAAAGTTGGTGTACGTAAGTTAAACGAGAACGATTTTGATAGAAGAGCTGAATTTTGTGAGCTGATGATGGAAAGATACAATAACGATAATAACGTCACAATATATATCATTTTCTGGGATGAAGCTATTTTCCATTTAAATGGCATTGTTAATAGACACTTAGCATTTCATGAGGCAGGAAAGAATGGGTAAATATATTACCAGAACAATAGTTTGACCTGCCAGACCTTAAACCTAAAAATTTGAATGAACAAAAGAAAGACATACAACTACCGGGTGTCCCACTAAGAATGGCTGTCGGCCGTATCTCAGAAAGTGTGAGTCGTATGGCTTGCGGAAAAAAAATATATTAGGTAAAGTGGTCATGAGAAATGTCTATATTTATTTGTGACAAACAGAAAGTACACAAAAAATATTAATAGAATACGAAACAACAGTAACAAAACAAAAACAGTACCAAAGTTGCAAAACATCAATTCAAAATATTAAAAAAAAATAAAGAAATAAAATAGCGATTGTTTTGAAACAGATAATACATAATCATGACACATGATGGAGAGGTCTTACAAAAATTGAACTTTTCTAGCTTTACTTTTTGCAAATTTATTAACAATATTTTCCATTTCAAGTTGCTTTAACAAGTCACACTATAGAAATGATAGCAAGATTTTCTAACCGATCTTGGCCCATTCTAGATCGTAAATAATTTTTAATCAACTTTAATTTAGAGAATGACCTTTCGGCTGTAGCTACAGAAACTGTAATGGTTAATAATATGTGCAATGCAACCATAATGTTTGGAAATGAGTGGGTTAGGTTAATTATTGCAATGTAATTAAGTGTTTTTACTACAGACGTCGCGTTTTTGTGGCCATTTTGCAGAAATTGTAATTCATGTAAAAGTTCTGTTTCGTCTATATCTTTCTCGTTTCAATCTTTGTTAGTTAAGGTTTCTTAAAGTTTTTTACAAAAATTAAATTGATCTTGGTTAGAATATTTGCCGAAATCCTCAACATTCCACAAAAAATTAAAAACAGCAGAATGACACGCTTATAGTTTAAATCACATTGGTCTTGAATCTTTAGAGAGTGTCTCCTTAGAGACGTACGTTTATAAAAGAGGCTCAGGTGGCCAACCGGCCTTCGACCTTCAAGGCTTTCTAGGTTGTTTGTCACATCATGGTTACCGATTAAGTGAATGGGTCTTCTTTGAATAGAATCCAGCAATCTCCGAGTATGCTTAGGGGCAGAGCTCCAAAGGTGTGAGCAGTATTCCAATTATGGTCGAATTTGGGCTTTATAGAGCATCAGAAGCTGTTGGGGCGCATAGATATATAAAAGTAACTATATTCTATAGTTTTATATAGGACAACTGTATAGTTTATTAAGGAAGGCTAAAAAATTATAATAAAAAAAACTTAATTTTTTAAGTAGTTACTACAAAAAATGTTTATTGCCTAGAACTTGATCAAAGTAATAGATTCACTAATTGCAACGGAAAACTTCTGGATTTGGTATTGTGTGATGAATTTAAACACGTGAAAGTACAAGATGTGACGTTTCTCTTAGCAGAATAGACCCATGTCATCCTCCCTTGCAAGTTTCTATGGATCTTGGAGCCATCCCTTGTTTGGAGGTTAGGACTGAAACAGAGGTTTACATGTTCGACAGGGCCAACTACATGGCACTTAACAGCTACTTCTTTGCTGTAAACTGGGATTTCCTGAATTCAAATATGGACGTTGACGTTGTGTTGCAAAAATTCTACGACGTAATTTTCAGCGCTGTTGATAGATTTGTTCCTAAAAGGAAGATAAAAAAAGACAAATTTCCCAAATGGTACAGCCCTGAGCTCAAAAACATCATCAACTTTAAGAACAAGCTCTATAAGAAATACAGGAAATCTGGATTACAACTCGACTATGACAGATATTCAGAGGTTCGAAGAGAAAGTAAGTACCTGATGGATCTATGTTACCTTATCTTCGTATCCAATACTGAACACACAATTCCATCAAATATTAAGTATTTTTGGTCTTTTGTTAACTCCCTAAAGAAAGATCAAGGAATTCCTAAAACCATGGAGTATGGCGGTGTGACAAGGAGTTCGCCTGAATCTATAATAGAAGCGTTCTCCCAACACTTCAAATCATGTTATACTGATCACCCGAATATCAAAATACCTCTAACGCACCTTAAGCACTTGGATGCTACACTCACACTCCATGGATTCACCGAGGAAGAGATTTTAACTAAAATTAATTCTGTGGATGTAAACAAGAGTTCAGGACCTGACGGCTTACCTCCTGTCTTTGGAAAGGGGTGCGCAGCATCACTGGCCAGACCTTTGTGTATTTTCTTCCAAAAGTCATTCGATGCAGCCCACTTTCCCACACAGTGGAAAAAATCTATCCTGTTCCCCATTTTCAAGTCTGGTTTAAAGACCGATGTTGGGAATTATAGAGGGATTTCCTTGTTATCTGTAATACCCAAAATATTTGAGGCCATATTAACAGACGAAATAATTGAATCCTTTAAGCGACTTCTGGTTTCAGAACAACATGGATTTTTTAATCAAACTAACTTAAAATAACTTTCAAAAATGCAAATGTCTTTTGTACGCGGATGATCTCAAGGTCTATTATGTCGTAAATTCCTTGAAGGATTGCGAGGTGATTCAGTCTGAAATAAACAAGTTGGTCCACTGGTGCGAGGAGAACTACCTTAACCTTAACGTCGGAAAATGTAAAATTATGAGTTTTTATCGTCGTAAGAAACCAATACTTTTCCAATATTTCCTTGATGGGGAAAATCTTCAAAATGTTACCAAGATGAACGATTTGGGAGTTACCTTCGATCGAGAGGTAACCTTCAACGACCACATTTCTAATGTTGCCCCTAAAAGTTATAGAATGCTGGGGTTTTTGCGTAGAAACTGTAACCATATCTATGATATTTCCGCTATAAAATGTCTTTACAACTCCCTTGTTCGCAGTATCATGGAATATGGTAGTATAGTTTGGTCACCATCTTACCAATGTCATACAAATCGTCTAGAAGCAGTCCAGAACAAATTTGCTAAAAGCTAGTTGGATTAGACAGTCTTCGAAAATCGACGAAAGAATGCCATGGTGCTCTTTTTGCATAAAATTGTTAATGGTAAAATATACTGCGCCGAATTACTTTGCAATGTTGATTTCCGCGTCCCACAGAGATATACTCGTAGTAGGCAGCTCTTTCAGGAACCGCCTCATCGGACTAATTATGGATTTCACAGCTGTGTGGATAGATTAGTAAAGAATTATTACTCCAATTTCCTGGACTACGACCTATTTCACCAGTCATTCGAAACTTTTAGGAAGAACATTTTAAAATTTTAATCTGTTGTTGTTTTTTTTTGCCTTGTCTATTTTGTGTTTTTCCTTTTTTATACAAAATCGCTAATTTAGAAAATTTTATACCATTTGGAGATATATTTCTCTGTAGAGTATTGTGTAGAATAAATAAAAATATATAGTAATAAAAAAAATGTATTAAGGTAAACCCGGGTAAGTGTGACCGCGTTTTCGATTAGGTAATTTTTGGGCCTTGTTTTTTAATTGTTGTCGTAACTTTAAAAGTCTATAGATTTTTTTGGGAGTATGCCAGAACATCTAATTACTAAATGTAAATGTTTTAACATGATTTCATAAACGGTTTAAAAAAAGTATATATATTTTTAAAACTTTGTCTGTGGGTCACACTTTCCCGTCCGGTTGGGGCAAGTGTGTCACTGATTTATTGTCTCGCCAGTTAAGCTCTTATCTAGAAACTAGGGGCAAGTGTGAAAAGTTAGGAAAATAATTATAATAACCCAATATTTTTTTTTACATATATTTAATAACAAAAAAGTTACAAACTTTAAAAAATTAAAAATTTAAGCCTGAAAAATCAACTTCAAAATGAAAATTATTTCTTCGGCCTTCAATAGGATTTGGCAAGAACCTAATTATGTCGCCAGCTACTACGACATCTGTATCTTGTATTTCTGGCCAAGAAAATAATTTTTTGTTGTATTTTAGAAATAACACAAGCCATCCCTCTTGTTCTCTACTTTTAATTTGACCAATAAAATGTTTGGTATTCTTTTTAATGTGGTATTCCACTATTATCCATTTTCCTACAGCAATTTGCGGCGCGATGTCTTCCTGATTCTCCTCCTCAAATACTTCAGGATCCATGTCATCTTCTGACTCGATATAAACTGGCTCTTCCATTTCCTCTTCTGAGCTTGAGGTACTTAAACGTTTCTTTCTTTTAACTGTTTTTCGAGTGTTTGTATTTTTGCTATTGGTTTTTATAATTTTCCCTTCTGTCTCTTTCTTTTTTACGAGCCTTTCTAGTACTTCTTTTGAAGTAATTACTTCTGCACCAGTTGCTACTCTTTTCCTTTTCTTCAATATATCATTTCTATGCGTTTGCTTCATGGTATCCAATAATAAATCCTCAAAACTTGTCTTTGATTTGATTGTTTCAGCTGAGTTGCCAGGGGTGTCCATAACTTGCTTCTCTTGCGCAGTTGTAGTTGGCTCATACACATTAGCAGTTGGCCCCTGTGCATTATTATTTGGTTCCTGTGCATTAGTAGTTGGCTCATGCACATTAGCAGTTGGGTCCTGTGTATTTGCTCCCTGTGCATTAGTAGTTGGCTCCGTTTGACTTGTTGATATGTCTTGTTGATGTTGTCTCCACCTTCTTAATGCATTTGGATCGTACTTTTCACCCGAAATAACATTTCGTTGAAATGGATAAATGCCGGCTTTACGAAATCCATTTTTAATTATTTCTGAATTTAATTCCTTCCAAGTTTTTCCAAGCAGTTCAGTAAATATTTTCTTGGGAATTTTTAAACCAACATTACATCTTTGCCATGACACCAATTTTAAGTCCCAGTTATCCTTTACAGACTTAAACACAGACAAGTCTAAAGGCTGTAAAAGGTGACTCGTATGCGGAGGTAATTTAAGTATGGTAACATCATTGGCACGAGCTAACTCAATAAGGGAAATATTAACGTGGCTACTGTGTCCATCATATATTAATAAAGCAGGCCTGTTTGGTCCCATAGCGGGAAGTAAGGTTTTTCAATAAAATTAAAAAATATATCTGTCTGCATCCAGCCATTGGGACTAGCTGCGTAGGCAGTTCCTGGAAAACATTTGTCTTCATCTGGCAACCAAGAGTCCCACACATTCTTTCCTTTAAATAATATAAGGGGAGGAGCTTTTATTCCTGAAGCAGAAACGGCCGATAATACTGTTGTGTTTTCCCTTCCTGGCCCAGAAGTAGTTCGCGAACTTGCTTTTTCTTTCGCTCCAACAACTTTTGCTTTATGAGGATCGTGTGACAACGAAGTTTCGTCCAGGTTCCATATAAGTTCTGGCTTGTCCCGGAGATTTAGATCATTCAAAGTTTTGTCCAATAGATTGAAATAATCATTGATAAAAAAAGGATCTGTCATTTTTTTTCTAGAAAATTCAACGGCTTGGGGTTTTTTGAGGCTCAAATTGTGTCTTTTTTTAAAATTGAAGAACCACTCGTCCCCGGGATTATTATTTTTAAAAGGCGTTTTAATTTTATTTTTTTCAACATATTCGGCAACAATGTTCAATAATTCTTTGCGACCAATACCAAATCCCCACTGTTCCATTGTTCTAAGGCCCTCTGCTAATCGTACCTCATCTTGGTATGGAATGGCTGGCGCTCTTCCTTGAGTCTTGCTTTTCTGACCACGAACACCAGTAACATGATAATGCAATGTAGTTTTAGGAATGTTATATTGCTTGTGTGCTCGGTAAATCGACAAGACACCCCTTTTAACCTCTTCAACGGCATTTTGTAGGTCAGCTTGGGAATACCTTGAACCTCTTCTTGTTTTACGTTGATAGTTTCTAACCATTTTGTACCTAAAAAAAAACATTTTTTCAGTGTGCCATCTTCAAATTTACCAGTTCACACTTGCCCCTTGAATTGCGTTCACACTAACCCCAATAGGTGTTTTTCTTGGGGCAAGTGTGACCAATGCTTTAAAACTCTTATAACAATGAAAACGAACAATGTAGATATTGCACAGTAAGTCTCCACTACTAAACTATATACCCATACACCAAAATCAAAACTTACCACAGATATTACGTTTTACTGATTTTTCCACAAAACACGTGTTACCTCGTCTAACGGCTGAAAACTAATAACCTCCAATATGCACAGAAAACCTGTATAAGAAGTAACACCACAGAGTTCATAATTATAAATTTAGGTAAGCAAATAACCTAAGCTCCTTTCTACGAGATGTCGCTACGATAGATTATTTGGCGGCCGATTTAAAAGGAAGTGTCACACTTGCCCCACAATCACACTTACCCGGGTTTACCTTACAATAAAATTATTAAACAGAAGTGTAAAAAATACAATAATATGCTCTTGTTTTTTCTAGTTTCAACAGTAACAATATTACGATTGTAATAATTATTTGTAAAAAGTACCAACCAACTTTGGACGTTTTACTAATGGATATTGTAAGATTTGTGATATTTTCTCCTAAATTATATTAATCTTAGTTGGCTTTCTTACCACAAACCTTTGTTATACTAACTAAATATTTTAGTAAATATTTAAAACTTCTTTTGTATTTCTATTTAATATTTTTCTATCATTGTATATTTGCTTTTACACAGAGTATAATGAAATATATTTGGTCTCTTTTTCTATTTTGGCAGAAACTAAGTCTTCCAGATTCCATTCTGCTAATAAATCCGCCAAACTCCAATGCATGACGGTGCCCCGGCACATTTTAGCATCCTAGCGCGAGAATTTTCAGATCGTACTTTCGGTAACCGTTGGATAGGTCGGGGAGAGCTTAAACCATGGCCCCCAAGGTCACCCTACCTTAACAGTTCGGATTCTTTTCTTTGGGGACATCCTTGGTTCACCAGACACCCATCCAAAATGAAGGAGAATTAAAAAATCGAATAATTAACTCCTGTAGAACGATTCAAAATACTCCAGGAATTTTCCAAAGAGTGCGCGAATCAATGAGAAGAAGATTGGATGCGTGCATAGAGCAAGGAGGTGGATATTTCCAACATTTATGGTGATTTTGATTTAGTTTTATATCTAGTGTTTCGTAGTTTATTGTTGTTTAAAAATTACTGTTTAAAATTTATAAATTTACAAATCTATTTTGGTAAAAACTGATAAACAGATTTATGGTTATTAAGAGGTTTTATAGAGAAATATCCTATACAATTGTTACTAAACTAAATATTGTTTTTTCCATGTAAAAGGCGACATATCTTTAAAATTACCCAAGGAATGACCCCTTGAATATTTGCCTTATGGTTAGTAAACACCCTGTACACTACAATATAACTTTTCACTTTAGTTATTATATTATTATTTTAAATGCATTCTGTAAATTTGTGTATCACAAGCATTATTAAGTATTTAACCTCCAAAACAGCGTTTAAAAACAAGTTGGTTTCGGAAACGTTATAATACAGTTTAAATGATAATTTTCGTCCTTGTGGCTCCTTAACAATCGTTAGCAATAATTACCCAAAAAGACGCACATTTTATCATTTACGCAAGAGGTAAGTTGGAATTATGTTTTATATTATTGTTCAAGAGAACCAAGTTAAACCGTAAAAAAAAATCACTAATAATGGACATTGTATGACGTGGGTACTATGTTATAATTTAAAAGTGACTAATAATCTTTGTTTTATTTTTAATTGTTTTTGGTAAGTGTTTACTATTTTAAGTAATACTTGAACTATCTAAATATTGACCTTTGTTGTTTCTCATCTGATCATTTTTTGAATATCAACTCCTTATGTTTTAATATGTATTCAAGTCGCAATCTTGAAGTGATTTTGCAGTTTTATATATAGTTTAACACGAATTATTATTATGTTCCTTAAAGAAGATAAGCGATTGGCAATAAAACACCTCATCTATATTATCTTTTCAAGGGTCGATGTTGAGAGAGTTATTATTTTTATATCAGGGCAAGAATTTGTACCTAATAATTATTTCCAGTTTTGTAAACAGTTAGTGGAACTTATTAATTAAGAAGCAACGACGAACGTATAATGAATAGGCAAAATCAAGAAACAGAATACAAGAATAGAAACGCGAGAAGATCCTCAAATAATTCAGAAAATGCCTAATTGATTACTTTGGTATTAAATATTTCTTTATGCCGATTGAAGCATAAAGTAGAATAATTACTAAGAAAATTGTCACTTTCTGTAATCCAACATTGTTTTAATCTGTACTATAGTCTATCTTTAAACGATGCGAAGCAATAAATCAATCCAAACCATCTTCTCCATGGGCGTACAAGATTTTTTGGCATGTATAGATTTAAATAGGACTGAATTTTAAAGATTGTGGAGAATTAGTACAAGTACCGACATTAAATTCTAGTTCTGTCTTCAAATATATGTTTTAATATTATATTTTTTAAGTTTAAAATTATATACAGCCAGCCGTACCATTTACCCGGAATTTTAGAAAGCAATTTTATCAAAACTAATTAGAGTCTATACAGTGTGGCCCAAATTGGGCTTACATGTATGGGGATCTTGGAAACTATAGAAGATAGAGAAACGGTTAAATGGGGAAAGTTTTTGACAATTATATTTCTAACTGAAAACCGTTTAGTACGCGGCCCTATCTTTTTTGGTTTTTGAAATATGTTGACAAAACCAAAAAGATGTATTTTCGAAAATATGCTGTAGATTTCTTATTATTCACTATTTTGGCAATCTGTAAAAACATTTTTAAAGCAACTTTTTAAGTAGATTTCAGTTCTGCAATTTAATTTTGAACACGACGTTTCAGTTATTTTATACCATCATAAGGTTCATTTTTTCTTATGGGCGCCATATTGTATTTTATACTTGAAAGGTAGCTTATGACGTCAGCTTTTCAACGATGTATTATTTGTTGGAAAATAAATGAAATTGACTTGAAAAATAAAGAAAATTAATTTTCGCAACACGTCAAATTTGACAACTGCACGATAACTCCCTAAATTGAATACCAATTAAAAGGTTTACATTTTGTAGAATTCACAAAACACTGCTTGCATTGTTTCAATCAACAATATTACAATAACCTATGAATCAAAAATAAAATCCAGTAGCCTATGACCTTACAATAACCTATGAATCAAAAATAAAATCCAGTAGCCTATGACCAACCACTACCGTTTGAAAATGAAACAAAAATATTACTTGTCAGAATGAGTAAAAGTATAATAGTTTTTATTATTATTATCTAATAATAACGATTTATTTGTGTATTCTGAATTTAAAAGAAAATGGCATTGCGTTTTTCTCACGAAGAAAAATTTGATTTGCTAGAATGTTACATTCATTGCAACAGAAATGCAAACCTTGCATTAGAAAGGTATTTTGAAAATTTTCCTGAAAGACCGCAGCCAAATGTCAGACATTTTCCAAAAATTGTTATGAACCTGAGAAACCATGGAAGTTTTGAAAAACCGCGGCCCAAGAGTTACGAAAAAGCAGGTAATAACGAGCGTGACGAAAATGTCAGAGCCTATTTTAATGCCGATCCGACATCATCTACAAACCCGCGAAGTACCATACAAAGAGTCCTTAAGGAAAATAAATATCGACCATACAAGCCAACTATAGTTCAGGGTTTACGAGAAACGGATTATCCAAGAAGAATGCAGTTTTCAAATTGGTATGTGAATCAATGCGAACAAAATCATGATTTCAGTCGTGTTGTAATTTGGACCGATGAATCACATTTTACCAACTGCAGGGTATTTAATAGACATAACCATCATTTTTGGGCAACAGAAAACCCTCACCAATTGGCTCAACGAAGACTGCAAACCCGATTTGGTTTTAATGTATGGTGTGGTAGGTATGGTAAGTAATGTCACCTAGCTTGCTAATTACATAGCAGGTATTAAGTAACCCAGCTTTACTTTTTTCCTTACATTTTAGACAACAGACTTATAGGACCATTCTTTTATAATCATACGTTGAATGGCCAAAGATACTTGGAGCTGTTAGAGGATCAAATATTACCGGCAATTAGAGCAAGAGTTCCTCAAGATCAATTGAATAATATTTGGTTTCAACAAGACGGTTGTCCCGCACATAATGTTCGGGAAGTTCAAACTCTCTTAAGACAGATATTTGATGACAAATTAATTTCAAACGGCGGACCAGTTAATTGGCCTGCTAGATCCCCTGATATAACTCCTCTCGATTTTTATTTATGGGGTTATGTAAAAAATGAAGTATATGAGTTTGAACCCCCGGAATCTGTACAAGAATTAGAAGAGAGAGTGAGGAATGTGTTTACGAGCATAAATGGCAACACGCTTCGCAGGGTCATCAATACTGTGTTAAAAAAGTGTCAAAATGTATTAATAAAAACGGCCAACATTTCGAATAAGTATAGTAAGTTAGATATTTTTTCTTATGTTCTTTTCAAAACAATAATTATTATTCATTGCGTTTTTAGTTTTCTTTATTTGAAATGTTAATATGAGATTTTTAACCATAAGGAAAAAATAAAATAATGTATTATAATATTATGATATTTTAAACAAATTTAACCCTGCCTAATGTGTTCTTCTCAAATTTGACGTGTTGCGAAAATTAATTTTCTTTATTTTTCAAGTCAATTTCATTTATTTTCCAACAAATAATACATCGTTGAAAAGCTGACGTCATAAGCTACCTTCTAAGTATAAAATACAATATGGCGCCCATGAGAAAAAATGAACCTGATGATGGTATAAAATAACTGAAACGTCGTGTTCAAAATTAAATTGCAGAACTGAAATCTACTTAAAAAGTTGCTTTAAAAATGTTTTTACAGATTGCCAAAATAGTGAATAATAAGAAATCTACAGCATATTTTCGAAAATACATCTTTTTGGTTTTTTCAACATATTTCAAAAACCAAAAAAGATAGGGCCGCGTACTAAAAGGTTTTCAGTTAGAAATATAATTGTCAAAAACTTTCCCCATTTAACCGTTTCTCTATCTTCTATAGTTTCCAAGATCCCCATACATGTAGGCCCAATTTGGGCCACACTGTATAGGTACTTATTCCGTTTCTGCTCTAATAATTTTATTCCTTATTTTTATATCTAATCCTGGTTACCTGTTTGCTAATTATGTGGTTATTATGTCTTTATGGGTGCATCTATTGGAATATTACACCTACCTTGGGCGTTTGTTTCTTAGTGAAATGAGTCAAAGTGTGAAGTGTCAGGGTTTTTTAATTAAATATGGAGAATTTTCAACAATGGCCTAAATGCCCTAAAAGAAAAAAAAATAATTTTTAACTGTTATGATTCTATTAAAAGGAAGAATGCGGGTTTTAGTGTTGATAATACAGTGCAATTTACAGCAAAAAACAACAATTTGCAAACTTTTAAAAGAAGAAGGAAGTGTTGGCGTCAAACCTCCAAAAACTTCTCCAGGACGACAAAAACTTGAGCGGGATGATGTTTTAATGCAGAGAATAATGCGAAAAGTTTATAGTTTCTTTTTAAAAAATGAAATTCCTACGCTGGACAAAATATTGTCCTCAATCGGAGAAGACCAGGATTACCCATTTATGTGTAGAAATACGCTTTGGAAATTATTAAAAAAAAATGGGGTTTCGGTAGAAAAAACATAAGAGGCAATTGATTTTTTTAGACAGAAGCGATATCGTCTGTTGGAGAAGAAATTACTTAAGAAGCATCCGAAAAACCAGAGAAGAGAATAAAAAAAATATTTGACCTAGACGAAACATGGCTAAATGAAGGCCACACTGTGACTAAATTTTGGCAGGATGAAAATATTAAAAGTTCAAGGCAAGGTTTCTTGAAAGGATTGTTCACAGGATTAAGACCGCCATCTGGAAAAAGACATCGACTTATCATAACCCCTATTGGAAGTTCCGAAGGCTTCGTTAAAGGTGGTCTACTAATGTTCCAATCTAAAAATACAGGAGACTATCACGAAGATATGAATGCCGATGTCTTTGAAGAATGGTTCGAGTAAATGTTGGATCTTATACCAAAAAATGCAATAATTGTATTGGATAATGCAAGTTATCACTCTAGGCTGACGGAAAAATTACCGACAAGTGCGTGACGTAAAAGTGAAATAGCAGAATGGCTAAGTTTAAGATAAATAGAATTTCCATTAGATTCCTTAAAAAAAGAACTATTGGTACTAGCCAATTTACATAAAAATGCATTCATCAAATGCTATACTTTATGATTCTAAAAAAGTTTTTGTTTATTTTCCAGTTTCTATTTAAAAAAGTCAAAGTTTAAAACGTTTAAAGAAACTGTGAAAAATGTATTATTGGAAAAAGGTTATACCATAAATTAATATTTTGATAGTAATCTCTCATAATAAAATTATTTGCATTTTCTATTCTAATATTTGAAAGCTTACATATCATATTTTATGATTGATTAAAGTTTCTACAAGCTTTGTCAATAAAGATGTTTCTTTCAGACAACAAGGCATATTTTGACTTTTAACTTTTCTTGACTGTGGCATCATGTGTGGCCTTTTTCAGCTAGATCAATAACTTTCACTCTTCTACTTTTCAACAAGAAACCATGAAGAGTGGTAGCGAAAGAGTTATTGCTTGTGCTGCGTATGTATTATTAGTGGTGCCTGTTTAAAACTAAAAAATAAAACAAAAAAGAAAAATGGGCGATGATGGTGGATGGTGTCTTTAAATAGAAATCGAAAAAGGGCACCTCTTACTAAAACTTCATAGTAATTCGTTTTTAGGAACAGCACCTTTGACCTTTGACATGTTAGAAGATCTATTCCGCGAAGCATCTGAACAATTTGAAACCTTCTGTAGAATGTTCGCAGGTGATTTTAACTACAATACATAAGCGTTGACAAAAATGGAAGGATAATCTTTCAACGTGTTAGAGCTCCCACTCAAAGCTGTCACCGAGCTTGTGAATGTCACGTTTCCAGGATGGTGTAATGGTCGTCTTATGATATTTAGATGGCCAGCGAAAGGCCCCGATATTTCACCTTAAGATTATTTTTATTGAGGCTATATATCTTTAAAAGTATAGTATGTTCTTAGAGACAGGCCAAAGAATGAAGAAGAGCTTGGCAAGATAATTATCGAGGCTCGTGCACAATTACTCATCGAAAGCTCCTGAATGCTAGAAGACATTTCTGTGACTGTCGGGGCCAATTTGGAGGTCACTTTTAATACTTTAAAAAATACATTTTTGGAAACTCTTTACTTTTTTGGATATTTGTCCGATAATGACTGAGATTCAAATTTTCAATCTCCTGTAAACTCTAACTACAAGATTTCTTTTAAGGATAAGGATTAGAACAATTTTATTGCTGCCATTGAAGTTAAATGGCTATTATCATTAAGGGAGATCGCCCACCAAAGATGTGCACTTCAAGTGAAGAGATACGAGGTGCGCTTGAGGTTGGTATGAAGTGCAGCGTACCATGTTTTTATATGCAATGACGCACACAGAAGCCGTGCGAAAGAAGTGAGTCGTCTCACTATGTAGTGCTGCACGGCATGCATGTAGAAAAATAGGACCTGCTCTAAGGTCACTTGACGCGCGCAGAATTATAACTTTTCAGGTTATATTTTGCAGTGTTCCGTATAGGTTGACATTGCCATTTCCAGGACGATTTACCCCTGGACAATTATTTTATAGTGTTTATAATTTTAATAAAAATCCCTGATGATCAACAATTTAAATATTGAATTCGTGCAGCATATAGAATCATGTAGAATGCTAAAACATGTTCATCATCGGACGATGACATTTTGAGAATGTCCTGGTTGGGTTGATGCGTGTGATCGCCACGAGATGTAGCTATGTGCTGCCACTCTCGTCTGTTTATTTATATTTCTGTGTTGTTATAGCACTTTTTTGCGGTCCCTTTCTTTTTAGTCAGACCCGAAGCCTTGCTATTGAGCCGTCAAACGGCGAAACCTGTCGGGTCTGACGGAAGGGATAAGAGACAGTTCTATATCCAAACTTATTTTAAGTTTGTTTTTAATACACACACACACCTATTATGTCACAACATGTTTTTTAGGTCTTCCCGTTCTTTTACCCAATAATAAAGGTCCAAATATTATTTTTTTTATTATTAAAGTAATACTATACAAGCTACATGACAAACTTTAATTTAGTTTAAGTAAGTTCTCAGTTTCCTTCCATAGTTTTTCTGGTAAATCAGGACTCCGAGCCTTTTTGTACCTCTTTACAACGTGGCAATCCTCAAAGTGCTGACCCGACAGATTTTCTATACCTTCAGCAATGCTACAGTAGATGGTTGTTTCAGCGCCTTGGCGGGGAGACTGAAAATAAAAAAACAACATTTTAAGATTTAATTTAATTGCAGGAAACTCACTTCAGTCAAGTTCTAAATTTTTTATAGTTAAGAAAATTACATTATTTCCAATTTAATTGCATATTACAGAATTTAAGTCAACATAATAATATATAACTAAAGGACGGAATATATGCAAAGTGCATATACAGGGTGACTCGGATCTAAATGTACATACATCACCAGGAGATAGTGGACATCTTGGGAGTTCTAAATAATCTATCTTTAGTGGGTCCATCTTTCCTCGTTACTTAGATACAGAGTGTTTTATAAGGTTTGGCTCATTTTTGTTTTTGCCATAATTCTTTTAGCACCCGGTATAAAATGTTCATATTCGGTGGAAATATTTTGAGTAGCTATCGCTTCAAAATGCCGTATGAAAATTTTTTGAAATTCAGGTCCGGACTTTAAAAACAAGACTGATTTAATTTTTTTAAATTAACACCCTTATATCATATTTTTGTCATTTTTATTTTTTATTTGAAAAACAGATAAAAAACTAATTCTAATGACATACTTATCAAAATCCCCGCACTCGCCGCTCAGCCATAATAAATTGCTCTTCTTTAGATGTTGAGAAACATACAAAATAATAACTGTTTTTAAGTAATAAAATAGCGGCGTGTTAAAATTCGAAAATTTTCAATTCAATTTGACTCCATGGCTCGGCACCTCAGAACAACGAAATATTGGGGGGCAACAAAACATAATAAGTCATTGTCAGTTGTAACCTGTCAGATTTTTGGGCATTACGAGGATATTTTTGTTAAACATTTACTTCTCGTTTAAAATGCCCCATCAATTTTCAAACCAAGAATACGCTGATATAATATTTGTATATGGATTTTGCGATGGTAACGGGCGAGCCGCTTCTCGAGAGTATGAATTAAGGTTTCCTGGAAGAAGAGGTCCAAACCATCAAACATTTTCAATTGTATTTTCCTTTATTCGTGAACAAGGACATTTTCCGACACAAAATATTATTGATCAGCCTGTAAGACACCCAGTTCAACAGAAGGAAGACATTTTAAATTTGATTGAAGAAAATCCAAAAACATCCACAAGGAAAATTGCTAGACGTCTGCATATAACGCAAAAATTAACCCATTCAACAATAAAAAATGAAGGTTTATATCCTTATTATATCCAAGAGGTACAAAGGTTGGAACCAGGTGATTATGCTAACCGTTTGGTTTTTTGTCAGTGGATTAGGAGGCACCAAAGAGATATTCACCGGACTTTGTGGACCGATGAAGGTCAGTTTACCAGAGATGGAGTCAACAATTCCAGAAATTGTCATCTATGGTTTCTAGAAAATCCAAATGCTATTAGGCAGTCGCACTCGCAACATAGATTTTCCATAAATGTTTGGGCAGGTATAATCAATGGTAAATTGATTGGCCTACACATCTTTGAAGAAATATTAGATGGAAACCAATATTTACACTTTTTGGAAAACATTTTGCCAAATCTTCTCCAAAATGAGAATTTTAATTTAAGAGGAATGTATTTCCAACACGATGGAGCCCCTCCACATTATGCAAGAATTGTTTCCGAACTTTTAAACAATAGATATCCCAACAGATGGATAGGTCGTGGGGGGCCCCATTCTTGGTCAGCAAGATCTCCCGACTTTAACCCGCTGGACTTCTTTTTTTGGCGGTATATGAAAAATTTAGTTTACGAGGAAGAAATTAATACACGGGACCAGCTCTTGCAACGCATTATCACTTCATTTCAGGAAATAAAAAATAGAACAGGTGTAATCAGAAGTGCAGTTTCAAATTTAAATATCAGAGGAAGAAAATGTGAAGAAGTTAATAGTGGGCATTTTGAAAATATTCTCAAATAATTATGTTTTTGTTATTTTTGTTATTATTGGTATTATTGTCGTTATAAAAACAGTTATTATTTTGTATGTGTTTCAACATCTAAAGAAGAGCAATTTATTATGGCTGAGCGGCGAGTGCGGGGGTTTTGATAAGTATGTCATTAGAATTAGTTTTGTATGTGTTTTTCAAATAAAAAATAAAATTGACAAAAATATAAAAAATATAATATACAAGGGTGTTGAATTTAAAAAAATGAAATCAGTCTTGTTTTAAAAGTCCGGACCTGAATTTCAAAAAATTTTCATACGGCATTTTGAAGCGATAGCTACTCAAAATATTTCCACCGAATATGAACATTTTATACCGAGTGCTAAAAGAATTATGGCAAAAACAAAAATGAGCCAAACCTTATAAAACACTCTGTATCTAAGTAACGAGGAAAGATGGACCCACTAAAGATAGATTATTTAGAACCCCCAAGATGTCCACTATCTCCTGGTGCTATATGTACATTTAGATCCGAGTCACCCTATATATGCATTTTTTTCCACATTTTGTCAATAAAATGCATATTTTCCCAAATTATTATTTTATGAGCCTATTTTTATGTTTTCGGCGTTATCAAAAAATTAAAAACGCTCGGTCATGAAAACTCGTAGACTCATAGGTTTATTGTCCAGTCCGGCACTTCTTTCAGGCATTTTTCAATCTAAAGATAATTATATACTTAATAATAAATTTTTACATTTTGGTTATACACAAGCTATTTATTGTGGGTTTCCGGGGTTTGCAGGTATATTGTTAGGGGTTATTTATTGTCATTTAATAATGCCTTATTATTACCTGCTTAAACAACTGTATTTATATCGGGTTGTAATACGTACTACTGTTTTAGTTTGTCGACAGATTTCAGTATTTTTAGTGTGAAATTGGTTATTTCAAATTTGTGTTTAAAATGTCCAAAGTGGCGAAAACGTCTTCGTGGATTAAAAATTTCCCAGAGTTAGAGTTAAGTGGAGAAAAAGCTTTACAGAAAGCTTGTGCAAAAATTATTGTTTGTGAAAAGAAGTTTCAAATCGATCAACATTTAAAAACACCGCTGCAGAAATCAAAGTTACAAAAAATGAAATCTGAGCCAGTTCAGCTGAGTGTAAAAACGCATTTCAAAAAGTTGGGGAAAATCGAAATCTAAAAAGGAGTTTTTCCAAGAAGACTAATGCAAGGCTTTGGTCGCAGCAAACATATCCTTAAAAAAATTGAAAAATCCGCAATTTAGAGCTTTACTGGATGATAAAAATGTTTACATTATTGTTGATAAAAAAGCACAGATGCTTGTGGAAGATATCTCGCACATCTTATGATTGGAGCATTTCAAGAAGATAAAGCAACAAACCCATATTTAATAGCCTCTAAGCAGCGAGACAAAACTAATAACCGTAACCCGATTTATTTAGCAGTCCCTATCGAGCTTTTTCTTACCAAATTCAGTCCCGGATGAGAAGTTTTTAGTGCTTTTGTCTGATGCAGCACCGTAACTTAAAAATCTTTTACCCCAATATGGTACATGTGACTTGTCATTTACATGAAATAAAGCGAGTCGGAGAAACCGTCAGAACTGAATATCCTTTAGTAAATAAATTAATTTCAAATGTAAAAAAAAGTGTTTCTAAAAGCACCACTAAGAGTGCAGATGTATAAGGAGAGATTACCAGGAGTTAGTTTACCTCCAGAACCTGTAATTACCCAGTGGGGAACATGGATTAAGGCCGCAATATTCTACGCAGAACATTTCGAAGCCATTAAAGAACTAATTTTGAATTTAGATGACGATTCGGAGTATGTTGTGCTAAGTCAAGAGTTGTTTAAAAGTGCAAGAGTAGTTAAAGATCTTGTTTTTATCAAGGTTAATTTTAGTTTTTTACCGGGCATAATATCCTCGTTAGAGAGTAGAAATTTAAGTTTAGGAGACTCAGTTTGTATTGTTGAAACTTTTTCCGCTAAATGTAACAACATTCCCGGTAAAGTAGGAGGTCAAGTAAGAAACAAATTGGATGTAACTGTAAAATATAATAAAGGATTTAAATACTTAACTGCAGTAAAAATCATTTATGAAAGCCTTAAACTTTACTACCTAAGTTGCAGTATTGTCCGATTACATCAGTAGATGTTGAAAGAAGCTTCTCTTTGCATAAACATATTTTTACTGATAGAAGACAATCCTTTTTAGTTGAAAATTTGGAAAAATATTTAGTAATAAATGCCTTTTATACAATTCCAGGTTAAAAAATTGTTTACTTTTATTTTTCTGTGCTTTTTTTGCATTTCTTTTTAAAATAAGCATCTTTTTTAGAACCCACTGTATTTCATTACCCTATTTTACTATAATAAATTAAGAAATATTGCATACCAGTATGCATGCAACTGCATATTTTAAAGGCAAACGAGGCATATATATGAGCATATTTTGGCTGAATTTAAGTGCATATATTCCGCCCTTTATATATAACAAAGAATCTGAGAAGTATAAATTTAAACTAAATGTGAGACATGTCCAGTCCACCGTCTACTTTCAAACATTTTTCATTCATCTTTCTACAGAATCGAAAATATTGGTGAACACTTGGGGAATTTGTTAATCTCCTGAAATCTATTTGCAATCTGAGCCCGTAGGCCTTCCAAATTATCAAAAGGGGTTTTGAAAATAGAGTTTTTAATGTGGGGCCATACAAAAAAAGTCGTACAGCGTAGTGGCCACCGAACTGGCATAATAGTTCGTTCTTTGTGAATTGGTGCGTCATCCTGCTGACAGTAGTCATGTCGCATCTCTTTATCGTCTAATGTGTTTATAAAATTTCCTAAAATTTTATGACAGTATCGCGCCGAATTGACAATCGCTTTAAAAAAAATCGGTTCAATTAACCTTTTTTTCGATATGGCAACATTCTGAGAATGCAGAGGATTCTCTAAAAATGAATGTGAACTTTCAGAACGCCACATTCTTATTTGATATAGGACTCTTATAGTATCAAAATGTTTTATAAACGTGGGCCCTTTTTGATCATATACAGGGTGTCCGGTAAGTATCTCCTAATTGCTCGGGAGCATAGAGAGGAACCCTAATTTGGTATAGAAAATTCGTAAAGTGCCCTTTAACGGAGGTATAAAGCCCAAAGGGGTACCCAGCGATTTACTTTTTTAGCTCTATCTTTTGAACCGACTTGTAGACTTTAATGAAATTTTAATATTTTACAGAGGCCATAAAGGGTCATTAAACCATACTACAGTAGATGTTTTACATCGTCAGGGAGGTCAGGAACGGGCTTGCCTATAATTTAGACCAGTGTCATTTGACAGAGCTGAAAACCAATTTTTTAAATTTCTCTCAATTTATTTCAATGAAACGGGTGGTTTTCGAGATAAATAGGTTTTTATGTGAAACACTCAAAAGGTTCTAATGCAAGAATCTCGAGAAATACAGATTGGATCCGAAAAAGAGAAAACACGTGCTTAATAGTTTTCAAGGCGCTATCACATGATAACTTAACAACTTTAAAGTCTTAAAGGGGTACCCCTTTTATTTCAGAATCGGATTCTACGACAAATATTACGCCAAGTTTGCCTAAGACGTTTTTTTCGATTCGTGACAGATGGCCCTGTAATCGCAGAAATATTTTTTTCGTAATGGCTGTTTTAAGTAAATTAACTCGTATTTTATTATTTTTCGTTGTTCCGTATAATTTCTTTAAGATTTTAAAGTTGCCCCCGGCCCAACTCAAGGGATGGGGGGTCGCGTTTGGTTTCATTGGATAGCGCTCTTAAAATTATTAAGGACGTGTCTTTTCTCTTTTGGATCCAATATACAATATTTCTCGAAATATTTAACAGTTTTCAGACTTTTTGGACACTCAGTATATCGTGTTTAACCATGTTATAGGAATTTTAAGCTTCTATAAAACTTGTTGCATATCAGTTTATATCACATTTATAAAATTTAATTTGCTAGTTGGATTGCCGTACAGGGTGTTTGATTAATATTGCGACAAAACAGGGTGCTAAAGCCTTATTATGTTCTTGTTTTTTCCAAATAGTTTTTGAAATAATGTCGATATCTGAATTAAAATTGGTAACTAGGGGTATCTTCAAATGCAAAATTCGAATTTAATGTTAGTATGGCTCTCACTTATAGAGGGCGCCACCTACATGTCAATTTACTCTTTCGAGGAGTCATAACTTTTTTATACGTAGGTACTTGTCCTACATTTTTAAACAAAAAAATAGATTTTCCTATAATTCTTACGTGAAAAAGGCATACTTGGTAGAAGTCTCTACGAGGAATCGTTTTTGAGAAAAATAATGCAAAAATAAATGGCATTTATTTGCACATCGCAATGCCCATATCACCGTCTTATATTGGACGGTGCCCATATCATAGTTTGATAAAATTGCATTTATCTCCTAAACAAAGCAGAGATAAAAAAATTATCAAAAGGTACTTCGCATTAGCCATTAAACTGCCTACCTAACAGTGTTTTCAAAACATAAAACAGCAGTGGCGCAAATTTTTTCGCTTATAAATTTTAACACCCTGTATCTCCGAATCAAAGCATTTCCAGACATAGGGAATATAGGAACTTTTTTTCATATTTGTAAGCAGGGAATCATGCTGAAATTTTTCGCAATATTAATGAAACACACTGTATACCTATTTTGTGTCATTACCTTCAAATATACTGCATATATTGTCTTGCTCAATATACGTTGAAACAATCCTGGATCTCTAGCAATTTCAGTTCGAACGCCTCCAGGGTGCAAAGAATACGTAGTAACACTTGTGTTTTTAAGGTCTTCAGCCAACTTTATCGTAAAAAGAATATTGCATAACTTGCTTCTACCATATACATTCAAATTCTTCATTATACCACTCTGTGGATAATGGTTGAGATCATTCACGTCAAAATTTCTTGTGTAATTGGCTAGTACAGATGATACATTTACAATGCGAGCATTTGGAGTCCTTTTAATGATATCTAATAAAGGTATAAAAAATGTGTAAGGAAATAAAAGGGGATGGTAGGAACATTGCAGGGTGTCCACTGATCAGGAAAGCCTGGATGTACGAACTCACGTTTATAACAATGAGCTACACAAAACTTTAACCTATATCTCCACAAGTCGACTGGTTCAAATTTGTTGAACAATTGAAAAATAAAATCCTTTTTGAATTTTACTGCATTACTCCTTTATTAAACGATGAATAACACTCCTCCTCTGCTCACCCTAGCATGGGCTACAACATATAACAACTGTCACGGTGATGGCTTTGTCCACTCACTTAGCGGTGACTTAACTTTCTATACTTTCCACCTGACACTTTGTAAACAATAACAAACTTTTACATGAAGGCTTTCTCCCTTCATGAGCGGCGACTTATATCGTTCGATCTCTGCCAGACACACTCGACCCACTGACTTGTTTACAAACAATATAATATAATATAACCATACTCAAAACACTCCGACCAATCAGATCCTAACACGTCGAAACCAAGATGGCAACGTCTACATCAGGCCACCGTCGATCGGCCAATCAGAATCTTTGTCCGTTACTAAGCACGTGGGTGCTAATATTATTTGATAGTTTTAGAGAATATTATAAAATGGCAGACAGTTTTTTACATTAGGATTTAACTTGAACGTATGTTATGGATTTGTACAACGTTGCCACCACTTTAATATGCGGTGTCGCCATTTATATTGCATGTGAATATAATGTATTTTTTTCTATTTTTTAGCATTTAGTTGTTGAAGAAAAACATAGTAATTTAGCACGAATGCGACGTTGCCGCTTGGTTTAGTATTACATTGCATTATATCCCCTAAGATTGATTTCAAATTTCAACGTTTTTACTTTGCTTTCCTACTGGGTCACGACAGAAATATGAAGTGTGTCCCAAACACTGGACAACTAGGAAATTCTATTTTTTACCTGAGTCAGGAAGTTTTTAATATCACAAGTAATGGCAAGAAATGTTTGTTTTCATTCTGCAAAAATCTAGACATCCGTTAAATTATTTATTTTAATTTTTTGGGTAAAAGAATCGGCGAAAATTCAATCAAATTTGTACTTAAGTGGAAAATGCAATGTTATAATTTCGCAAGTTTTCACAGTTGACACAGTAAACAAATTCGATATTTTTAAGGCCCGTTTGAACCGTTCGCCTAAACATTGATTAAAACGTTAATTAATGATTATCCCGAAATATCTGTTGTGCCGTCTGTTAAACAATAATTAAAGACCGCTAATCACAAATAAACTGAATATAGTTTCTGGGACGTTCAAATCATTGATTAGTGAAATATCAGTGATTAACCTCAAAGTGTTTGTGCAGATTGCCACTCGAGCCTGACAAGTAATATCCTTATATGACAACGTGATCTTATTCCAATTTGTTTTACATTTTTTGCCTTCTGCCATGTAAGTATTTTCCAGTTTTATCCCAGTTTACTCCAGAAACCCTGCAGATCTGTCCATCTTTGCATGTTCTTCGTTCAATGCTCCACAACTAGTGAACTTCATCTTATAACTATATTACCCCATTCTACCCTCATTACCCGGATGCATAGAGGAATGCTGAGGTCACCATCCTTTTCAAAAAGGGCGACTCGGCGAACATCGAGAATTACCGGCCGATTAGCCTACTCTCTGTGTTATACAAGCTCCTTACCAAAATAATCACCAGCCGTCTCACCAACAAGCTCGACTCCTACCAACCTGTAGAGCAAGCTGGATTCAGGAAGGGGTACAGCACGATAGACCACATCCAGGCGGTTCGCACGCTGATCGAGAGATGCACTGAGTACAACGTCCCACTCCACCTGGCCTTCGTCGATTACCAAAAGGCTTTCGACTCTGTGGAGATCTGGGCAGTTCTGCATGCGATGGACGCTGCGAGGATTGACTCGAGATACTCGAATATCATCAGAGACATATATAAACATGCCACTCTCCACGTCAAAGTAGGAGAAGACTTAGTCACCGAGAGGATCCCTATCAAGAGAGGAGTGAGACAAGGCGATACTATCTCGCCAAAACTGTTCACCCTCGCGCTAGAAGACGTGTTTAAAAATCTGACTTGGGAGAGGAAAGGCATCAATATCGATGGGACGTTCCTGAGTCACCTACGCTTCGCTGACGACATCATCCTGATAAGCAGCGATGCTGACGAACTTGGACTCATGCTAAGAGAGCTGAGGGAAGAAGCCTCGGAGTCCGTAGGCCTGAAGATGAACCTCCTAAAGACCAAGGTCATGAGTCCAGATAACATCCAGGTCACACTCGACAGCCACACGCTTGAAGTTGTTGGAGAGTACGTGTACCTTGGCTACAACATCAAGCTTCACAAGGACAACCACACCGCAGAAATCAGCAGACGAATTGGCCTGACGTGGGCTGCTTTTGGAAAACTCGGTCACATCTTCAGAAAACCGGACATGCCCATTAACCTGAAGCGAAAAGTATTCGACGCCTGCATCTTACCCGTCATGACCTACGGCCTTGAGACTATAGCCCTAACACAAAACAGGGCGAACCGACTCAGGGTTTGTCAAAGGGCTATGGAACGTGCGATGCTGGGGATCAGATTGAGGGACCGAGTCAGAAACGAGATCATCAGGGAGAGAACAAGAGTCGTTGACGTCATAGAGCGAATCGCCGTCAATAAATGGCGCTGGGCAGGGCACGTCGCCAGGGATGACACCAAGTGGACGAAGACCATAATGCAGTGGCGTCCCAGAGAAACTAGGCGTAGCGTCGGGCGCCCCCAAACAAGGTGGAGAGATGATATCCAGAGGAAAGCCGGCAAGAACTGGATCTTGTGTGCTCAGGACCGACAATGGTGGAAAAACATGGAGGAGGCCTATGTCCAGGAGTGGACGAGAACAGGCTAAAGAAGAAGAAGAAGACCCTCATTACTCCACAATTTAACTTTAAATCTTCATCTCTATTACTCTACTATACCAACATTAAACATTTTTTTCCTTAACTTCTCGATTATCATATACCTTTATTTTACTCAATGTACTTAATACAAAAACCTTACAACAATTTTCATATTTTCTTAAAACTTGTCTTTTACATTATTGATCACTGGTCAGAATTCAAAATCAACTTCTGCTTACTTATGTCAACTTTAATGCGTAAAACTCCTCTGGTCGATTACTCTATCCTTCGATGATCAACATTTTTGCACACACAACATAGTTTAAACTCTCTGTCGAGTTTCAAATTAGCCGCATTATTGTAAAGTACTTGAATGTTATAGTAGGTAGGTATGTCTATCAAAAGAATCAACAGCTTAAACATTCCCCAAAAAAAACACTTCGTTCATCATTAGGGTTTTTTAAGTATAGTCAATGACTTTAACTTCTATTTGTTTATATTATTGCTTCATCAGCGGGTCTTCCATGGGGGGTTTGTTATTGAACAATTGGTTCCTATTGAGCTGAGCAGGTACAATGTAGGGAAGTATTCACTTTTTAGTTATTTAATTATATTTATTCGCAAGCAAGTTAAGGTGCAGGCGCGGGAAGGAGACGAGGAATGAGCCAGTCTCTCGGTAATCTGTATGGGTTTATATGGTTTGAATGTATATGTGAGTGTGTTATTAAGGGTTTCAGGGAAATGTCAGTCCGTTTGTAGCAGTCCACTATAATTTTGTCAAAAAAAAAACACTTAAAGTCTGTTCAGAGATATAAGAAAGTGACTAACTGATCCCTATTAGGAAAGACCCGGGCCAGCTGTCAAATTGAAAAATAGCCGAACAGATCCGTATTTTGCTAGAATTTAATCATGGTTTGTAATAAAAATAAGTAAGACATTAAATAATATTTTATTTACGTTTAAATGTGAAATTACAAGTTATTTTATTATTAAAAATTATATTTATGATTACAAAGATATACAAATTATTCGGAACTTATAATAATTATTCACTTAATATATCAATATCACTATCGCTATCATCATCTGTTCTAATTATTATTTGTGCTATATTGTTTAACGTAAACTGACCAGTAGCTGACACTTTAAGGTACAATTTTCACTAATTATGCCAATTAAAAATTTAAAATCCTGAATTTTGGCGTTGGAATATATTTCTTTGACTAAGCAGGTATCATTTGCTAGATAGCAGTGAAAAGAATATTTAATTTTATCATTTTTTTCAGTTAAAAAGTTACAAAAGAATCATATTTTTTTAATCCAATGCCTGACTTAAAAAAAAAATTGATATCCTATAGCTGACTTTTTCAATGCCAATACCTGAATTAAAAGAAAAAAATCAAATTAAGGAGATTTTTAAACATTTTTATTTAACATTATATCATTATTTTAAATATTTTGCCATTTCTAGTACTTTAAAACACCTTCTAGTTCCAAATGATATTGGGGGATTAATTTTTTCTTGTACATCAGTAACAGGGTACCATAATAAGTCATTTTTTTGTGGCCACTTAAAGTTTAGGGTACCCTCAAAACCACTTTGTTCCATGGCACTGATATAATAGCTTTGATCAGTATCATTTATAGTTTTAATCATGTCAGGGTAATATCTATCTTGGTAAATAAAAATTACAAAATCTCCCGAAACTATATTGGTTGACTTATTGTTTAATAATTTTAAAGTTGGAGGGATGTAATAATTTTCATTTTCGTCACTGGAATCCGTTTTGCCTTTTGCCCAGTCATCTCCCTCCCCTTTTGATTCTTCGGGTACATTTCTAGAGGAGTCTGAAGAAGATTCTGACTATTTGTGTGTCCGCTTTTCCTGCTTGATATTCTTTTCTATTTCTTTCATTATTTTTTTTTAATCGCGTAATCTTTTTCTCTCTTCTTTTTCTCGTAGTTTTTGGTCTTTTTCTTTTTCTTTTTCTTTTTTTAAAAAATATGCCTTTCCCTGCAAGCCAGTTATCACCGACGGAATTCTTTCTTTTGACTTAGTTTTCTTTTTTTCATCATTACACGATTTTGGCCAAAACAATGCCTTCTTAAACGGGGTTGGTATGTTTTTTTTATCACAGACAGTGAAGTCTAATAAATCGTTAAAATTTGATGAGGGGCCTGCTTTGTTTTCTTGTATCTGCCTTTTACTTATTTCCGGTTTATCAACGTTACCTTCTTTCTTCTTTGCATTTCCTTCCTCTTTTTCAGTTTCCACTCTCGATTCAGTTATATAATTTTTTTCTTTTTCTTCTTCCTTATTTGCATTCTGTTCAATTTTAGTTTCCACTCTTGATTCAATTATATTTGTTTTGTCCTTTTCTTCTTCTACATTCTGCATTTTCAACTTTTTCCACAACTGATATAAAGATGTGTCTTCCACGTTGCAAGACATCTCTGAAAAAAATACATTGCAGTAGGTGACATAAAATTTTCTAATACCTGATACATGTGCCAGCCTTTGGTATTTGATGTTGTATGGTTTTTAAATTTTGTTGGGATATTGGACCATATCTAATTATAATATTCGGAACAGTATTGAAATTTTCGTAAAATCCCAAAGCCTGACACGCAGGGTCAGGTATTAGAGAAATATTCATTGGAATACTTCCAATAGCTGGCACGCCTATTTCCTAACTTTGTATTACAAAATACGCAATTATCATATTAAGGTTATGTTAACTTAACACTAGTTAGTAAAGAATATTATTTAAAACAAAACTATTACATTAACTTACCTCTAGATTCACTATGAAAAGCATACAAATTCTTAGGGAAATTGTTAAGAAATTTAATGAAAACCACGAGCAGTGTCTAAAACTTTACAGATAACACAGCCATCACCAGCTAACGTTCTAACTTTGACTGGAAATCCGTTACACATTGCTACCAACATAAAATTGTCGCAAAATTTAAATTTCCGTTTAAACGGTTACTAATATAGCACTAGATTTAGTAAAGTGTCAGGTATTGGACTTCAGTCAGCTATTGGGCGTTTTACGTTATATGGATATAGGATTTTTCCACTTTTTCAACATGTGTAACAGAATTTGCCCAACTTTGTAAGGGATGTTAAAAACTTCAGTTTCTAAAAGCTCACGTACACTGGAGTTAATTGTAGGGCAAATATTGTTACGACAAATGGCAGATTTCAATTCGTGCCAAACATGTTCGATGGAATGGATTAAATATACAATGGTATGGGGAAAGCCTTAAAACTGTATGCCCTATATTTTTTGCATAATTATCACAGAAGTAGTCCTTTTGTAGCTTCAAACTTTGTAAAACCTCAATTAATTGCCTTTTGGTGTAATCTTCCTGAAAATAAATGTCATTATCATACATGTAGTTTTGGATTGTAGCTTTTGTGTAATTTGAGGAGGGAGTCTTAGTCAACTGCCTACTATGGTAGCATTGTCCATTACAATTACGCTATTCGGAGGTATATTTGGAATTTAAATAAATCAGCAGTGGTGTCCTTATGGTAATCCAGAGAAGGATATTTAATGTTTTTTTGCATGCAAAGAAAGTCCATTTGGAATCCATCCGTCTTTAGATCCAGCATGCAAAATCGTAGTTCGTTTACCTCTTCTTGATGGCGCGCTTGTTTTACACTTGCAGTTTGAGTCAACCTAACTCTTTTCCGGGGTATCATATGTGTCGAACCAGGTCTCATCCAAGTAAATAATCGGCCTTTGCTGATCTCTGCAAATTCTAATTTTTTTGTAGATATTCGGTGCGCCATTCCCGAATTCTACTGGATCCCATTAAAACTTGTCTTTTGTTAATTTTTTTAAATTCAAAAGGCACGCTTTTTTCCTCGTATAACTTGTAAACTTTACGCCGTATTATATCTTGATCACTTCCATCTACCTTCGAGAAAATGTCAGTATCGGTTCTTTCTTTCCGCGCTACAATGGGATTATTCACAATTTTCCATGGACTTTTTGTTAATGTGCTCGTTTCTCCTAACGCTGCTTGCTTGCTGACCGCACGTTCAATGAGAGTTGAATGAACATTGTTTATAACTTCCTTAGTTTCCACAGAAAAGTGCTTTTCGACGGGGTTATAGATACATTGGTCTCGCACATATTTCCATGACTTACACACAATTAAACAAGCGCTGTATCACACACGAAGTAAGAATAATTACTAAGCTTAAAACTAACTAGAGTGGCTATATATATATAGTCTTTAGAACATGGTTTATGGGATTAACCCTATCATTTTGAATCAGGTAAAAATCGGTTTAAAATCACCGAACTATTACTTTAATAATGAAATTACGTCTTTCGGATTTGCAGTTTACTTTAAGACATTTTAAAGTACGGACCATAATTTCCCTGCATTTATTCATTCATTCATTGTTTGTTTATGGCCACCCTTGGATAATCCCATTCAAAGGCAAAGAGTAACTTTCTTATATCTCTGGACAGGCTTTACGGGAATATAATTTTAAAATTATTTTAAGTAGCTAGGTACTGAAAAACTGAATTGGGGTCGTTGGTAAACAATACCATAGGTACACTTGTTTTTCTTTACAATTTACAATAAAAGGCACTGCACTGTAACCTAAACAAATAATCTAGTAATAAATTTTTAACAAAAGTTCCACAAAGTACAATAAAGAACTGAAAATCACTGAAAATAACGCGCGCAAATGTCACAATACACACGCCAAACACTGTGTAAATAGGGAATAAAGAGATGACCGGCTCTGGATAACATATGCCTCAAATATCGAAAAACCGTAGAAATCCGACGTACGGCGCATGAAATACACTTCCGCGAAACGATGCATGCCAGAATTAGATTGCTGAGCGATTAGCTTTGCTAGTCTGGTGGAATTATTAGGGTTTTCTTGAATACCTACGAGTACATTTACTTTGACCGCTTCATTGAATGCACTGTGTCGATGAATATCTGTCTTTCTAACATGACCATTTTCCCAAAACTGCTTCTTAATTTTGGTTATTGTACCCTGGGATATTGGTGGTAAATCGGGATATTTCTCTCTGAATAAATGAAGAACTTGATCTTGTGTTCTACTCTATCCGTATCCAATCATCATTAAGATTTCAATATTGTGTTTTTCAGTAAAGTAAAGCAATACGTTGAACGATTTTTTTTAAATAACTTGGGTACTTTCAACCAAGGAGAAAATAAAAGTCCGTTCGTTTAAGATGTGTCGCATATCAATGTTTAAATACGATAATTCTGTCAAGAAATATCAAAAGGTGTGGCACAAAAAAAGTAAATAAACGACACATATTACTTTTTTTCAAAAGAAAAACATACTGAACTTATAGCGAATTCCATTGGTAAAAAAGTGCGGCACCGGTATCCCTCTGAAACTGCACCAGTGCACAAAAAGTGTTGCACTATTTAAGTACCAATGGTTTTCAGATTAGAACTTCAGTGCATTTTTCCAACAAAGTTGATGCTAATACTCCTCAATCCTCATTGATTTTACCTACCACTGGACAATATTTGAGACAAAATAGTATTTCGAAGATCGAAAAAATCAAAACACTGTATTTTTTGACATTTTCATCTAGTTTCGGTGCAGCACGGTCTCCAAGAGCACGCGCGGAACTGATTGCACTCGGTGCAATAATTGTTGCACCGGTTTCCCAATGGTTTACAAATACTTGCACTGAAATGTCCAATGGTTATCAAACTTTGCACTTGTGCCGCACTTTTTACCAATGGAATTCGCTATTACTGAATTTATTCCAAGTTTCAAATGGGCACTGTATATTATGGCCAGGAAAAACCTGAAAGAGTCAGGAAATTTATAAGTTTAAGATGAGTGGGCACCCTGCGTTACGCTATTGTTATTGCTCAGTATTTATACATTTATGCTATTGTGACGTAGAAACATGCCCATTAGCTACTTACCCAGCAACAATATGGTAAGTAAAAAAGGCCCAAAATAATTTGTCTGCATCAGCAATATTAAACCATCTTCGGTTGTTGTAGTGGGCAAACCATACGCACCAGCATTGTTGACCAGAATGTCCAGTCTAAAATATTAAGACTTAAACTCAAACATGTATAGCTGATATTGCATTGGAGAAATTTTGCCTTGCATTGCCTCAGAAACCTTTCTTCCCAGTAATATTATCGTACTTTTGCTGTGACTTAATGATTTCCTCAGCAAATTGTCTAACTGAATTTAAAGATGATAGATCCAGCTGTTTAAAAAGAACATTTGTGTTATTGGTTTTCTTGATAATCCTGTCCACTGCTTCTTGACCCTTCTGTTGACTTCTGCAAGCCAGAATTACTTTTGCACCACGTGCAGCAAAATATAAAGCAGTTTCATATCCAATCCCTGGTAAAGAAATAGGTGAACAATTTAAAATAATTTTTAAAGTATACCTACAATCTTACTATAGTACGATTATTTATGACTCTGTTAGGATGGGCAAAGAAAAATGAATTTTACTTAGAATTTTTAATCAAATCAAATGCCAAAATTCCATTAGGTCCTAACTCGCTACCCTTTAACTTGTTACACTTAATAAGGACGGTAAACAAAGTAACATCGTTGAAAAAGTTCAAACTCTAACTTTGTTTGAAGGATCGATTGTGCGTTTATGTTATAAAGCTACGGTAAACTAGCGTTAATGCATGTAATAAAAAGAGTAAGGCGACGAATCTCTTTTCTTTTCTTACATGTATTTTAGTATCGTCGCTCCTATCGTTTATCGTAGCTTCCAGTAACAGAATCGAGTGTTTTTGTTGGAGCTGCGATAAAGGATATGAGTCGGGACACTAGCGCTATTAGATGCCACAAGATGATCGATTACTCGTAAAACGATCTTCTTGCAATCTGTAAATGGCACTTTGTTTTTTCCTCGTTTTCCCTACAATTCCGTTGTCTGATTCACAGTTTTCAACTCACGGTGTGAACATTTTTAAAAAATACTAATATTAATAACACTACTGAACGCCGCTAATGCCACAGTTGATTTAATAAAAATTCGACAATTTCTGATTTGTCGACAGGTCTAATTAATTATGCCTAAAAAATAAAATGCTTCCCTGTACTGAGAAACGCTTGCAAAACAGCCCTTAAATGCTTTATGGGGGGTAAAGTCACCCGATCGTTATAAAGCAGGTGGAATCATGACCATTTATCTTGTGTCAGACTTTACATGAACAGTTTTATTATGGACGACTAGCAGTGAAATATTTACCGCATTTTAATTAATATTAAAAAAATTATTAAATCCTTTTCTGAATCTACATAAATCTACACCTAGAATAAAAGTAACTAGAAAGTGACACATGTCATAAAGGTCTAACCTCAACTAACTATTTTTTTACTTAAAAAGTATTGTATAAGAGTGGTGTGTATTCCAGGATCCTAGGAACTTTTATATCGCCTACTGTACTTCACATATTTTGTGAAATGGAGTCCCTTTTATTTATATTGTTTACAAACTTACCAGTGTTAGCACCAGTGACTATTGTAGTTTTTCCATGCAGCTTGACATGACTCTTACACTTCCCTGCAGTTAATTTTACATATATTAGGAGCCCAAATAGAAATATAATTATCACTGCTAAAATGCCAGCAATACTATAAAGTAAATATAAATACCAAATCATGCTTGGTGTAGGTATCTGGAAATCTAACATATAAAAACGCAAGATAAAAAATTAAAAAAATTAAAAATATGAAGTGAAAGTTTTTATATTCTCTTAAAATCGTTATCTAATCACGATAGACATATTTTTGTTTAAAAATTGAAAGTGGAATCTCATTCAGCGATAATGGACGATGATTTCAACTTTTTATCATCTAACTCATACCTGCAGCATTTGTAGGCCCCAAATCGTACCACCAAGGGCGTTGATGTTGTAGATTCTTGATCTGACAAGTGTATAATATTTAAACAAAATAGATTACGCAACAAAATTTAGAATTTGTCATGGTGGTATTCCTCCAGGTTATAAAACTTAAATGATTACAAAGCCCAACAAAAAAAAATTTTTGTCTTGGTGCCAAAGAAAAAACAACTGATTTTAGATACTTTGAATGCAGTGATTTCAATAACACTTAATTTTTCTTCGTATTAGCTCTAGTTTTTGAGATAGAGCCTACTCATAATAAATTGTAATATCAATATATTTGACAATTATAATGGTCATACATTTTATCAAAAACTTCACTAATTCCAACACTAATGCCTTTTTAATTATACCTATTTATTCATAAATCACTGGAAATACCTAATCGTATATTGGCAAAAGGCCATATAATTATTACAGATAAGAAATAATTTTTCCTGGAATTTTTGTGCACTTGCAGATGTCTTATTTTCGTATTTGCAATTATCACGAAATATATACAATAGAAGGCAATAAAAGTGAATACAATTGTATACCGTAAGCCTCACAAATTAATTCGTTAACTTGGCTTGTGTCATACGGTATTAGTACCTATATATATAATCCCCATAATATGGTGATTATATTATGCGGAATATTGCCTGCATGCATTTAGTTGAAACTTGAGCTTCATTGCAAGAGTGTGTTTTTTGAAAAATCGTATTTAAACATGGCTTCTACAAGGAGGCGTAGTTACGTAAATCATCCGGACTTTTTTTGCTACATATGTGGCAAGTACATTTTAATAGAAAGTAGAAGAGTGACTTGTGACTTTGTCAAAAAAGCTTATTTGGCCTATTTTGGTGTTCACTTAGGAGACCAAAATAAACCCTGGGCTCCGCATGTTGTATGCAAAACCTGTGTCGAACACCTGCGACAATGGACAAAAGGACAAAGAAAGTGTTTAAGGTTTGATGTTCCGATGGTATCGAGGGAACAACAAAGCCACTTTGACGATTGTTATTTTTGTCTTGTGAAGATAAAGGACGTTAATCGTAGCAATCGGCATAAGTGGAACTATCCTCACCTGGAGTCAGCAAGAAGACCTGTTCAGCATTCTGAAGAAATACCAATTCCAATATATAGCAGCCTGCCTACCGTTACAGAGAAAAGGATCTCTTGCCATATTTCTCTCAGGAGGATAATATGGTTTTTTGTAATGGTATTAAAGGTCTGTTAGAGAAAATGGGTATAACAGAGTACACACCAGACCACACATCGACAGCTTCTGAATGTTAGAAGACATTTCTGTTACTGTCGGGGCTTTTTCTTGGCTCAATTTTGGGGCCACTTTGCTCAATTTAATTTTTACTTTTAATACTTGTTGCGGAAAAAATCGGCAACAATGCTAAGTGTTACGAACTTTAAAATATAATTCCACAATAGCTCAAAAACAGGCACTTTCTTGGTCAAGAACGGTGCTTCGCTGTACCCTTGGCCAATCACAAGGGATGAACCAAGGTAATGACGCAGCAAAGAAGTATGGCGAAGAGGTACGGGGTGCAACGAACGTAAGTGTAGTGTAACTTGAGCGTCTCGAGGAAGTGTATGTTTTGTTTTTTTGTTAGTTAAACAAATGTAAGTGCATTTTACGTGTTTTCTTCCGTTGCGAATAAATTATGTTTTGTTGTGGAATTGAACAGTGTTGTTTGATTTCTCATCTCAAGAGCTCAGCAACCTATGGGTTATAAAACCCTCCCTGTGGAAGCAGAATTTGGACAAAAGAGCCTGTCTGCCCCAATACTTTAAAAAATACATTTTTGGAAATCTTTTACTTTTCTGGATATTTGTGCGGTAATGGCTGAGATCCAAATTTTCAATCTCCTCAACTATAACTACAAGATCTCTTTTAAGGATAAGGATGGGAATAATTTTATTGCTGTCATTCAGGTTATGTGGCTATTATCATTAAAAGGACCGTTGACAACTTGAGCTTAAGTGCAAAAAAAAATTGCACTGTGCAGGTATATGACAGACTGCATTGATGCTTTTTATCAAAAATAATTGAACTTTTTACTTGCCTTTGTAGATATTTCAGGATAGTTATCGAGCTGACCTAATTTATGAACCCTCAGTTTTATCTGTTTAAAGTTTCACCTGAATCGATACAGTAGAAGAAGTCCTAACATCTGACGGAAAGGATAAGGGACAACTCTATGCCCGAACTTATTTTAAGTTTGTTTTTAATATTCAGCTATCGGTATGCTAAACCGATAGATTGGCTTTCAGCGCTACCCAACGTAGCTTGCCCGCAATGGGCCGCCTTGCCAACATTTGAATCGCTGTTCTGGTTTGGTTGATGCATGCGATCGCCACGAGATGTAGCCATGTGCTGCAACCCTCGTCTGTTTATTTATATTTCGGTGTTATTATAACACTTTACTGAGGTCCCTTTCCTTTTCGCCAGATTCGGAGCCTGGCTGATGAGCCGTCAAACGGCGAAATATGTCCAAGGATTGGGTCTGATGAAAATAATAAGGGACATTTCTATATCCAAACTTATTTTAAGTCTGTTTTTAATACACACATCTAATATGTCACAACATGTTTTTTAGGTCTACGCGTTCTTTTACCCACTGATATGGTACAAATATTTAGAAGCCAAATTATATTTTTTATTATTAAAATAATATTCTACAAGCGACATGCCAAACTTTAATTTAGTTTAAGTAAGTTTTCAGTTTCCTTCCATAGTTTATCTGGTAAATCAGGATTCTGAGCCTTTTTGTACCTCCTTACAACGTGGCAATCCTCAAAGTGCTGACCCGACAGATTTTCTATACCTTCAGCAACGCTACAGTAGATGGTTGTTTCAGCCCCTTGGCGAGGAGACTAAAAATACAGAAACAACATATTAAGATTTAATTTATTTGCAGGAAACTCACTTCAGTCAACTTCTGAAGTTTTTATATTTAAGACAATTACATTATTGCCAATTTAATTGCATATTACAGAATTTAAGTCAACATAATATACAGGCTGTTCGCCAGTTCAGAGAAATACGCCAAGAGTACATTTTCAGAATTATTATTTTTGATGTCTCTCTCATTACACCATCTCTGGAATCTTTTAAACTCAGCTTCGTAAATCCTACTGGATTTGGTTGGTGACAAATTGTCCACGACATCTGCTGCAATTCTGGCAACCTCCGGGGGTGTACAGGTAAATTCTGATTCTGACATTTTTAATTAAAGTAAAATATTCGATTAAAACAAAATGTTATTTTTAAAACAGGAAATTAAAGCTTGGAAATTGCTTGTAGTAAGATTCACTGACACTTGTCAAATCGAATTATGCGTCAGTATCAAACAATACAATAATAAAATAAATCCATAGCAACGCTAGCAGGTAAAATTCAAAACTTCACATTTTTAAATGAAAAAAGTTTAAAATTTGTTTTTTTATCTTTCTATATTTTAAGGACGCGACGTTTGAAGAAAAAATAGTATGTTTTACTCATAGTAAAAGCAATTTGTTATGGCTCGTCAGTAATTGCCGGACTTAATTTGTTCGTTAAGCTTTTAGACTCGTCATAAAAAGTATTGCTTTTACTCCTAATAAAACAATACCGTGTTCTCGAGAAAATAGTTATTTTCCTAACAAGTGCGCAAAGTGATACTTTTCCGCACGCAAGTATAGTTAAACGAAGGACGCGTAGCGGAGTTCGGAAAAATTGTTGCGTGCGGAAAAGCACTTTGCGCACGTGTTAGGAACAACATTTTTCCTACGAGCTTCATATCAGATAACAACAAAAATAAAAATATGATAATTTATTCAATAATTTTAAATTTAACGTTAAAAAAAGAACTAGGTATAGTACAACTAAAAATTACATAACAAAAAAAAAATAATAATAGAAAATTCAAAAATTACATAAAAATAAAAAATAATAATAGGAAACTAAATTATTTGTTTATAACATGTATAACAAAAGAGCAATTGCTGACGTTATGCAAGTTGATAGCCGATGCAGTAAGTTCATTCAGTGGGTGGCTTATGGTATGGCTTGATGAACACTGACTTGGCGTGGAAGGACAGTTGTTCAATAGGTCGATGAAGGTGTTAACTCAGAAGGATTTATGTAGGTTGATGAAGAAGGGCAAATGTTCGTGGCCAATATTTTATTCGACATGTCCTTTTTCTGATTTGTCGAATCTTCAATGTAGCTCTCGGCGACAGTCGTCGATTTCCAGCCTCCGAGTCGCTTGACATTAGTGATTCCTGCTCCAGAATCGGCCAACATGGTAGCCGATGAACGACGGAAACTATGTCCTGTATAATGTTTTGGATTTTTTAATTGTAGATATGCAGCTATTTCCGAAGGCATCCTACCGAATGAATTTATTCCAATACATTGAGTACCGCATGTTCCTTGTCGATACTGCACAAAAAAGCACTTGTGCGGAGTGGATGTTTTTCGCAAATTTGCATATTTATGATAGAGTTGTAAATAATATCCCTTATTTGTTTCATTAGATACTACAAAGATTCTTGAAGTATTGTTTTTACTGTCAGGAATTTTCACGACTATCAAATTTCCTTTATCCTCTATGTGATCAATCATTATCTTGCAAAGCTCATCGCGCCTGCAAGCATCGGCCTACCCAAAAATGGTGGCGACTTTTATTAGAAGGTAAATTTGATCAGGTGCTTCTTCCATAAATCTGGAAACTTCAATTTTGTCAAAAATTTTGGCCTTTTTCGGACAATATCCCACATTTTGCTTTTTTAGAAACAATGTTAGCTTGAAATATTAACTTAAATCCAAGTTTATTTTGATTTTAAGGACACTTTTTAACATCGAGTACTTACTTCATAAAGTATTTGGCTGAACTGATTTTCGTAAATCTGCAAAGTACGCTAAGAAGACCTCCTCCTTAAAACTATTAATTGTCCCTTTGTTGCGACACCAGTATTCAAATTGTTTATATTGCTTCTCGTATTTTTCTTGGGATTTAGCGGGCAATAGATTTAAATTTGCAGAGTTTGCGGCCTCTAGAATGGAATCTGGTAGCTCCTCGTCAGAGCTGCTCATTTTAACAGCGTTTATACTTTTTGAGGATTTGATGGAAAGAAAAGTGTCGGTGTTTGTAGATTCTTGTTGACATAGAAACGGAGGAAAAATCTGACATCATGTGCCAAAATCAACATGTACATTTATTGTTGCTTGGCAATGTTATAAATGATTTATCACTATACGAGGTACTTAAAAAATATCATTTTTTTTCGTTTTAGGCTGAAATACGAATATCGTGAATTACGATTAAAAGTTAAAAGAGAATACACTTGCAATAACGGCTTCGCACATTGCATAAAATTGTCTACAGCTACTAAAATAAATATAAATATTCCCTGCCAAGGAGATTTTTGAATAGTGCTACTTTTCCGCACCCGGTGCGGATAAAAATCTTATCCGCACTAGTGCGGAAAAGTGTAACTTTGCACACGTAGGAAATTAAATAAATTGTATATATGTATTTGTTTGCACATCCCTATGCTAACCGCTAAACAAAGCCGAGATCAAAAAATTATCAAAAGGTACTTTGCATTAGCCATTAAATTGCCTACATAACAGTGTTTTTAAAAGATAAAACGGCAGTGGCGTACATATTTTTTGTTCCGTTTATAAATTTTAACACCCTGTATCTCCGAATCGAAGCATTTCCAGATATAAGGTTATAGGAACGTTTTTTCATATTTGTAAGCAGGGAAACCATCCAGAAATTTATCGCAATATTAATGGAACACCCTGTATATCTATTTTGTGTCATTACCTTTAAGAATACTGTATATATCGTTCTGTTCATTACACGTTGTAACAATCCTGGATCCCTAACAATTTCAGTTCGAACGCCTCCAGGGTGCAAAGAATACGTAGTAACGCTTGTGTTTTTGAGGTCTTCAGCCAACTTAATCGTAAAAAGAATATTGCATAACTTGCTTCTACCATATACATTCATATCCTTCATTATACCACTCCGTGGATAATGGTTGAGATTCTTCACGTCAAAATTTCTTGTGTAATTGGCTACTACAGATGATACATTTACGATGCGAGCATTTGGAGTCCTTTTAATGATATCTAATAAAGGTGTAAAAAATGTGTAAGGAAATAAAAGGGGAAGGTAGGGACGTTGCAGGGTGTCCACTGATCAGGAAAGCCTGGACAACCAGGAAATTCTATTTTACCTGAGACTGCCCTAGGGACGCCACTAGAACTCATAATTATCATCTAATTAGTGCGAACCTAGCGTTTATCACAACGAACAACACTGTCAAGTTTCACCCAAATCGGCAAAAGGATCTTTGAGATATTAATAAAAAACTGATTCCTTTTTAAATCTTGACACCTTATATCTTGAAAACCAGAGTTTTTAGGACACATGTTTATATTAACTATTCTACTTGAACTTGGTTCAGGAATGTTCCCTTGATATTACGGCCTATCATTAAGTAACACCCTGTATAATGACCAGAACATACCTTATAAATTTAAAATGAGTGGACACCCTGCGTTACCATTTTGTAACTGCTCGGTATTTATACATTTATGCTATTATGACGTAATAACCTTTCCATTAGCTACTTACCCAGCAACAATATGGTAATTAAAAAAGGCCCAAAATAATTTGTCTGCATCAGCAACATTAAACCATCTTCGGTTGTCTTAGCGGGCAAACCATACGCACCAGCATTGTTGACCAAAATATCCAGTCTAAAATATTAAGACTTAAATTAAAACATGTGTGGCTGATATTGTATGGGAGAAATCTCGCTTTGCATTGCTTTAGAAACCTTACTTCTAAGTAATTGTATCGTACTTTTTCTGTGACTCAATGATTTCTTCAGCAAATTGTCTAACTGAATTTAAAGATGATAGATCCAGCTGTTTAAAGAGAACATTTGCATTATTGGTTTCCTTGATAATCCTGTCCACTGCTTCTTGGCCCTTCTTTCGACTTCTGCACGCCAGAATTACTTTTGCACCACGTGCAGCAAAATCTAAAGCAGTTTCATATCCAATCCCTTGTAAAAAAAGAGGTGAGAAATTATACATACAGGGTTAGGAGAAATTACTAGAACGGTCGATTATTTCAAAAGATATACAAGTTAACAAAAAATGTCTCTTATAAAAGTTGTAAGGCTTTTAAAAATCTACATACCTGTAATAAATTGGAATATACAGGTACGCCCAAAAAGTTGTGGAGAGTCAAAGTTTTATTTTTTTAAATAGAACACCCCATATATTATTACTAATTTTGATAGTCCAGTCAGTTTTAAACATTTTCTATTAACCATATGCTATACCTAAATCTATTAGTTTCCGAGATATCGGCGTTTTAAATAATAACGGAAAACAATGCTCTATTCGAACGGAGTCGTATTTACCTTAGCAACAAATTAGGTATGGTCTTTGACATTTGTCAGAATTGAGCAAAAAAGAAAATAGCATGGCGTTTTCACTTACTGAAACTGATATTTTAATTTTAAGGGGATATGGCGATAAGCAGAGATCATATCAGGAGGTATGTAATATTTTTAATAATTTGCACCCAGATAGGCAAATACTGTGGAGCGTTACAGAATTACTGGAAGTGTCAAAAACCGACCAAGATCTGGAAGACCTAGGGGTCCTACCGCCGATGATAAAAAATTAGATATTCTGCTTTCGATACAAGAAAATTCCAGACAATCGACTAATTAGCTTGCTTTGGATCATGAAATTGATCAAAAATCTGTAAGAACCGTTCTTCATACTGAGAAAATGCATCCATACAAAGTTCATGTTGTCCAAGAACTTTGTGATGTTGACTGTGATCAAAGACTAAAATTTTGCGAAATAATTACGAAAAAGATTGAAGAGAATCCGCATTTTCCAAACAATATTGTTTTTTCGGATGAAGCGACCGTCACACTACACGGAATGGTCAATAAACAAAATTACCGTTACTGGGGGCGAAATAACAAAAACTGGTATGAAGAACTGCATACATAGTTCCCAGAAAAAGTTAATGTCTGGGCTGGATTGTTAGCGGGACATGTAATTGGACCCTTTTTTATCGAGGGAAATTTGAACATTGAACGATATCTCCACCTTCTTCGGCAAGAAATAGTTCTTACTATAAACAATTTAACTCTCGATATTAACTTAACCTGGTATCAGCAAGATGGAGCTCCTCCGCATTTTTCTCGTGAAGTTAGAGAATTTTTTGATGTCACGTTCCCAAATAGATGGATAGGAAGAAGAGGGCCTATCGAGTGGCCTTCACGATCCCCCGATCTTTCGCCCTTAGATTTCTTTTATTGGGGTCACCTGAAAAACAATGTTTATCGGAACAAACCCAATAATTTAGAAGAATTAAGAATTAAAATTTTAAATGAAAGTGAGAGAATAACAAGGGAAATGGTTTTAAATACCCAAAGACATTTTTGCGACAATTTGTATCATTGTCAGTTAGTAAATGGGGGCCATTTTCAACATTTATTAAAAAATAGAGCTGTGCTTCCATGACTTGTTATACCGATTTTTTTTCATGTTAACTTATTAAATTGTTTATTGAAATTTATTTTGTGTTTTGTAACTGATCAAAATGTAATGATATCTCGGGAAACTAATAAATTTAGGCATATCATATGGTTAATAGAAAATGTTTAAATTTGACTGGACGATCAAAATAAGTAATTATATACGGGGCGTTCTATTTAAAAGAATATAACTTTGACTCTCCACAATTTTTTGGGAGTACCTGTATATTCCAGTTTATTACAGATATGTAGATTTTTAAAAGCCTTACAACTTTTATAAAAGACATTTTTTGCTAACTCGTATATCTTTTGAAATATTCGACCGTTCTGGTAATTTCTCCTAACCCTGTATAACTATAAATTGTACAGTATACCTACAATCGTACTATAGTACGATTTTTTATGACTTTGTTAGGATAGTCAAAGAAAAATTAATTTGACTTAGAATTTTTAATCAAATTAAATGCCAAAATTCCATTAGGTCCTAGCCCGCTATTCTTCAACTTGCTACACTCGATAAGGATTGAGGGTGCGTTTATGTTAAAGCTATCGTGAACTAGCGTCAATGCATGTAATAAAAAGAGTAAGGCGACGAATCTCACTCTTTTTTTCTTACATACATTTTAGTATCGTCGCTCTTATCGTTTATCGTAGCTTCCAATAATAGAAGGGTGTATTTTTGTTGGAGCTGCAATAAACGATATCAGCCGGGACACTAGCGCCATTAGATGCCACAAGATGGATGAGACTAGTCGCCTTAATTTTTTTCAACGTTCTGCATTGTCTGCACTGTCTGCTTGGGGACCCAGACCCGAACCTAACAAAACAGCTACTTCTGATGAGCAGAAATCAGCTGAGAATTACCACAGGAATTCTGACAGGACACATGGCCGTCAAGAAGCACCTGCACCGTATTCAACTGTACAACGGAGACCTAAGCTGCAGGTTATGCGGGGAGAAAGTGAAACGGTACGGCATATTATTTGCCACCGCGAGTCATTGGATCGGAAAAGGCAACAAATACTCGGGTAACCAAGACTAGAACCAGAGGAAATTCCGACACTCTCACCAGTTGACCTACACAAACTAGTGAAAGAAACTTGAATCAATGAGTGGAAGAAAAGAAAATTGTCTGCCAACCTCCCTTATTACACATTTACGATCTTTTGGAAATAAATTAAAAATCCGATAGATAGCTTCGCTGATGACAGCACATTTATTTCGTCTTTTACTTTGATGACAACAACAGTATTAGTAACGAAGTAGAATCTAACACTAAAAAGACCCAGGTGGCAGTTTCTTCTAAGAAAGTTAATGTTAAAGAACTAAACATAGTTATGGCAGTATACTCGATTCCCTTGGCTTTATCAATTCATTTATTGCGCGTCAATATGACCAATCATATTATGTCCTGGTCACGTTGCAGTCATGGCTAAGGCAGCCTCGCAGAAGCATGGGACATGGAATACTTCTTCTCCGAACCACCAGCCCATCTGCTTTTGATGCGTTATAATTCCCAAATTCGACCATCCCTGGAATACTGCTGACACATTTATGTGTGTTCACAGAGAGTAAACACGTTTGTTGGCTCCGGTTTGAAAGCTAAAATAGTCGGTTTATGTGCAAGTGATTTTAACAATTAATTTACCACATATTTATTAAAAACCGCTTAAACTACTGGTGATAAAATCATCGCGAAATAACTTGCAGTTGCATCAGAATTTAATAATCATTCAGTGTGGAATCCTAGTTGTCTACAATGGTATTTACTGAACGGCAAAAAAATGAGCTGGTAAACATTGTAAAGGAATGTTCACAAAAAATTATATCTGACATTATAAAGGATGCAAATTTTGTGGAGGCCTTGGCAAAAAAGGTGGCCGATATTGTTTCACAAAAAATTGAAGATCGTATGCAAATCCAAGAAACAAAAATAAACACTTTGGAAACTAAAATAAATAGCATACAGGGTGAAAAGGAAGAAATGCTTCTAAAAATTGATACGCTAGAGCAAAGATGTAAATTAAATCAGCTAAGAATATTTGGAATACCTGAAGATAATATCGATCTAAAAATAAAAGTGTCAAAAATCTTCCAAACCAAACTTGGCATTGAGAATGTTAAAATTGGTGAGTGCTATAGAATAGGAAAACCCCAGAGAACTTCTTCAAGGCCTAGGGTTGTTATAGTCAGATTTGAAGCTGTTGAGCAAAGAAATCTAGTTTTTTTCAGTAAGAGCAAGTTAAAAAATAGTACGATTGCAATTGCTGAGGAACTCACTAGGCATCGTTATGAATTACTGCTATTGGCTCGAGATAAAATTGGCAAAGACAAAGTATGGACCGTTGAAGGGAAGCTGTTTACTAAGATTAATGGAAAGAAGATTTATTTGAAAACCGAAGATGATATTGCTAAATATAGATAAAAGAACCGGTTGCCGGCAATATTGTCATTACCTAAAGGGAATAGATAAACATTCGTTATTTTCATTTATTTCATATTTGTAACTTTTTCTTTTGTTTTATTTTTGTTTTATTTTCAGTGGGAAGGAGATGAAATTATTAAATATTGCATATTTTAACGTTCGTTCTTTGACCAATAGTTTTTTAGATATCAAGACTCTTCTACTACAGGAAAATTATGACGTTTTTGGGATCTCAGAGACATGGTTAACACAAAATATACCAGATAATGCGATACAAGTAGCTGGTTACAGCTTTGTTAGATTAGACAGAGGTTGTAGGGGTGGTGGTATTGGTATGTATATTCGGTCCAATTTTAAATATGACATATTAAACTCGGTTCAAAGTAATGATTTAGAACAATTATGGATACAAACTAAAATCAACGGATTATCCTTTGTCTTTGGATCAGTGTACAGGCCACCCAAAGGAGGTTTCTCGGAATTTTTGAGTTTATTTGAAGACTCGTTGTCACTTTTTTCGATGTCATCTGATAAATTAATCTGTGGAGGCGACTTTAATTTAAATATTATAGATTTAAACAATAAAAGTGTTCAGGATTTTTTGGGTTGCATTGAGACTTTTAATTTACAACAAATTGTTGATACACCAACGCGAATTACTAATACATCAAGCAGCTTAATAGATTTGATACTAACTCCAAAGGAAAATCAGCATATATTTGGTTCCAAACACATGCCACAAATTTCTGACCATAGTTTAGTAGAGGTTAAAATAAATATTAAAATGGATCTAGACATAAAGCAACAGGTAACAATAAGAAATTTAAAACGTATTGATAAAGAACTTCTAACAGACTTTCTAGCAAATGCACCTTTTGAAGACATATTTTACATTCCAAGCATCAATGATAAAGTTTCATACTTCAATACCATATTAACAAACATTTTTGACGTTCTAGCTCCTTTAAAAAATATAACAATAAAAAACCCTAAGCCGCCGTGGTTGACGGACACTATACAGACAATGATTAAATTGAGGGATAAAGCTTTCAACAAGTTTAAAAAGAGTCACGATCCAGGGCATTGGGATTCGTATAAACAGATCCGTAATCAAACTAATATAGCCGTAAAAAATGAAAAGAAGAAATATTTAGAGTTTTGCATTAATGAAAAAAATAGTAAGATTTTATGGAAAAGGCTAAATAATCTAAATATTGTTACCAAAAATACAAAAGCACCACTTCCGGATCTGTTAAATAAACCTTCAGAAATTAATAAATACTTCTTAAATGCTTCTCAGGGTGTGGGGATGGTGGACAACAATCTTGTCACGTATTACAAACAAAACATAAAACTAAACATTACTGAAAAATTTGAATTTGTTACGGTACATTTAGATGATATAACTCAACATTTGAATACTATTAAATCACTGTCTGCGGGATCAGATTTGATGAATATTGAAATGGTTTTGTTGTGCTGTCCTAGAATTTTGCCTATTCTTACTAATATTATAAATTCTTGTTTGTTGGAAGGAAAGTTTCCAGATGAGTGGAAAGTAGCTCGAGTAATCCCGCTACCTAAAAAGCAAGATATTAGTTCTTTTAATGAATTGCGGCCAATTAGCATACTACCCTGTTTGTCAAAATTATTGGAAAAAATTATGGATAAGCAAATTCGTAGCTATTTAGATAAATATTCTGTGTTGCCCGTCAACCAATCGGGATTTAGAGCGGGTTATAGTTGCATAACTGCAATTTTGAACATCACCGACGATATTTTTCGTGCGTCTGATGTTGGTAAAACGACCATATTAGTTCTGTTAGACTATTCAAAGGCATTTGATACTATTAGTCACGCATTATTACTAGCCATCTTAAATTTTGTCGGATTTTCTGAGAGCGCAATAGGTTTTATCGGCGATTACCTTAAGGATCGCGTGCAGTACGTTGAGACGTCAGTGGGTCAGTCGTCGAGAGATGGAGTGAGATGCGGTATTCCTCAAGGTTCAATACTGGGGCCATTGTTGTTTACTATATATACAAATAACTTTGCTTCCTGTTTGGCACATATGACAGCTCACTTTTATGCGGATGATACGCAGCTCTACTACTCGTTTTTTCCTGGCGACTGTCTTGCGGCGGAACGGCGTATTGCGAGTGATTTGCACAATTTAACTGTATTCTCGACGCGACACGGATTGCAGATAAACCCGGAGAAGTCATCAGTTATGGCATTTGGAAGGCATAAGGACAGAGTTCAAGGAATGGTAAGGGTGCAAATCGCCGGACGGGTATTGGAGTTTTTAGCGAGTGCAAAAAATTTAGGAATCATTTTGGATACTGATCTTAGATTCAGAAAACACACTGATTACTGCATACGAAAAGCTTACTTATCTTTGAAAATGCTATATCCACATCGTCATATACTGTCTGAAAATCTTAAAACAAAACTGTGCGACTCTCTGGTACTTTGCCACTTTAATTTTTGTGATGCTGTATATGGGCCATGTCTGGACAGGGCTGGCATAGCTAAGATTGAAAAAGTCCAGAAAAGTTGCTTAAGGTTTATATACGGCATTAGAAGGTTTGATGCAGTTTCCTATAAGCTGAGGGATGCAGGGTGGCTTAGTATGCAGGAAAGGCGTAAGGTTCACTCTTTGGTTCTTTTCCATACTATTATATACAATAAATGTCCGGAATACCTGACAAATAAGATAGGTTATCGCACAGATGTCCACAGGCTAAACTTAAGATTTAAGGGGCTTATATCGCCACCTGTCCATAGGTCTACTTCATTTAAAAGAAGTTTTTCATACACTATTTTTAAGCTATACAACAATGTACATACCTCTCTGAGATCTCTAAAACCATCAATTTTTAAAAGGAGGCTGAAGCGCGAATTTCCTTATTAACTTTTCTAACTAATGCAATTATGTTTTCTTTTTGGTCAGTTGGTTTCTTTTTGAGCCTTTGTCTCATTCCTACTATGATAAGTTTTGATTCTTTATTTATTATTTATATAAATTATGGGTATTTATAGGAAACAAATTTATTCTCATTGTGAACAATCTAATTTTGTTGTTTTGTGGTTTCTAGGGACTGAACTAGATCTTTTATAAATTGCTTTCAGTTCCTATTTGCATTTCATATTTTTTTTATATATATTATGTAATGTATATTTTTGTGAACTTTTGAACTGCAAATAAATGGTATTATTATTATTATTATTATTTGGGGTTCTGCTTCTAAGCATACTCTAATACTGCTGGATTACATTTAAAGATTATTCGCTTGGTGATCTGACAAACAACCTTAAATGCCTGGAAGGCAGGTTGGTGATGTCAGCCTCTTTTACAAACATTATTATTGCAAGTGTTCAACTGATGCCACACAGATCGGTGCATGGTAGAAATACACGATAAACCACTGCGGCCTACACGTGCGTGGTTTTACATTTTTTTAGTTTTAATTTACAAAAAATGTTCAGGAGGACAATAATAAATCACTTTTTGGTCGTGTCGGACTTTTTCTCATTAAATGATGGTTTACAATAATTGTTCAAAATGTTGACCATTTGCTTGAATACAAAGATTGCACCGTCGGTTAATTGACTTGCGGTCTCTATGAAATATTTTGAGAATGTGTACACCTGGCTAGTATTCTTGCTGAGAGATCTTCTTCATTACGAATACGCGTTTCGTAGACTAAAGATTTCAGATACGCCCAAAGGAAAAAATCCAGGAGTTTAGATCGGGAGAACGCGCGGGCCAGGCCACGGGACCTCCTCTTTCAATCAATCGGCGGGGAAATCCCTGGTCCAGATACGGGCGCACGTTCAAACCGTTATGTGGAGGTGCCCCGTTATGTTGAAACCACATGTCATTTCTAATGTTTAAAGCGATAAGAAACAACAATACAAGAAGCGAGGTTCTACTAAATTGTGACCCAAAAACCATTGGTAAAAAGCTGATCGATGTGGATGATAAACAGGATTTAAAGTTTTTACGCGTTTTAAATGGTAGGGATTGAGAAATTGTTTATGTAAGATACGCTGTAGCGTCGATGTGAAGGATCCCATAAGGTGTGCAATTGCGCTTGTGAATTGATTTTCACATGGTGTAGAACTCTTTCTACATATTAAACTGAACGAGTTGTTCTTGGATGATCACCACTAGGACGCTTTAGGTTCCCACTTTCTCTAAGGCGACGATGGATGGAAGCATATGATGAGATTGGCGGCGTCTCTGAGATCTGTGTTCATACAAGCGTGCAGCTTCTCTTCCATTACAATTTGCTGCACCATAAGCAAGGTGCATATCGGTAAGTTCTTGAAATTAGAAATTATCGTCCATTTCAATACAAATTTTGAATAAACAATAAATAAGGCTAATGCTACCATAAATAAGTCACAAATAATACTAGGGTCTTAAAATGGCATCTTTGGAATGTTTATTGCGATAAAGAAATGTTTGTGCTCCCCAACAGCCAACGTACTTGGAACAAAAAATTTCGAACAAAAGACTAAACAACTAAATCAAGAATTAATTTAATTATTTTGATATGATTTAGAAGATTTTATTGCTCTACAGCCCAAATTGCTTAACCCTAATGGAGCGATTATGTTGGAGTTATCGCAGCTCCCCCATAAACGGATTCAGTGGCGGCTTGTGAGTTGCCAGCCAGGGTCGGCAGTTCGGTATAGCCGTGGATCCAGGGTAAAATGTTAGGGAGGGTTAAGGAGTGATGCAGGCAAAAATTTGTGGATACCAGGCGTAAATTTCGGTTTTATCTACTATTCGAATATTTGCATTGAAGAGGTGTGTTTGAGATAATGTAAATCAAACAATGATACTCTTTATTCATGATAATATTATGTCGTATCATATTTTCTTAGTGGGATCTGGATCCGCGCCAGAATCAAAATATAATTTATATTTCTTTAGATAACAACTACTAATAAAATAAATATAAGGTTGTGTGATATTTCAATAAGCTTTAGATTCTAAAGCGCGTTAAAAGTTAAGACACGAAAAGCCTCACTCATTTGGGTGAACATGACATTAGTTTATAAATTTCCGGAACGGTGTTATACAACAAATTGTTATTCGTTATACCTAAATAAAAAAATTGATTTTTCCCAATTTACAAAAATTAGTGGATCAGCCTTGCATTTCTAACTGTTTATCTATGTTAAAAAAATGATTGATAGCATTGACAACAGATTTTTCAACAAATACCTACTAATCAGATAAAAATGTTTTTTGTTTACCAAATATATAAAGTTCTTTTAAATTGTCGTAGAGCTGAACGACGGATTTTCATTTTTTCCTATTTTATTTGAAAATAAAATGCATTTTATGGCCAATCAACAAAACAATGTTTATTACATTCAACATTTTGGTGGTCGTCGGACACGACCATTGTATTTTTACTTTATTTTGTTCATCAACTAAAAAAGGAGACCAAAATACAATGAATAGAATTCTAATCTCTTTTTACCTCAGTTTCAACTTGGTTTTCATGTCATTGCGTGCTGCGTGTGTCCGAAAAATATATTTTATTTAAATTTGAAAACACTGACCTAAGGCCCTAATCCTAAACAAAGCTATAAACCAAACCGAAAGTTTTTTTTTCAACAGACTGCACTCACTCTGACTTATTTTTAACTATTAAGCCCTTTCCTTCAAGAATAATAACAAACAACCGATAATTAACGAATATTACAACCAACAAATAATGACAATAACTAACTAACTAACCTTTTACTTTCTTTCTCGAAGGTTGTTCCCACCCGCTATTCTATGTCCGAACGATCATTTCCAACCTGTTAATTAAACTCTTAACTTGGCAATCGACTGTTGCAGTGGTAGATTATTTGTACGGCCGTTCGGGGGATTGCACTAATACGATTCTTGGTTGGGTTGTTATGATGGCAGTGTAGGTTTGCCGACCTCAGCTTGGGCTACTTGGAAAGTAAAACAATTTATTTTATGGCGGCTCGGCGTAATATGGGAGTATGAGGTCCGGACTTACAAGGGTGATTTAAAAAGTGGAACAGTCATTTCCTGTCAGTATGGGAGTCATTAAAATTCATATAAATGTAGATACATAATAATATTATACTGTCTGTTCCTGTTTGACACTGGATCGGTACTGCTGACCTTGCCGCTCCTGGATAGCCGCCACTGAATTCTATAAGATTACCTACTCTCCTAGAGTTGGTGTTACCTAATAGGTAACCCAGTCATATATTTATTTACCATATAAATATATCCAATAAGATTAGGTATAATATTCTTCAGCTAAGAAAATAGTTAGTTGAGGTTAGATTTTTTGACATGTGTCACTTTCTAGTTACTTAAGAAGGCAACCCAAAAATCAAGCGAATTTGTTGTTAAAAACATCCGAGTCAGCTGTACAAATTCATAGAAATTAATATGAATTCATTTATGCCTTTCTTTCTCTACATCATTAACCGTGCAATATCTCGATCTTTATTTGCATGTCGGTGCGTTAAATCCTAATTTACCGATAATACAAAGAAATCGTGTTTGGGCGTTTTTTTTTTTATTTATTTCGTTTGTTCTTGTTGATTGTTTTCATGTGATAGCATTTCGCAGATTTTCGAGGCATTTTTTAATTATTTTGGTGGTTTTTGAATCAGTTTCTTTGTGTGATGTTAGAGTTAGTGTGAAAAATAGAAAATTAAATATAGATCACGATTACTGTATTCCCAGTACATCAGGAGAAAGAAGAGATTAAGTAAACTGGTAATTTAACCAACTAATATTTCAGACATGCACAATTTTAATTTTAAAATCAGAAAAACTGAACTGTTTTATTATCGACGACTAATAGTGAAATATTTACCGCATTTTAAGTAATATTAAAAAAATTACTAAATACAGTCCTGAATCAACATAAAATGTACACCTAAAATAAAAGTAACGAGAATTAACATAACAGTCTAACCTGAACTAACTATTTTTTTTTTAATTTGAAAGTATTATATAGCAGTGGTGTATATTCCAGGGTCCTAGGAACTTTAATATCTCCAACTCTACGTCACACATTTTGTAAAATGGAAGCCCTTTTATTTATATTGTTTACAAACTTACCAGTGTTAGCACCAGTGACTATTGTAGTTTTTCCATACAGACTGACGTTACTCTTGCACTTCCCTGTAGTTAATTTTACATATATTAGGAGCCCGAATAGAAATATAATTATCACTGCTAAAATGCCAGCAAAACTTTGAAGTAAATATAAATACCAAATCATGCTATTGGTGTATCTGGAAATATAACATAAAAACACAAAATAAAAAATTTGACATACCACTACTACAACAATATGTAATATAAATTGTTCTAAGCCTAATTTGATGACCTAAAAAATCATTAAATTGCTGAACATTGGCGTCGCTTCTACCAAATAATTTAAATCCGGATCGTTGTAAATTTTTAATATTATTAAATAATATATATTACAGATCATTAATTATAGTTTATATCGATAAAAGGTTTGTACCCGTGGCTTCGCCTGCAGAGAATATTTTTGAAATGGTCTTTCCGTAAAAAAAATGCCAATTTTGCCAAAACAATTTAAAGAAATTGTCTTGGGGATCTCATCAGCAGAATCACAGTAAACGTTCTGTAATATAACAAGTCTTTAAGATACGTGTTAAACAAACATAATTAATTTAAAATTCATAAACAATTTAATGACTGGAATAGTCAGAAATTTCAGAAGTAAAATCGTTCCAGGTGGGATTACTACTGGCGCTATAGGTGGTGAAACAGAATATTCGTTTTTCTAACATGAGCTACGCAATTTTTTCATACATTGCTACTCATTTCGTCGATTATTGAGTGATATTCATTGCTGACAAGAGCAACTCATTAGGTACCTACAGAGCCATCTTTTCTACCCAACCATACTTAACAACATCATGAGTATCAAACCAAGTTTCATCTAAATAAATTATACTTTTATCGGATTTGTGGTACTCCTTTATTTTGCGCAAATAGTCCTGTCGTAGTTCAATGATACACCGGGGTTCCACTAAAACCATTAGATTATCTAATTTTATATGTTTAAAGCCACAACTAAACAAAACACCGCGCAATGTTTCTAAAGATTGGTAATTATAATCAGGATAACCTCGCAATTTATCACAAACCAGTTCTAAAGTTGGCACTATATTATCCTTGTAAAAGTTATAAATAGTTCGTAGAATAAAATACCTTTTAGTACCTATCGTTAGTAATTTTGAATTTTTGATTCGTTTGTTTGCGCTTTATGAAATGACCGGTTACAGTCCCTAATTTAATTACGTTATAATTTTTTTTAAAATCCAATTTGTGTTAATTCATTAATTCTTATACAAAGCGCATTTTCAGTTTTTTCCGGCTTTTCTTTTTTTAAACACGCGTACATATTTTGCGTTGATATTGAACATGTAAATGTTTGTTTCTTAATTCAGGACTTGTCTTGCTTTCGATGGCAGACTCTGGTACCGACTCATTATATTCCTGCGATAATTCACCTTGACCTTCTGTTTCAAATGGTCGCCAAAAGCCAGACTGATATAATAAAATATAGGTACCAAGTAAAAACTTACTTGTCCAAAAACACACAGTTATAGCACAAAATCAAATATTATGTAAATTACAGCAAATCGTTCCAACCAGTCACGCCACTGTTCCATTCATAATAACCCACACCTTAAACGTCAAGTGATTTTAAAGCTGATAAGGGATAATTCAATTGACACAAATTAAACTATTTGTTGTTCTTGTCTACAGTATATAAATTCGTATTTATATGCTGCTATATTAATTGTCCCATTCAGACAAATAGTTCGCTTTTTAAATTGAGAGTTACCATTCACATTCTATCTCCAGGGTGTTGCCAGTTCTACAAAGTTTTCGTAATGGCAAAAGGAACGTAAGGGGTTAATTTACTAAAAATATTATTATAATATTTATGAGTGGTCTGTTCTTTTTTTCTTTGACGTTTAAAATTTCTTGATTCAAAGTACATTTGCAAATAAGCTTTCAAAAAGAGTTACTGACTATCAATTTAATACTGATATAACAGAACATTTTTAATATTAAAAAAAGATCTGACAACCCCGATTATGATGCCGGTCCCTTTGAAGCCCTTTGGAAGCTTTTTTATGGCATCAGACTCACTTTAGATAAAGTTTTATATAAGTTATTATATTCTCTTAAAATCGTTATCTAATCATAGTACGATAGACATATTTCTGTTTAAGGATAGAAAGTGGAATCCCATTCAGCGATAATGGACGATGATTTCAACTTTTTATCATCTAACTCATACCTGCAACATTTGTAGGCCCCAAATCTTTCCACCAAGGGCGATGATGTCGTAGATTCTTGATCTGACAAGTGTATAATATACAGGGTATTCATTTGAAAACTTCCCACCACGGAATTATCGAAAACCACTGATTAAAAGAAAAAACGCCGAGACACGTCAAAAGATTTGCCAAAGGGGACAACTTTTTAACCAAAAACTAGTTCACCCCCTTTTACCCTTTGCCCCCGGGGTCATCCCCTTAAAAATTTTAAATGACAAGGGGTATCAAGTAATAGCTTGTTTGAAAGGTCTTTCAAAATGCTTTATTTTGACGTTTGATTTTTTAAAATCGGTCGATTCGTTTTCGAGAAAATTAGACAAATCTTTATTTATCTTAATTTGTTCAAATAGAAAAAAAAAAACACACGAAAATTTCACTTTTTATTTCAATAAGTGTTTAAAAACCAACATAAACAGCAATTCGGAAGATTAGACGTGGCAGCAACCAAATAACAACCCGACTTTTTTTCAGCCATCTATTTATAAACACAGATAACATGAGCGAACTGTATTTATTCTTATACCTGTTTAGTTTTTTACAGTTGTTAAGGAAAAGAAAGAATTTAATTTGCTGTCAGTTACCTTTGTGACAGTCTTGGGATAGTGAAAATTAATTTATTGATTCAGATTTTACTTCCAAAATGGTTTACACACTAGCCGAAAGAGTGGAAATGATTCTAATTTATGGTGCCCAAAATCAATATGCTCGGCAAACTGCCGTCACATTTAACGCCAGACATCCGGAAAAGATAACTTCGCATAGGTATGTTTTGGACCTTGTTACTAAATTTACTCAAACTCGATCTGTTGCAAATAAAAAACGTAATCATCGTAGAGTTTTGGATGAAGCCGCTCAAGTTGAAGTTTTGGGCCATTTTGGCATAAACCCTAATACTTCATTACGCAAAATTGTTGATGCGACTGGTATTTCATTAGGCTCTGTACACACAGTTACTAAATTACATAAATTTCATCCATTCAAAATGAAAATATTGCAAGAGTTAACCGAAGATGATTTCGATAGGCGAGTTGAGTTTTGTGAACAAATGACTGCAGCGATTAATGATAATACCATACATGTAAAGAATATCTGCTTCAGTGATGAATGCACATTTTATCTAAATGGATTTGTTAATAAGCATAACTGCAGGTATTGGAGCAATGAAAATCCTCATGCTTTTGTAGAAGGGCATACTCAGTATCCCCAAAAAATTAATGTATGGGCAGGCATTTTAGGAAACAAAGTGATTGGGCCATTGTTTATTAATGGGAATTTAAATGGCGGCATTTATTTAGATATGTTGGAAAATACCATCAATCCGCTTATCACTGAAACCATTGAAAACCAAATCGAAGACGATGGAAACCGTATACTTGATGAGGCTGAAATATATTTCCAGCAAGACGGCACTCCTCCTCACTATGTTCTTCCGGTTCGGCAATGGCTAGACGACGAGTTTCCAGATAAATGGATAGGGCGAAGAGGGTCTATAGAATGGCCTGCTAGGTCTCCTGACTTGACGCCATTAGATTTTTTTCTATGGGGCCATTTGAAATCTATTGTGTTCACTCCCCAACTTGAAAGTTTGGATGAACTTCGTTAACGCATCATCGAAAGCTGCCATGATCTACCACAACATGTTTTTGAAAATGTCCGTCAGGAATTTGAACATCGCCTATATCATTGTTTGGCCAATAACGGGCAACATTTTGAACACTTATTGAAATAAAAAGTGATGTTTTCGTGTGTTTTTTTTTCTATCTGAACAAATTAAGATAAATAAAAATTTTTCTAATTTTCTCAAAAACGAATCGACCGATTTTAAAAAATCAAACGTCAAAATAAAGCACTTTGAAAGACCTTTCAAACAAGCTATTACTTGATACCCCTTGTCATTTAAAATCTTTAAGGGGATGACCCCGGGGGGCAGAGTGTAAAAGGGGGTGAAGTAGTTTTTGGTTAAAAAGTTGTCCCTTTTGGCAAATCTTTTGACGTGTCTCGGCGTTTTTTCTTTTAATCAGTGGTTTTCGATAAATCCGTGGTGCGAAGTTTTCAAATGAACACCATGTATAACATCTGCATCTATACTCTAAACTTAAATGATTATAGATCTGATCAACAAGGCAATTCGCATGTTAATTTATGTACCACCGAGCATTGGCTAAATATCTATGGCTGATTGGAGTGACTCTCTCTTAAGCCATTAGTTACAGCCACTGTGCCGCTTGGCGCCTCACCCTTTGAACTTGGCTCCACAACTGTATTTAGGCATCAATTTTTTAATGACATTTCGGAACGTGGAAATAATTACCACAAGAAAAGAATATTATTGTTATCATCCAATGAAGAAAATTGAAACATCCGAGGGAAGCGAGAATTTTTATTTGGATACCAAAGTAATTTTTTACAACAAATAAATTAACAAAATTTAATTTAATGTAAGTACATTTTTAGTCACCTCCCATAATTTGTCTGCTATATCAGGATCCCGAGCTGTATTGTACCTTCTTACTACATGGCAATCGTGGAAGTTCTGACCAGAGAGATGTTCTATCCCTTCCGCAATGCTGCAATAGATAGTTGTTTGAGCACCTTCACGAGCAGTCTAAAAATTAGAATTTATAGAATTTGAACGTTATTATGTAAAGGTCTACTATACACATCAGTACCGTATCAGTATCTTAGTGTCAGTAATGAAACGTCGCTACATAATTATTAACAGAAAACCAACAAATGGATGAATTATTAAAACTAATGCTGAAAATCCTGTTTGAAGACTTAAATGAACATTAAAAGCTTTTCTACTTTGTTGCTGTTATGACTGTGTGGCCGCTTGATAAAAAATCGGCTTAGTATCTACCTCAAACATAAGGCGTGTTAAGGAAAAATACGTTTCTATATCAACCAAAAAAGATATACTTGTCAGTGACTGTTGGGGAAAGATTCAGTTATCTAGTTGCATAATTTAATAACAAAAACAAGTATCAGTTAAAAGTATAGAAGGTACGGCAATGTCGCCGTCTACAATCTTTTAATTTATCTTCGGTGCATCGAAAATACAAATTCATATGGATACAAGCAAAAACAAAAGTCAATTAACTTCAGGTGTGTAATATCACCTTTCATTTCACTATTCATATTATTTACAAACAGCCTGGAGGTTGGAACTTTCATTTTTGGCTTCGAAAAGAAGATGACCTGAGCTTTGGCATCATTCAAACGAATCTTCCAATTTAAAGAAGATTCATGTGCCTTTCGAGTCTAGAAATTACTAACCCTGGTGATCTGAAGACGGCGGTTATCCCAGTATCGTCAGTAAATAGATACTGTTAAGTTCGTAAATGTTTACAGGACCGGCGCAATAGGGAAGCTTTACGGCACACCGGCCCTGATTTGCCTCACTGTTGATATGGCATCTTCTGTCGATACAGCGGATACCTCTTCCTGTAGGAAATAAATAACTACCAAATGCCGAAAAACTAGTCCAAGCGTAAAATCCGAGGTAACATCTAAAGTTATTAGTATTGTGTACTGGTCGCATGTCTATACCGATCGAGTAGTTAAGTGTAGTTAATTTGGTTAATTTTTATTAATGACGTCCTCAGAACAAAAAAAATATGTTTATCAAAAATTATGTTAATCATTTTTTAATTACCTTTAAAAAACTACGTAAAATCATTCTGAATATAGAGCTTCCAAATACCACCTGATTTCTATTGATTTCAGTTAAAACCGCTCCAGGATGCAGAGAGTAGGTAGTAACATTTGTGTGTTTAAGTTCCTCAGCTAATTTGATGGTAAAATAAATGTTACATAACTTGCTTCTCCCATATAATCTAAAATCTTTTAGTATACCATCTTGCAGAGCATTGAGGTTGTTGACGTCAAAACGGTCAAAAACACTTACATATTTGGCTACTAATGATGATACATTGACGATACGAGAATGTGGAGTCTTTTTTAGGATATCTAAAAATCAATGAGAATCCATAAATTATATCATTATAACAATATACTAAGAACAGGGACAAAGTTTATAATAAAGAAAATTCCTATAATATAGATATATTACAAAGTACACAAGATTCGTTTTCGATTCGGTTAGGTAGACATATGGGTTTAGGTACTATTCAACGGTTAATTTCCAGGGGAAATAATTACTTTATTGCAGGCGGATCCATTCAGTTTGCTTTAAAGGCGGATAAATCGGTTGTTAACACTACTTTTGTTTTGAATAGTTTTTGTATGTTTTGGGATTAACGTGAATATTTGAAAATGGCCGGAAAAAGGAAATGTCTTTCTTACAGTGAGAAAATTAAAAAACTAGGAAGTGAGTAAGATCCAAGTTACTATGTTGCTTTAAAATAAAGCAAAAATTAGAAACTCGTTTCAAGAAGAACAGGCAACGGTAAAAAAAGAAGAAAATTTCCCAAAACCGGACTGGCAGTGGAGCAAGTTATTTTTAACTGGTTTTATAAGGCGCGAAACAAGCACTTACCAATATACAAAGCTCTTGAATCTGCTCAATGTATAGGACTAGATTACTTCAAGGCATCAAATGGATGGTTAGAAAAATTCCGTCGTCGGCACGATGTTACCTGCAAGGAAATATGGGGCGAATCAGCCGATATCAATGTCGAAGACGTAGCTGCTTTGGAAAAGGGGCTATTGCCCATTTCAAAGGATTATGCCCCAAGGGACGTATTTAATGCAGATGAGACAGGTCTCTACTATCGTGCATTGCCAACAAGAACATATGCATTAAAAGATGAAAAGTGTATTGGAAAAAAAAACAGACAATTCTGCTCTGTGCAAATATGGACGGTGAGAAGGAAGAACTACTTATAATAAGCAAGAGCAAAACTACTCGATATTTAAAGGGCGCACATATTGATAAGTTACCTCTTCAGTGTGTGTCTCGAGCAAAAAAAGCATAAATGACAGCAGACAATATGGCTACCTGGCTTCATAGATTTAATACCAAGATGAAGAAGCAGAATAGAGGAGTGGTAATGTTTCTGGTTAATGCAACGTCTCATCCCAAAATTACACTGGATAATGTCAACTTCCACCCAATACTACCTTACATTGCCAACTTTTGAACCAAGGCATTATTCAGAATCTTAAAATGCTCTACAGAAGCTACCTTATTAACAGGATTTTAACATATTTGGACAGTAGTTGTCTTCTTCAAGAAATCGAAAATAATATTATTATAACCAACGCCTTGATATGGGTTTCGGTGGCCTGGCGAAATTTGTCTCCAAGTGACAAGAAAAAAATGCTTTATGAAAGCCAGATTTATGTATAATACAGATAATATTGACGACTTCGAAGAAGATATTATTCTGCTCGCACAACTGTTTTCTAACACTTAGGACACATTTGTGAACTTGACACAATTTGCCTAGATTGATAACGATTTGCCAACAGAAGGTGCAGAATTGACTATAATCGACTGTATTGAAGAGATCCAAGAAACTGATGAAACTATTCCCAACTCTGAGACTGAGGAAGAGGAACCTGAACTTGCTCCAATGTCGAAAATATTAAGCCTATCTGAAGCCTGCGCAAAGTTTTAATTTTTCTCCTATTAACCGACCAATGTTTGATATTTTCACACAGGCCATAACTCAAGGAAGCCTCGCAGAAGTTCGGGCTACTTTCAGGAACTAAGATCCTTTATTATACATGTTACCTGCTTTTAACCCTGATATATTTGAAGTTCTGCTACTAAACATACTCTGAGACTGCTGAATGCCCTGATATGAGAAATAACCTTGTAAGTTTGGAACATCGAAGACAGGTTGATGACTTAAGGCTCTTTTACAGATATTCTCATGTCAAATAATCCCATCTATAGCAGTACCTGGTAGAAATACACGACGAATCACTACAGCTCACCCTTAAATTATATCCTGGTAGGTGTCGGGACCTAACTTGGCTGAATACAACTTTACAACCATTAATTGTAGGAAATTGGAAAAACCCAGCCGCAGAGGTGGCCATAATAATAAAGCTAATAACTGTAGTTACAAAATGAAACTGTGGGCATCCCTTAAATCATTATGACTCTTAGGATTAACAACACTTGGAGTGAAAAATAGGTGTCAACACTTATTAATGATATTCACTATATGATGGCGCACTAAGTGAATTTTCTAGTGGTTATATTAATTTGTAGTGCATGGCCGATAGGGGTGCTCACTCGTTCGTTAATTTTTTGCTACTTTTGATTGAAACAACTGTTTACTTAAATACTTGTGTTATTGTAAATGAAACAATGCAGTCTTCCTCCACAGTTTAATGTCAAAATAAATTTTAAGTTCCCAACATGTTTCGAATGCTTAGGCATTCATCATCAGGGGATACTAAAAGGATAGTACAGGATTGAGAATGAACAGTGAATATAAAATAAAGTTTTAGGACTTACCTAACATCCAGTTTAAAAGCGATGTAGGTTGTCTCAAATTAATGAGTACAACTTATAATGTGATATAATAATATGTGAAAATTAAAGACTTGGTATGAACTAGTTAGTTGTGTTGAAATTAATGTTAAGTTAAAATTTCGAGTGAAATGTGAAATTTGAATCGATGAAGTAGCATTTTAATGAGATAATAAATTAATTTAAAACATAAGAAGGAAAAGGTTTTATTTTAAATTATGTTGATATTAAATTTGTTAAACCTAGGTGTTTAACCAAATTTAAAAATTAAAATTTAGAAAATTAAAAAAGAAATTTTTAGTCATATTGGTATGTCTAGCTGACATGATGGTATGGGGATATACCCCATATTTTAAAATGTGTATGAATTCTTAGAATTTTTTGTATTCGAAAGTTACTGAAAATTTTTTAAGTTATAAATAAATTAAATATAACCTGTGCTGGCTGTGCTACAACACGACCGCAGTACCCGCCTGCAACGTGAAAGTTGAAGTGAGGTTAATATTAAGAGAAAAATTGACAATATAGGTATAGAACCCGGTACCACTATTAGAAATATTAAAAATAAAAATGACTGTTGAAATGTAATGGAAAGATTTTACTAGGATATTAGGTTTATAAAAGCCATACAAATCGATTAACATTTAGTTTTTGTCATCACTGGACATTATGAAGTACTTCAAAATTGGCAGAACACAGACATCTGTCAACGAATGGTAAAAGAGTGGTTATGTTTTAAAGGGGGGGTGTAAATGTCTATCAGGGTAGATTGAAAGCTGCACTGGGGAAAACACACTTGTGGGGTTGTTAACAACTCTAACACTAGTCGACATATTAATTATAGGGGATTATGCAAATATGCAATCTCCGTATGTAAATTCATCTATTAGAAATTGAAGAGCGTATATCAAACCTTAAATAGTGGTTGGATGCAAACAGAATTCCTAGGGCTGCTAAAGAGCAATGAGCAGAGACAGAAGGAGGTATGTATTTTGTGAAAAGACCAAGTCATGCCTATAAACTACCCAGATTCAACGCATTGAAAAAATTAGTACTGCCATGGATAACCTGGTCGTTGACACAATCTATGTTTGGATTTTTAAATGTTTTGTTTATTTCCATTATTTCAAGGAGGTCTAGTTTGTTGCTCTTGGTACAGAAATGCACGAATTTAGTATTTGTATCTGGGTTGAAATTATGTTTATTTGTAGATACATGTCTTGAAAAATTGGATTTGATTTTAGAAGATGATAAATTGAGATTGGAAGCTCTTGCTATCTCTTTACAATGCCCATTGACGCGGATTTTGAACTTCCTACCTGTCTGACCAACATTAGTGTCATTGTGTTATTATTCCTTAATGCAGGTTATGGTAGCATATTACAAAGATTCACGACAAATACACTGGTCGATAATTAACGTTCATATTACTAATTGCTTTTTTTACATTGTTTCCCAACTATCGCTTTAAAGTACAACACAAAACCGCTCCGGCATCGTAGGGAGTTCAATTTTGTACGTCAGATAACGCATAATCACTAACTGCTTAGTTTTACTTAAAAGGAAACCATCAGTTGCCCAAAAAGGCTTTAAAAACGTGCATAAGAGCACTTGCTTCTTGGAGACATCTTGGAAAACATACTCTATTGCCTTAAAATAGTAAGCGTACGTAAAAGCATTGCGTCACCGAGCCATCTTGGAAGACTGCTCTCTCTTGACCGTTGCGCCATGCCGTCTCGTCTCTCTACCGCCGCGTTATACGATCTGACCACATATTTCGTCCAATAGAAAGCTCGCGTCCCAATCGTAACGTTTAACACGTCCCGTCGCGAAGCGCGTTTGACTAGCTACGTGACTGGATGCCAACCACTGCGTTAAGTAACAATCTAAAATAGCAGATATTAGAATCGCACGTAGACAGCATTAACCAACCTATTTTCTTTTACGTGTTGATACACGTTACCCCAAAACTGTGTTAAAAACTCTGCAACATTGCAAATGTTTTAAAAATTAATTAATGTTTTTTTTTATGATAATGATTTCCAAATCGCATAAATATAAATAGTGGAGATTTTCAAATATTTTATAAACTCTATCTACTTACCCAGCAACAATATTGTAAGCAAAACAGGCCCAAAGTAATTTGTTTGCATCAATAAAAGTAGACCATCTTCGGTTGTCTGAGGAGGTAAAGCCAGCGCACCTGCGTTGTTGACTAAAATGTCCAATCTAAAATATTAAAGCTTAAACTTTATTGCTGAGTCTAGGCGCTAATACAAAAGAAAACTTAACATCTTTCGACACAAACGATCAACCTATTAAAATACAAGAAGCAGAATATAATGTCTTGAAGAGTACCTTTCTTCTGATTCGTTTATTTCATCAACAAACTGCCTGACTGACGTGGAAGACGACAGATCTAACTGTTTAAATAACACGTTGTTATTGCTGGTTTCCTTGATAATTCTTTCAACTGCTTCATGCCCCCTATTTTGATTTCTACAAGCCAAAATCACTTTTGCACCGCGTGAGGCGAAATCCAAAGCCGTTTCATATCCAATCCCTAATATAAACAACTTTAGATTAACCTCTAGTCGTCAGCCAATTGGTCAGGGGGAGGGGGACGAGATGAGAGAGCGGATGGGGGAAATGTAATTTATTCCCCTGACGTCGCATATAACCCGGAGTTCTCTATATGCTAGTGATGAGTTACTGACGGAAATTTTGGATTTGGGAGTAAAGGTAGTAGGTATGAATGTATCTTTAATCTCTGAAATTTTTTTAAATATTTTTTAAATTTCTAGGGGGGGGGGGGAACAGCCCCTACTGCCTTACTTTGGCGACGCTCTTGGTACTATATATATTGCATTATACCGGGTGATGAATGGCTTATTCAATTAAATGTGATGGCAAAATTATGAAATTTTCGTAGTTTAAGTAATACATCAAACACCAGCAAATAATTTCTATGACGCTATTATCAAAAATTGTCGTAAAGTTGAACATAACGAATAATAGTACATTACGTATCAAGTTTAGAAAAGTGGAACTTTACTTGACGAGTATGGTTAGTTTGAATCCGAGTCAAGTAAAATCACTTTTCTGACGAGGCGCGTATACCATTTTTTCGCATTTTGTAAGTAATTAATTATTTTACATTTCATATTAAAATCTAAAAAGATTAGTTACTGAAGAAAATCTACAAAAACTTAGTAGTATGACTTCTCGGTAATATAAACAAGATGCTTTTTTTGTGTTTGACGACTATTGACAGCATCCAAATAAAATCATATTTGAAGAGTGAATTTCACAAGAACTATGGAAATGGCAAATGAAAACGACTTGGAAGATATCCTGAATGCGGCTCGCGAAGCTTCTTCAAGTTTGCTTCCAGTCAAATCCAAGGAAAGATACGAGAAAGCATATAATATGTTCTGCGAGTGGAGAAACACCAAGAATTTTAAAGACACTGACGAAAATTTGATACTGGCATACTTTTACGAGAAGGTAAGCTATTTTATATGGTTAAAGTGTGGTATATAGGTACTAATTTTGTTATTTGTTTTAGGCCAAAGTCCTCAAAGCTTCCAGTTTATGGTCTACGTACTCTATGATCAAAAGCACAATACTTATCAGTGAAAATACGGATATTTCACAATATAAAAAGTTAATCGCTTTTTTGAAACGTCAAAACGACAAATATGAACCTAAAAAATCAGAAGTTTTGACCATGGAAAACGTCACGAAGTTTTTGAAGGAAGCTCCAGACGACACGTTTCTGTTAATGAAAGTGGTATTAATTTTTGGGCTGAATGGCGCATGTCGGCGTGCAGAACTATGCAGTTTAACATCTGAAGATATAGAGGATTCAGGAACAATGCTAATAGTAACGTTACATGATACCAAAAGAAAGAAAAAATGTGTATTTACCGTAAGATCAGATGGCAATGGGTATAAAATTTACCACAAGTACTTACTGTTAAGACTTAAAACAGTAAGGCACAATCGATTTTTCCTGTTTTATCGTCATGGCAAATGTACAGTACAGCCAGTTGGCATCAACACTTTCGCAAAAATCCCACAAGAAATTGCGAAATATTTAAACTTCCTGATGCTTCAAGCTATACCGGTCATTGTTTGAGAAGAACATCTGCAACTTTTCTTGCTGACAATGGCGCTGATATTCAGGATCTCAAACGGCATGGGGGATGGCGGTTCACAAGCGTAGCTGAAGGATACGTGGAAGAAAGCATTGAAAATAAATTGAAAAATTCTCAAAGGGTATTCAAAAATATCCAACTGGGACTACCCCAACAAGTCCCAATAGGAATTGTGGTGAATGAAAAAAATGTTCAGCAACAACTACTTAATACGGCGAGGTCAGCAGTTGCATCCTTTTCTAACTTAAATAATTGTTCTTTTAATATTTATTGTAATAAGATTTAAAATGAACGAATTTCTTTCTTGTAAAATTGTGTTTTGAATGACATTGACGTTTTATGCGGTAATGATTGCTATGCTGTAATGGTTGCTATGCTGTAAAGTGACCCATTACTGTACGATTTTGGGGTCATTAATCTAGTGCATTACTGTATAAAATGTATTTATATTTTTTATGTTTTTGATGTATGTTTTTGTATGGAATTAAATGTTATTGAGAAAGAAAAGCAACCTCATTCTGTAATAATGACTTTGCACTTTTCTGTACAAATTTTAATATTTACTTCTGTTTGTTTTGTTTGTATGTTGCCTATTGGTATATTTTAAAATTTTTATTTTTGTTTTCTGTTGTTATTTATTATAGTTCTAACTTGACGTCAGCTGTTCTAGGCTGTTAGTTTTAAGATTTTATAGATCGTGTGTTTGTATAAAAAACTATATAGCTTTGTCAATAAGAAATTATTACTGTGTAATATTTTTTGGACAATAAAGTACTTTTCATCATCATCAAAATGCGAAAAAAATTATTTCACATTAGAAACACATTTTCGTTTCCACCAATCCGGCAATCACACATCCAAAATAAGAGACACCATAATGATTTTCTTACTAAGCCTTTAATTTAACATACCATACCTAAGACTACAGATTTTCACAAAAACATTAATTAATTAAATGTTCAAACATCATTAACAGCTAAACAATATACTAACCGACTATAAAAATAATTTCTAACATTACTGAGTTGATATTGAGAAATTCTGTCACATTCTAACGAAATACAGTTTTTTTGTTGGTCTAGATTTTCAAATTTTACATCTTTATAAATTATTAATCTTTTTAAGTGACCCCACACGAAAAGTCGTTTGGCAAAAGGTCAGGAGACCTGGCTGGCCAAAGGATTAGATGCCGGATGCCGTGGGCCAATAATATTTCCATTAAAAATATTTTGCAAGTATTCCCTAACCATGAGAGAATTATGGGCAGGACAATCATCCATTTTATTCCAGATCTCCTGATTTTCTCGTACAACTTCTTCTAGTACTGGTTTAATCCGATTTTGTAGTAAGTCCATATAGGTTACTGCCGTAAGGTTGCCTTTCAATAAAAATGGTCCAATAATGTGATGACCTACATTTCCCGCCCAAATATTTATTTCTTGTGGATATTGCGTCCGAGTATGAACAGGACGATGTTCATTTTCTTGGCTCCGATACTGGCAATTTTGACCATTTGGTTCGTTGTTGAGAGTGAATGTACATTCATCGTTAAAACGAATATTTCTCAAAAAATTCCTATTATTATTTGCCTTTTTCATTACCTTAAAACCGAATACCATTCTCCGTTCTTCATCACTCTTGATGTTTTTCATTCATGTAAGGAAATTATTTATGTGTTTTTAAAGTGTGCAACACTGCGGTTTGATGTTTTCCTACGGCTTGCCCAAGAATCCTCGTGCTAATAATTTTATTTTCCTTCACGTGCAGTAAAATATCAAGATCTCTATTCTTCAGCTCTATTGACATTCTGAGTTGAGCATTTACAGTTATTTATTACAGTGCCTTTGGACTCGGATTTGCTAATGATAAGTTTAATTAATGAAATGGAAGGGACAGGCTTATCAGGGAATTAAACTGAAAACATTTCAGACACTGCTTTTAAACTGCTTCCTGTATAATACCACCTAATCATAGTTACTTTTTCCTTAATGCAATAACTTATATTTAGCCATAATTAAAGTGCCTTTAATAAAAATGTTGTCACTGTATTACCTAAACTATAAAAATTTCGAAATATTGCCATCACATTTAATTGAATAAGTTAGGATTGGCTTACTAAAATTTATTCAAACTTGGCACATAGGTTTACTATATCGGCCTCTTAAAAAAATTATAATACAAATTTTCCCTAAAATGTACAGGGGAGCCAATATTTAGCCATCTCAAAATTTCAAGGGGTTTCCTATGTTCAACTAAGCCACGCATCACCCGGTATAAATTTGTAAAATTTACAGTAAAAAACTTACCAGTATTAGCACCAGTGACTATGGCTGTTTTACCACCAAGATTGACGTTACTCTTACACTTTCCCGTGGTAAGTTTTAAATAAATTATTAGAATTAATAGAAAGACTGTTAGTAGTGTTAAAATACCAGCAATACTATAAACTAAGTACATATACCAAAACATTGTTAATGTGTGGTTAAAGCATGTTCAAGTATACAATATTACTTCTCCTAAATATTAAACATTCACGAAACATTAAAAAAAAATTATTACATTTTTGTCTATTTTCCTAATTTAGTTATCTAATCAAACCCTTGATAGAACAATTTTTATTTGCAAACACTTACTGCGACATATCATTTACTCTTTTCGACAAGAAAATTAATTTGAAATTGTCACACCATATCTACTGCTTGATATTTTTCTTCTGCACCCTATAAATTGAAGCACCGGACACAGAGAGGGAAATCATACGGGCGCATCAAAATAAATTTCTCGTCGCACTGGCAGCTTGCCTGTTTAAATGTGTTGTTTTACGTGATATAGCCATATTGCCAATTACATATATATATATATATAAATGTTATATCATACTTTAAAAGATACAACTATACCGGGTGTCCGGGAAAATGTGGAAAATCTCTCGGATTCAGAGAGAACATGAAAGAATAAGATGACGAGTTCTAATAAAATTTCTTTTTACAGGCCCTCCCTACGGAGATATAGTGTGTGTATGTCTGGAAACGGCTTAATAACATCACAATTTATTGGCCGATTTAAACCAAATTTGGTAGAGTTGTGTAAGAGGATCTGACGCACCGAATGACAATATTGGCGTTGTTGCCAGCTTTTTAGTTTGTCTGGAAATTGAACGAATTTTATATTTTGAAATGCGTAACACCCTGTATATTTTTCCATTTATTGTTTTTAGTTTAAATTTGTTATACTTCTGGTATAACATACGTTGTTCCTTATATCAGTAGATTTCGAAACACCGAGTACAATTTAGAAAAAATATATTTTTTATATTAAATGTTCAAACTGTTTTTCCTGTACAGCTTGACAGTGTGCTAATTGAAAATAAAATTTTTCAATTGTGTTCTAAATCATTTCTGGCGTTATTAATTCAAATTCGTCCAAAATTCGACGCTGCAAATCGGCCAAATCTTGAGGTTTTGTGGTATAAACTCTGTTCTTCAAGTGTCCCCATAAAAAGTAGTCGTTAGGCGACAAATCAGGGGACCTAGGTGGCCACTCGATTGTACCCCCTCTACCGATCCACCTATTCGGAAAAGTGTTGTTCAAAAAGTCGCGTACGTTTCGACCAAAATGGGGAGGAGCCCGTCCTGTTGGAAGAATGCACTTGCATGATTTGGACTCATCACATTTCGTATAGTAGGCACTATTTGCGTTTCGAAGAGCTCAAGGTAAAGTTGTGATGTCAAATTTCCATCAATAAAAAATAGACCGATCTTGTGGTTACCCAGAAGCCCAGCCCACACATTCGATTTTCCAGGGCGTTGTGTATGGCAACTCTTTTCAAGTAGATTTGCTCTTTTGCAAGCCACTACCAACTAATACTACCAAAGACATTGTCTTTGAATACTACTGAGGCTGAGATTTTTAAATTGCTTGATGAATTTTTTGTTGCACATGATATACCTTGGAAGAATTGCATTGATGTATGCACAGATGGCGCAAAGGCTATGACTGGAAAAACAAGTGGTGTTGTAGCTAGAATTTAAAAAAAAAATAGTAACTACAATAATAGTCATTGTGTTCTTCATCGTCATGCATTAGCTGTCAAAAAAATGTCACCTTCCTTAAAAGAAGATTTGGATGAATGTGTAAAAATAATTAATTATATCAAATCTCGCCCCCTAAATTCCAGGTTGTTTAAAATATTATGTGACGATATGGGTAGTCTACATACGACTTTACTGCTTCATACAGAAGTAAGATGGCTCTCACGAGGCAAAATTTTAACTCGGCTATTTGAATTAAGAGCCGAAGTAAGGAGCTTTTTGATGGAAAGTGACTTTGCATTAAAAGGGAGATTTAGCGAAGAGCAATGGTTATCAAAGTTGGCATATCTGGCGGATATTTTTTCTAAAGCTAATGATTTAAGCACGTCACTTCAAGGAAAGTCAATTTCGGTTTTTGATGTTAACGACAGAGTAAAGGCTTTTAAAAGAAAATTGTTCTTTTGGGCAGAGTCCTTGAATAAACAAAATTTGGACAGCTTTCCGTTGTTAAAAGAACTTAAAGAAGAATTTGATTTTGAGCTACCGAATGATCTTACGAACGAGTTCCATATTCATCTTATAACTTTACACAAAAATTACCAGGAATATTTTCCAGAAGAATTTTATGACAAAATGATTTACAATTCTTGGGTTGCAAACCCATATAACGCAATACCTGAAAAGCCAGCGAGTTTGACGTCTGAAGAATATGAATGTTTGATCGACTTGACATCTGATTTTGGAATAGAAGATATATTTTTAACAAAGTCATCAATATCAGAATTTTGGTGTAAACTTAGAGATGAGTTTAATCTTTTGTCAGATAAAGCAAAAACTATTCTGCTTCCTTTTGCTACTACTTATTTATGTGAAGCTGGATTTTCTGCTTATCTCATGACCAAAACTAAATACCGGTCGCGCCTTAATGCACAGCGTGATATTCGTTTACAGTTGTCCGAAATTGAACCTAACATAACAGCATTAATAAAACAAGCACATCCTTCTCATTAGAAAAGTTGGTGGTTTTATTAAGTATTTGTAGTTTTATTTTTGGATGTATGTTTTATGTTCCATTTTTGTATCAAAATAAATATTTTTTTTTCAATGCACGTTTCTAAAATCGAACAAAGACCTATATCTAGTTACATGCAGTTGAAACCATCAAACGGCCTACTCTGGTGCTCCGCGTTAAATTTTCCTGTCGAAAAGTGCTCCGCGACTTAAAAAGTTTGGGAACCGCTGCTCTAAGCAATAGCTATATCGACGAAATCAAATTGACAACATTTGCACAATATAATTAAATTCTTTACATAAATGATACGTTTAATTGATAACTCTATAGACAGAGATTTAATAAATTTTTGAGTTTTGTGAAGCTACGCTTTTCAACTTAAATAAACGTTAATAAAAGTTCGCCATACTATCAAGAAAAAGTGAATTAAAATTTTATCTCTAAAGTTCCATTAATTATTTTTAGAAGTAAAGTAAAGTATTATTTTCCTTCTAGGCCATTCTTATGATACGTATCTATACATATATTCTTTTTATTTTTAATTTCGTTTATATCCATTTCTTGTGAAAATAAATGTTTCAATTTCAAATCTAATGCTCAATGTCTAGAATTACTATTTAAACAACAAAACACTCAAAAGAGCCGGTATCCAGTATTTCCCTCCTATTCTCTAGGTAGAAATATACAGAGTGGCAAAAAAGTCGCGCATAATGCCTGTAACTTTTGAATTACCTTGTATATGAAAAAGTGACCTATATGAAAGTTGTTCAGTAAATTATTCCCCACATTTCTACTTGCATGAATTTTTTCTGTCATTTCTGGTTTGGTTGCCATAGAGACCAACTTACCTTTTTTAAATGGAACACCCTGCATATGATTGCATATTTGGATTCTACTGGGAAAACTCTGGATTTTTTATATTTTAAATTGACACCTATCTGCAAACGTTTCCGAGATAATGACAGCTCAAAAATGGAAAACTTCCTAATTATAATTATTCCTACCTAATTGCGTCAAGGTGTTTTCATGATAGCGACCTAAGAGGTGAGAGGTGTCAATTTTGAGTTCCTGTTTAATTTGCTGTTGTCTGATTTCTAAGTTGTTTACACTATGGTTCATCTGAATGGGAAACAACGAGTTAAAATTTTAATAATGAACGGTTATGGAAATATGAAGAAATCGCAAGGCCTGCAATAAATCAGTCAACGGTATGTCGAGTGGTAAAGAAATTTCGAGAAACAGGCAGTGTTAGAGAAGCCGCTAGATCAGGTCGACCTGCTGAGAATACTCACTGGTTCCAGGATGGTCATACTCAGAGGCCCGAAAAAGTTAATGTCTGGGCGGGCATAGTTGGTAGACATATTCTGGGACCTTTTTTCATAGATGGTAATTTGAATGGCGAAAAACATCTGGACCTCCTCAGGAATCACATAATTCCTTCTTGCAGAATGGTTTTACCGGGTGTAAATGATAGCATAAACGATTAGGTATGGTTGCAGCAAGATGGAGCACCTGCGCATTATGTGACAAATGTTAGACAATATATAAGGGAACAACTTCCAGGACGTTGGATAGGCAGAACAGGTGCTATTGACTGGCCAGCGCGATACCCGGACTTAACCCCGCTCGGCTTCTTTTTGTGGGGACACTTAAAGAACGAAGTCTACGTTAACCGTCCAAATGACTTAGAATCTTTAAAAATCAGAATTAGTACTGAAGTTCGGGCCATTCCAGAGAATTTCTGGCGCTCTGCGTAGCAGAAAATGGTTGTCATTTTGAACATCTGATCCACTGAAAAGGTTTCACTTGTTTATTATTCCGATGTTAAGTCGTTCAATTTTCTGGGTTATTTATTTTGTTACCTATTATAAAGTTTGTTTAATTATTTGATTTTAAATAAATAAAAATTTGAAATACAAAAAATTCAGTGTTTTCCCAGTAGAATCCAAATTTGCAATCATAATATGCGAGCTGTTTCATTTAAAAAAAGCAAGTTGGTCTTTATGGCAACCAAATCAGAAATGACAGAAAAAATTAATGCAGGTAGAAATAAATGTGGGGAATAATTTACTGAACAACTTTCATAAAGGTCACCTTTTCGTATACGAGGTAATTCAAAAGTTACAGGTATTATGTGCGACTTTCTTGCCACTTTGTATAAGCTTGAGTATCATAAAATTTTCATATTGGAAGCGCTTTATTGATAGCGCTGTAGACAGAGATTTATTCATTTATTTGACAGGTTTGTGAAACTTTAAAGCTTTAAATAAACCAAATTATATTTAATGAACAATCGCCATACTGTCAAGAAATAATTAAATTGTTGCATTTTATTTTTAAATTTGTATTAATAGTAGAAATGGAGTAAAATGATTCGATTACATTCCAGTAATTGTGACAGCCAAGAATGATCTTTGTATACAAAAGTTCTCGTTAGACCAGGTCCGTTGATGCCTTTGAACGCTCGCCATTAGTTCTTCGTAGATTTGTACAGATAAGTGCTCCTCATGGTCTGTTTCCTTTCGTCAGATCCTAGCCTCACTGATTAGCCGTTATATAGCGAAACGTGTCTGAGAATGGATCTGGTGAGAAGGAAAAGACAAACTTTCACTAAAAATGTAATGCATCGGCATGCTGACTTTGCTGACATAATAATTATTGACAATTTTCCTTAGATTCCCAAAATGTTTTGCCTGTGGCGATATTTCCTTTATTTTTCTCGCTAATTTGAACTAAAACGTAAAACGGTAAAAAATGTATAGGTATATTTCATATATAAAACATACATAAAAAATTAATTATTCTGCTATATTATATCAGGTAGATATTTCATATAAAAGTATTTTTACATACCAAAGCTCCGAGGTTCTAAGTATAATTCTTTCCTGCGGTGCCGTTTTTTAAATCCCCGCAATTTTTATTAGCCAGGAGAACTTATTTCCGAATTTGCATAAATATGCAATATACGCCAAGAATAAGGTAAAAGATGGCATAAGAAATAATATAATGCCGTAATAAGTAAAAAAAACCAAGCGACAGTGTAATAATTTTAAAAATAAAAATAAAATGGATTTAGGTTTTTTTTGGTAGAATCTGTAATGAGATGCTGTTAATTTTACGGGTCTTTAAGTAGGGCAGAGATTGAAAAATAAAAAAACAGTGTCGTGTTTAGGTGTATACTGCCGCCAGAAGGAAAAAAGTGGTAAGTGACAAATTGTAAGTTTTGAAAAAGTCGACATACACCAAAGATTGTTCCTTCTTTTTAATTTAACTTTGGCATATATGGGTATCTAATACATATGTTTAAAAGTTTTCAAAAATTATGTTTGATAATGTTTTTCACCTGAATAATTCGGTGACTAAATGCATATGGAAATTTTTGAAGTTTAACTCCTATAAGTTAACATACATTTTTTTTTAATTATATAGAAATTAAACGATAAGTATGTACCCTGATCTAAGCGAAAACTAAAAGGCAAATATTTAATTAAATTATTGCTTATTTATTAAAAACGCGAAAATATCTGTTTCCAACTTAAATTAAAACATAATTGGGATTTCCCCAAGTCCTTGAAAGATATCAAGTATCCAGTTAAATTAATGTATTTCAAACAGAATAAATTAAAATGAAATACAATTTTAATTTGTTTCTCACTTCACTTTTTATTTCCGACTGTATATTTGACCGAACAAAAGGTACCGTACTAGAGAAACTGTCGAAATTAGGCGCTGTCAAAGTTTAAATAATCTCTCTGCACCCCTTGGAGAAGACGAGCTAGTACGATTCCTGATTGGTTAAAACTTTAACCCAAACTAGTTTTGTCTGGATAGATCGCGGAATTGGGACGGATCACGTTGATGTCAACAAGTAACACCTGCAGAACATCTGTCGTCCAGGTGCAACTGTTTTCTAATAAGTGTAAAATAGATTTAGTTTATGACCTTTGTAAAAATTGAAATATTTTGTTTTTCTGTTGCCGACAAAGGGATTCCAGAACCTGGAACACATGTGTAAACATTTGCGAGCACTCTCAGGTGCTGTTTTGATGTTTTTTGAATTGTCCCCTATAAATAGGTGGGATAGCTAAAGAAAAAGTAAGTTCATTTTGAACCGTCGTAATGTTCAAATACCTACAAAGTCAGTAATGTCGAAGCCGTCGCCCGTCAACGTTGCCGTGCCGTAATCGTCAAGTGTAGTCGCGAAAGTTTAATTCAGAAGTGCGTTGACCTGAAGTCACACGAAGATAGTAAAGTATCGTCGCCGCAGTATAAAACCTTTACTTATTGACTTGGCATGGTAACGCGAAAAGTTCGCCCACCTCGCACCCCTGTGGCTACGCCACTGATGAGCGCTACAATATTACGGTTTGCTGAAAGTTTGATAAACTGTCTCAAACTGTGATGATCTTCAAAATATATACACAATGAATATAATAATTTAAATATCAGTACTTAAAGAATTGTGGATTTTAACCGATTTTATCACTACTTTTCTCATGTCACTCTCATAGACGCTATTCTGTTTTTCGTAAAATGGCTCTTACGTCTCCATTTTGAAAGTAAAAGCCAACTTGTGCCATTTTGCCCAAACACTTGAATGGAAGACCTGATTTGAGGACGAATTTCTCTATTTTGTCTGGGGTTCTTTACGGCCCAAACATCATTTCTGTTAAATTAAACCCAGTTTGTGAGTTTCGATTCATCTATCCAGATAATTTTATTTAGAAAATTCAGATTGATTGTGGCTTGATCTCCTATCCATTGGCAACAAGGAGCTCTTTCAGGATCCAGGATTTAATGTTCGAGACCTATGAGTTTTGAAGAGCATGAAATTACTTCATTTAAATATTTAATTATTTAAGTAAGTTTATCTAATGTATCTGTTTTGGTTCTAATTTTCACCAGGGTAGTACATATTTGTTAAAACCGAATGACATTCAGAAGATATGAAATATTATGTTTTAGGGGTATGAGAATCAAAAATATGCAAATTAAATTCCGGGTGCGTATTCGAAAAACTAAAGTTGATGATGGTGACCCAAAAACGCGGAATTGAAAATTAATTATGCCAACTTGTAGAGGAGAAAAAGTGGTAATGAAAATGTGATATTTGTTGGAAATTATTTTAACAAATTGTAATAGTAGGAAAGAATAAAAACGAATTTGCTAATTTCCGTTATTTTTCGTATATCTTCGAAGATATTCGGAATTTTAAAACCTTTTCAGCGGCGTTTACTGAGTGCCATATTCTGGAACGTTGCCCTCATTTAAACGACTTATATAGCTTCAGCGATCCCTGAACTTAGCCTATTTGTAGCACCCTGTATTTAAATCAAGCTCTACTCTATTACCATCTTCTTGAGCCACTTCATTTTATTATTTACATTTAAGAAGTACCCTAAATAGCTTTATTCAATTCAAACAATTTTTGACCCTACCATCGTTCAAATATAACCGACATTAACCCAGGTCTGTACTTAAAAAATTCCTCTTTACAAGAATTACTTTAAGAATGTTTTCATCTATTTTTAATCATCATACTAATTAGTTTTCTACTACTGTATAGATAAATTATTCTTCGGGCCCTAGCAACACCAAAGATCACGAAAGTAAACATTAGAGTTACCTGAATATTATAACGAGTGATTATTAATTATTTTGCTCAAGGGCGGCTGTAACCCAGTATACATAGTGTAGCAGTAGCGCGTAGATTAAATCATAGGGCGAATTTGCAAGAAAGCAGCGTTGTCACGTTGAAAACCTAAAATAATGTTTTTTGACGGTATGTAATATAAAATCCTGAGCTATCTTACTTTGAAAGCCTACTTTATATGGCCGTCTCCTACTTCTAGACACCTTCTGATGTTTCTTCTTACCCTCAGAGACACATTAACCAATACGTTTGGAGAATTATTAATTTCGGCAATTTTTTCTGAAATCCTTCGTTTAAGATCATTTATATATCCTCAATTGGTGTTCGATAAATGGAGTTTTTTATAAAAGGCCACAAGAAGAAATCGCAGGGTGTTAAATCGCAGGAACGAGGTGGCCATATTTGATGCGTATTTCGGCTTATAACTCTGTTTTCAAAAAATTCACTTAAAAAATTTAAATTTTCTCTGGTTACATGAGGTGTAGCGCCATCTTGTTGGAAGTAACCTTCCCGCAATTCATCATCGTGAAGCTCATTAATAAATGTTGTCAGAATTTCGATCCGATATCTCTCAGCTGTAATTGTGCCATCAAAGTAAATTGGGCCTACTATTCTTCTAGAACTAATTGCTGCCCACACACTAACTTTTTGAGGATGAAGAGGTCTTTCTACAAAAACATGCGGATTTTGCGTATTCCACATTCGCATATTTTGTGAATTAACATAGCCTGATAAATAAAAATAAGCCTCATCGGAAAAAAATGTTTTTTCAAAAGCACCACTATTTTCTTCTTGAAAATTGTTTAAAAACCATTCACAAAAATTAAGTCTTTGGGGAACGTCATTGGGAAGGAGTTCATGAATAGCCGTAACACGATAAGGGTATAGATGCAGATCCTTTTTCAAAAATGTTTGACATGTACTGTAGCATAAATCCGTTTGCTGAATTTGTTGAGATAAATGCCTAATAGAAGTTGAAGGATTATTTTCCATAATTTGTCGCGCTTCTTCAATAACCTCATTCGATCGTTTCGTTGGTCTTCCAGCCCCTTTTTGATGTTGAACAGAACCAGTCTGACGAAATTTATGAATTAGGTATTGTGACCCAGTACGAAAATTATGAAAGGTCACCGCAACATCAGGAAACTCGGTTCGAAATTCATCAAAGCAGTCATGCATAGAGTAATTCCACACACCGCCTATTTTGTTTCCATTTCTAAAAAAACTTTCAACAATAAAAATTTTTTGTGCTTCACTAAACATTTTTACTGTAGAACTTTCAATCCGGCAACAAAGCTTCACCAAAACTTGATACGCTGAAAAATAAAAAAAAAATAAAAAATTAAATCATATCCTGCAAATAGCACTTTATAATAGTCAAAAGACGACTCCCGGAGAAATATTAGTTAAAGCAATAGTAACCTACCTTCAAATAACTGCAAAAATTACAAAATTTCTCCAATTTTTAAACTTTACAAATACACAAATTCAAATAAGATGTAAATGTCATAAAACAATCATGTCATCTTATCTACGCAGTACGGCCATGATGCTTTTAAAATGCATGGCCTCCCTTGAGCAAAATAATTAAAAAGTTACGTTGCTAGCTACGAAATTAAGTAGTATGTTTATAGCTCGAAAGTACTTCTTTCGGTGCCAGGACAAAAAACAAACAGGTTGTACGTTCGATCGTATCTATCTTTCGACTTCTCAGGTAACAGTGAGGTACATACCAACTCGGCCGCCTTCTGAATAGCAACGTTTTGGTATTGGGAGAACATTTTAGACTAGCGAAATTAAAAATTCGGAGTGAGAGACTCTGACAGTACTCAAATAACTAGTTGTCATGGATTATTTTACAGGTGGAAAAAAACTTATTTTATCATTATGATATGAATAAAATCGAAGTTCATTACTTAATAATATATTGATCAGAGAACAGTAGTAGAAAAAATTTAATACATCACACGATGTGAAAGCCTTTTTTGATGTTCGGAGGTATTGAATCACCTCGGCTTTACCTCGGCTATTTAAAAACCTTCTCACACCAAAATAGTATATTAAAGTACATGTTTTATAAAGCATCATCTTATAGCACGCGTCCATGTTAAAAAACGAGCCGCTTGCGGCGAGTTTTTTAACGGGACAAGTGCTCTAACTGCTTTATAAAACACGTACTTTATACTATTTTTTCTATTTTGTATTTTTTTCAATAAGAAAATACATATTTAAAAAGAAAATCAACCCTTCAAATTTTGTAAATTTGTGTGTCTAAATTCTATGTTGGTAATACTCTAAATTTCTTTTTATCATAGTAGCCTTGACAATAAATAATATTTTCTTTGTGTCATTGTCACGAAATTTGTGATTTAATATTTCATAGAGTTGTTCATAATTATAATTAAAAAAATATGGAGCATGATAATCTAAGTTTAACTCCCCCTGAGTTAAGGGATATTGCTAATAAAACGATAAATCAACTTTTACCAGAGAAATCCCGAAAACTTTCTTTTCTCATGGATAACAATAACAGGAAACGTCAGACGTCAACAGAATAAAACATTTAAATATAACCAATGCCAACTTTTAAAAAATAAAATTAGGAGTTCGAAATGGATATATTTCGAACTCGCTAGCGCGTTCGAAATATCTATTTTTCGAGACAAAATTAGAAAAAATTAACTTTCGCATCTAGTAATGTAAATAACTATTTATTCTTTAACCAAATTCCTCGGTTACGAAAAGTCCTCATTTTGAAAGCATCAAATCAACAAAGTTCTTTTTATACTTTATCTGTGCTTTAAGAAAATCCCTGTCCTATTTTAAATTCCTAAATAAAATGCAGCCATTGCATATTCCTCTATTTGATACTCTTGCTCCGAATAAAATACTATGTCTAAGCAATTCTAACGAATTGAATTTTAGAAAGTCTGGCGAGCGTAAAGAAAAAAGCTGATTTTGCGAAAATGCAAACAATTCTAAATGGATAGTTCTAGCTTCTTGAATATTAGGCACCTACCCATATTGCAAGTATTTCTTTAGATATTTACAAAATATTTCATTTTCAATCAACATTCTCATTAAATTTCAATTTGTGGTACAGCAACATAATTTATCCAGCCAAATTGAACAATTTAATAATGGTTGGTAAACTAACACAAACTCAAATCTATGCATGCAAATCATAATATGAAGATTTAGGTTGATAGAGTATACATTCACTTGCTCCTGGGATTTTGCAATTGCAAACTGAATAAAATAATTAAATCATTCTGTTTGTGCAATGTTGCACCTGAATCCAGTGCCGTAGCCAGCATTTTGGGGCGGGGGGGGGGGGGGGGGCGAAATTTGGGAGGGGCGCAAAAAATTTTGGGACCACGCCCAAATTTCGGGAATCCACTTTCTTTATGCTACCCAGGGAACGGGGGTCTGGCCCGAAATGAAGTTAAAATCCGCTATATAAAAAAATTGTGTTTGATCATAGGGCTGATTACATGGTAAAAATGTATATGTACATAACCTCACAACTTTTGACAGTACCTACATGAGAGTATTCTTTTTTGGACATTCGATTAAAACCAGTGGCAACTCGTAAGTTACCTCAGGGTCGGCAGTTCGGTACAGGCGTGGATCAAGGGAAAATGTTAGGGAGGGTTAAGGAGCGCCGAGGGCGCAAAAATAGCGCCACAGGCGTAAACTTGTTGAGACCACCCCAAATTTCGGCTTTGTTACTATTCTAATATTTGGATTGAACAGATGTATGATAAATTATTTAATTTAATTTTTTCTTTATTTTTATTCAAAAAAGTATAGGTTTGAGGAAACATTCATTTAATGAAACATTCTTTATTAATGATAAAATTCTGTAGTATGTTTCTTTAAGGGGGGGGGGAAAGGGGGTCATGACCCCCATAACCCCCCTGGATCCGCGCCTTCGTCAGTATGTTATTTTTGTTTCGGTAGATAACATAACTACTAATCAAATAAATATAGGGTTATGTGGTATTTTAATGAGCTTTAGATTGTAAAGTGCGTTGAAACTTTAGACATGAAAAGCCTCTCTCACTTGACACAGATTGTGGGTGAATTTGACAATAATTTATAAATTTCCGGAACGGTGTTTTTCAATCAATTGTTATATGTTATACCTAAATAGAATAATATATTTTTCCCAATTTACAAAAATTAGCGGATAAGCCTTGCATTTCTAACTGTTTCTCTATGTTAAAATAGTGATTGATAGCATCAACACATCAACAACAGATTTTCCAACAGATACCTACTAATCAGATAAAAATGTTTTTTGTTTACCAAATAAATAAACCCTCGAAAGTCATATTTTCAAAACATGTGTTATGATAAATAATTTTTATCTACTTCTACGGGTCACTTTTGTAATGATTATTTTTTCGGAAAGCTGTAGGACAAAAATGTTTTTCGAGACACAGCCGCTGGCCGACCTTAGCAGGGCACCCGGTATATTATTATACAAGAATATATTAAAATAAATTCATATTTGATGTTTTCAAAGATGCCAGTCCAATAACAGTGCATAAAATCTAAGAAAGCTGGCATTTAAACGTAATTATAAATAGTTTTGCAAAGTCTATCTGCATAATATTTACTATTTTCCATTTTGGTATAATTAGCAGAGTACTTAAAGTTAATATTTTTTATTCCTCCTTTATAAACTTTTCTGTTCGCTGACATTTTCCATCAACGCAACGCCTCATTAGTAGTCGGCACAAGGGAAACAATTTTTAAAACAGGAAACTTCTTGTGTGAAGTAAGTGAAACTAAGTTTGCGTTTTCTTTTAGGGTGTATATCTGCTATGTTTCAAACTGTTACATATTAATGCGCCATGTATTTCTCTATTTGTATTTCAAAGGGGAAAATCATAACACAGAGTGGCGAAACCCTCTTAAACAACCTGAAAGTTGCTAAAGTTTTATGTAAATATTTTAGCTCATTTGCATATCTATCTTGGCGTTTTATTTTTAATGGATAATTGCTTTAGATTATTATGCTGCAGACAAATTTAAGCTTAAGGTATATGCACACGGATATAGTCGTTCTTCATATAATCCCCAATAGGTCGAGTACGACAGAATCTAGGGCGCCAAATTTTAGACTAGAGAAAAAGTTATCGAAATACAGTAAAACCTCTGTTTACGACTGCCTCTATAAAGTGACCACCTGCGTTAAACGACCGGTTATAAATTCCCCATATTTAAAAATGGAAATTCCATTACTTTATACTCCTCTTTACCGACCCATTTGGTAAACGACCGCGGGCACTCATCATCGGAATTTTTAGTAAATATTAGTGCTAAAAACGCCCTCCATTAGGGGCAGTAAAACCCAACAGTTCTTAAGAAATATAGGTACCTACATGCACTAATTACTTTATTGCAGGATGAATGGATCAATTTGCTTTAAAGGCCGACAAATCGGTTGTTAATTATAGTTTTGTTTTGGACAGTTCTTGTGTGTTTTGGGACTAACGTGAATATTTAAAGATGGCGGGAAAAAGGAAATGTCTTTCTTTAAGCGAAAAAATTGAAATAATCGAGAGAAGTGAAAAAACTGGTTTAAGTACCAGGGAAGTGGCTGAAAAATTTAAAGTGAGTAAGACTCAAGTGACTATGTTATTTCAAAATAAAACAGAAATTTGTTTCAAGGTGGCAAGGGTGAACAAAAAAGAAACATTTCCAAGACCGAAGGACTGGCAATGGACCAAGTTGTTTTTAACTGGTTTTGTAAAGCGCGAAACAAGCACATCAATATCCGGACCCATAATTTAAGCAAATGCTCCCGAATCTGCTCAATGTCTAGGACAAGAAAACTGCAAGGCATCAAATGGATGGTTAGAAAAATTCCGTCGTCGGCATGATATTTCCTTCAAGAAAATATGACGTAACTGCTTGGAAAGAAAGGCTATTGAGCCCTATAAAGGATTATGCCTCAAGGGAGGTATTTAATGCAGATGAGACAGGTCTCTATTATCGTGCATTGCTAATAAAAACAAATGCATTAAAAGATAACAAGTGCAATGGAAAGAAAGTAGCAAAACAACGATTTACAATTCTGTTCCGTGCAAATATGGAAGGTGAGAAGAAAGAACCACTTATAATAGGTAAATGTTGGATTTATCAAACCACTATTTGTTTAAATGGCTTTCCTTATAGATAGGTGGCGTTGATGTATTTTGACATGATGACGTATGGTTTGGTGAAGTTAATAAATGACAGTCTTGTGCTGATTACTGTATGATCTGGTCGTTTTATTTATCGCTCTGCAATAGGTTATGGGCCCAGACTCATACCTAGAAGTTTTGTAAAGTTGTATATACAGTGCGCAATGGCGAGTAGTTTAATCGCGTCAGTACCCAAGTTAACGGGGCGCGAGAATTATAACGAGTGGTCGTTTGCGGCGGAAAATTTCCTGATTATCGATGGCTTGAAGGCGTGCATTGATGGAAGTGAAACCGACGCTACCAAGGTTGGTAAGGCGAGAGCCAAACTTATTTTAACTATTGATTCCAAACTTTATATTCACATAAAAGAAACATTGACAGCAAATGATCTATGGAAAAAGCTTAAAGATATGTTCGATGATAATGGATTTGCAAGAAAAATAAGTTTGCTTAGATCGCTAATTTCGACAAGATTGGAAGATTCCGATAATATGGCGGCATATGTCAACCGGATAGTGGACAAGGCCCAAAGACTAAATGGGACAGGCTTTGCAGTAAATGATGAGTGGATAGGCTCTTTATTGTTGGCTGGTTTGCCAGAAAAGTACTCCCCGATGATTATGGCTATCGAGCACTCAGGTATCACCATAACAGCTGACTCTATTAAAACGAAATTGTTGGACATTGTTGAAGATGATAAAACAGGAAACGCTTTTATCGGTAAATCTCGTTTCATGAAGAAGGCGAATTTCAGTAACGATGGTAGTAGCAACACTGGTTATACCGGACAGCGAGGTAGTGGCAACACTGGTTCTGGTCATAACAGGCAGCATGGTAGTGGCAACACTGGTACTGGATATGACAGACAGCAGGTGTCAACGACGTCAAAGTCAGATGTTAGATATATTCAGTGTTACAAATGTCGAAAAATAGGTCACTACAAAAGCAATTGTCCTAATTCTGATCGAAGAAGTGCATTTAGTGCAGTATTTTTAAATGGAAATCAGTTTACAAAGAATCAGTGGTATATAGATTCTGGAGCAAGCGTTCACTTGACCCCAAATGAACATTGGTTGAATAATACTAGAAGTCATTCTGGAACAGACACTATTATCACTGCTGATAAGACTGAGGTTTGTGTCGAAGGAGCAGGGAATGTAGACATAACAACAGTTGTCGGAAATAATACTTTTGAAATTACGGTAAATGACATTTTGTGTGTTCCCAAACTCGCTACGAACTTACTTTCAGTAAGCCAGTTGATAAGAAACGGTAATAAAGTGGTTTTTACAACTGATAATTGTAATATTTACAACAGTCAAGGACAGTTAGTGGGTGTCGCAGAATTAGTGGACAGCGTGTATAAATTAAAGACTAAAGAGCATAGACTGTTAGCAGCTCCTGCAGTAACTGGACAAATGTGGCATAAAAGGCTAGGACATGTAAATAAAAATGATTTAATAAAAATGAAAAATGGGGCTGTTGAAGGAATGTCATGCAAGGGTGACATAAATCTAGAAAAATGTGTTGCATGCAGTGAGGGTAAGCAGGCAAGGTTGCCATTCCCAGATCAAGGTTCTAGGGCGACAGCTGTTTTACAGCTGGTACATGCAGATGTGTGTGGGCCGATGGAGGTGCAGTCCATAGGTGGAGCCAAGTATTTTCTTATATTAAAAGATGACTATAGCAAAATGTGTTTTTCATATTTTTTGAAGTCAAAAGATGAAGCCTTTAAAAACTTTCAAAGTTTTAAGTATTTGATGGAAAATCAGACTGGAATGAAAATCAAAACATTAAGAAGTGACAATGGTAAGGAATTTTGTAGTCATGAATTTGAGAACTTTTTAGGAAGAAATGGAATTTTGCATCAAACATCTGTTCCATACACCCCTGAACAAAATGGTTCTGCTGAACGTATGATAAGGGTAGTAGTAGAGAATGCTAGATGTTTATTGTCAGATGCAAATCTAGAAAAAAAGTTTTGGGCGGAGGCTGTGAACACAGCAGTGTATCTTCGTAACAGAACAATAGCAAGTGACCTGAATGGAAAAACACCTTATGAAGTGTGGTATGGTAGTAAACCCGACATAAGTCACTTAAGAGTTTTTGGAAGCAAAGTAATGGCCCATATTCCAAAACAAAAGAGATTGAAATGGGACAAAAAATCCAAAGAAGTGGTTTTAGTAGGTTACAGCGAAACTTCCAAGGGATATCGCTTATATGATGGTGACACAAATGATGTAATTATTCGTAGAGATGTGGTAATTTTTGAGGAAACTACAGGACCAGGCGAAAAAGACGAAACAGTTGTTGTTATTAACAGTATTCCTAAAGAAGACACTGAAAATTCAGTGGGGGAAATAGAATTGCAAAACAAAGATTTTTTTGACATTGAGGAATGCAATGAAAAAGAAGGTAATGATATAGAATATGTACCAGAAAGTGATTCTTCTCTTAGCGAACAAGAAGAAACAGCAAAGTTAACGTCTAAAGAAGCCAGGCGATCACAAAGGGAGCCAAAACCTAAAAAACACGAGGATTATTTGCTTTACATGTGTGGTGTGGGCATTGAAAGTGATGAGGATCCTACTTCTGTGGAGGAGGCGATGGCCAGACGTGATGCAGATCAATGGCGGGAAGCTATGTCTGAGGAGCTACAAGCTTTTCATGAAAACGATGCATGGGAGGTAGTTGAAAGACCTAGTGATGTAAATGTTGTAGACAATAAGTGGGTTTTTAAAAGAAAGTGCAATTCCGATGGTGAAGTGAAATACCGGGCGCGGTTAGTTGCTAGGGGTTTCACCCAAAGACAAGGTATAGACTATAATGAAACTTTTTCTCCCGTGGTTAGGCACTCAACACTAAGGTTACTTATTGCATTGTCTGCTCAGTTAGACTTAGAAATTTCACATTTAGATGTTAAGACAGCATTTTTAAATGGTTTATTAAAAGAACAAGTTTATATGTATCAACCAGTAGGTATAGAATGTTCTGATAAAAACAAGGTTTTAAAATTAAAAAGAGCCATTTATGGACTTAAACAGTCTTCACGAGTTTGGTATGATAGGGTTCATTTTGTTTTGGCTGATCTTGGTTATAACCAATCAGAAGCTGAGCCTTGTTTGTTTGTTAAAAAAGATTGGAATTATATCACAGTTATAACATTATATGTTGATGATTTTTTTATTTTTTCAAATAATGAACAAGAAATGTCTTTTTTGAAACAAAAGTTAAGTGAACAATTTAAGATAAAAGATCTGGGCAGAGCCAGAAACATCTTAGGGATGAATATTGATATTGATAAGAACAATAATATTATAACTGTCAGTCAGGAAGAATATATTGATAAATTGTTGCATAAATTTAATATGGAGGAATGTAAACCTGTGAAAACACCAATTGAAATGAAGTTAGATCATTTGTATGAAAAAGGTGGTAAACAGATTGATGTTCCATATCAAAATTTAATTGGAAGTCTAATGTATTTAGCTGTACTTACGAGGCCTGATATATGTTTTAGTATTAGTGTATTAAGCCAGTTTAATAATTGTTATTCTGAAATTCACTGGCAGTGTGCAAAACGTATTCTTAGATACTTAAAAGGTACTAAAAGTTATTGTTTGAAATTTTGCAAGAATGGCATAGAATTGCAGGGTTTCGCGGATGCCGATTGGGCTAATAATTTGGAAGACAGAAAGTCTTACACCGGGTATGTTTTTAAACTTTATGGCTCGGTGATATCTTGGGCAAGCGCAAAACAGAGAACAGTAGCTTTATCGAGTACCGAGGCTGAGTATATGGCCATTTCTGAAGCCTCTCAGGAAGCCATCTACTTAAGAAGTTTATTAATTGAATTGACAGGGAAAACATTGTGTGTTGCTTTACATAACGATAATCAGAGTGCGTTAAGTTTGTCAAGTAATCCCGTTCATCATAATAGGACGAAGCACATTGATGTTCGTTACCATTTTATACGTGAGGCAATTAACAATGAGTTTATTAATGTTAAATACATGCCAACAGATTTAATGATTGCAGATATTTTGACAAAAGGTTTATGTCCTGTTAAGCATAATTTGTTAATGGCAGATCTGGGTATTCAATCCAAATAATGTTTTGATAGTGGGGGTGTTGGATTTATCAAACCACTATTTGTTTAAATGGCTTTCCTTATAGATAGGTGGCGTTGATGTATTTTGACATGATGACGTATGGTTTGGTGAAGTTAATAAATGACAGTCTTGTGCTGATTACTGTATGATCTGGTCGTTTTATTTATCGCTCTGCAATAGTAAAGGCAAAAATCCTCAATGTTTTAAGAGCACACATATTGATAAGCTGCCTGTCCAATAAGTCTCGAATAAGAAAGCGTGGATGATAGCAGACATCATGACAACATGGCTTTACAGATTTGATACCAAGATGAAGAAGCAGAATAGAAGAGTGGTATTGTTTCTGAATAATGCAACGTCTCATTTCAAAATTACAATGGATAATGTCAAACTTATTTTTCTTCTACCGAATACTACTTCACATTGGCAACTTTTGGACCTAGGCATTATTCAGAATTTTAAAATACTCTACGAGGCTACCTTATTAAGAGACTTTTAGCATGTATATACAGTGGTTGTCCTCTTCAAGAAATCAAAAATAATATTAGCATAACCAACAACCAACGCCTTGATATGGATTTCGGTGGCCTGGCGCAATTTATCCCCAGTGACAATAAAAAAATGCTTTATGAAAGCCGGATTTATGTGTAATACAGATAATATTGACAACTTCGAAGAAGAAGATAATATTTCGCTCGCGCAACTATTTCCTAACATCAAGGACACATTTATTAGCTTGAAACAGTTTGCCTCTATTGATAATGATTTGCCAACAGAAAGTGAAGAATTGACTATCATCGAGTGTATTGAAGAGATCCAAGAAACGGATAAAACTACTCCCAACTCTCAGACAGAAGAAGAGGAACCTGAACTTGCTCCAGTGTCCAAAATATCAAGCCTATCTGAAGCCTGCGCAAGTTTGAAAGACTTTTTCAATAATGTTGACAATTTTGACAAGTCTACAAATATTTCTCATTTGCCATTAAAATGGGAATCTGAATTTTATAAAAATAAAATAAAAAATATAAAGCAATCATTAATTTCTGATTATTTTAAAAAATAAGAATTTTAAAGCAAAAATACAGTACACTGTATGATAAATAGTATGTTAGTATGCACGTGCAGTATATACATATTGGTAAATTGGCTTCATCTCATTTAGTTTTAGTTCTTATAAATTTTAGCAAAAATATTTAAAATTATTTAAATATATTATGTAGATACTTATTAATTTAAAAACGAGTTAAGGAAATAAGGTTTTTACTGGCTGTTTAGGATTTTCAGCTTCTATTCAACTGTGTAAGAATAAACATACCATACAATTTAAAATTTCCAATAAAAATAGTTATTACTGTTAAGTTGTCAACCAGTGCCCTCTCAAGGCTACTATAAAAATAGTTAAACTGCAAGCGATAGAACGAAAAAAAAAATTTTTAACGAGACTAAGTTTGCTAAATTCGGTTAAGCCAAACCGAAGTTATCAATCAAAATAACAAATAACTGATTGATATGATAATTGACGTTCCCCCACCATTTGAGGAGAGAAAAAAAAATTGTCAAATTTTCTCAGTATTAAGATAAAGCTATATTCAATACATCTCTATTGGTCAAATTCCGATAATAAAAGATTTTTTCTAATTGGCCATGGGTGTTAAGCCCTCTAGCGGTGGTCGTAGAAACTTAAAAATAATTTCCAGCGATTTTTCATTGGCGCTTTTACTATAAACAAAATATTGCGAAAGCTCTGCGATTAACGGCTTTCGAGATATAGCTGGCCGCCTTTCTTATTGACTCACCCGGTACAATCTTTGGTAAATCAAGTGGATGAAAATAGCACCCTGGAATTGCATTTTCGGCAAGATGGAGCTTCTCCCTACTACGCATTAACAGTTAGAGAGTAACTGAACCAAAGGTTCCCTGGCAAATGGATTGGCATACGAAGCGCATTAGAGTGGCCAGCAAGATCTCCCGACTAGACTTCTTTTGATATTTTTCCTTTCAGGTTTTTGTCAAATCATTTTTCTTTTAAAATCAAGAGATATTCTTTTAAACGAAATCCCTGCAGATTAAAAATGTCTATACACTTTATCAGAGTATAACAACCATTATTATGATGATGGCTTAGAGAAGCCCAATATATACATAATATGCGTACCTATATACATTTAGTGATACGTGATAATTTCAGACACCATCATTGCATTATTTCAAATAATCCATGGAAATTCTCAAGCGGGCTTGTTTCCCACCGAAACCATAAACACAATAAAGATCTAAACAGTCTGCAACCACTCTCTAGAGTTATTAATTAAAATTTCAGTAAATATGCATTATTAACACGACTGCGTCGATTCCGAGATGCGGAATGGAAGGAGCCTCTTTAGACTGATGGAAGTTGTGGTTTTCGATACAAGGCACTTCCACAAAACTGCTCGCTAATTGAAACAGTATGCTTCTATAATTCACTGTTCTATGTGTATTGATTACGAAAACTCAATGTCTAAGATACACAATTTTGGGTACTGTATAGGATTAGAATTTATTAAAAAATTTAAGAGTGTATAGGTGTCCTTTTATAATAGGTCTTACATACTTCAAACGTAGTAACATATATCATAAGGAGACAGAAAAACGAAAGGTATGCTCCTTTTGGTGTATAAATAGAGAAAATAGTTGGTGGTATACAGGGTGTACCAAATTAAGTGCGCACAATTGCTAACTTTTTTATTATTGGAGATACAAAGTCGGTTGGATTAGCAAAGTAGTAGCATTTTTTCTATTAATTAAAATGGTGAAAGCAGAAAACAATTGGATATAACGTTTCTGAATTAATGAGGAAAATGTTTTTTTTTTAAATGGCACACCCTGTATATTTTTTACCGAAACGTTTGCAAATCGTATTCGGAATAAAAAATTTCATATGCAATGAAATAAAAAATGGTTTGCCTTTGGCATTTTCATTGAGACTGCCATGAAAACAAAAACGAAATTATTTCTTTATTTCAGAAATTAAAACTCGATTTTATGTTTAGCGGAAGAAATAAAAAAAAACTATATTAAATGTTCAAACACATCACTGTTTCGTTCAATACATTTGCGGGCGTTCTTTAATACACGTTTTGTAGCTTTTAAAACTGTTCTGCCATTGATGGATGCTATAATGCGTCTAATGTTGTCTTGAAGTTCGATCAGATTCGCCTATCTCATTTTAAAGACTTCGTCCTTGACATACCCTCAAAAGTAAAAGTCTAATGGAGTTACGTCAGGAGACCTTGGGGGCCAACGTATCGGACCATTTGTTGCCATCCACCTATCTCTGAAAAGCCTTTCTAACAATATTCTCACTTTGTGAAACTGATGAGGAGGAGCTCCATCTTGTTGAAAATAAATTTGGTTACGGTCCTCTAAGTTCACATTATCTAAATATTCTTCTAGTAATTTTGACAACATACTAACGTATCCCCTGCCGGTAAGAGTACCTTCATAAAAAATTGGCCCAATAATTTGGCTGCCTATGAGACCACACCAAACATTAATGCTAAATCTTACTTGCGGATTTCTGAGAACAGCAATAAACAAATTTGTTCTAGACCAATAGTGCATGTTTTATCGATTAAATATACCCCTATTTGAGAAGTTGGCTTCATCGCTCCATAAAATATTCTTTAAAAAATTAGGATTTTGCCTACACGTATCTTGTAACCATTGGCAAAAAATGAGTCTTCTTTCAGTGTCACCAGGTAATAATGTTTGCACTGGTGTAATAATTAATAAAAAATAAAAAATTATAAAAAAAAGATTGTTACTTTATCTTATTCAACTTATTTTTCTTGATCTCAAAATGTTGTTCTGGTTAATATTTTTATTAATTAATTACTTGGGTCACCACGGCCACTCAGTTTTTTAATTCGCTTGAGAGCTAAGGTCGTAGATTTAATTCAGATAAGATTTTTGGGCGCCATCAACCAAAGGGGTTGAAAAAGATTATAAAGAAAAGAGTAAATAGAATATTTAGTTCCCTAGCCCTGAAAGAGAAAGCAGTATGAATAAAACAATTATTTTAATTAATTCCTATTTTATTAATAAAAGAATAATATTTTCCAACAAACACTCATTTTATTCATATAGGAAGAAATAAACATAACATGGAAAAAGGCTAAGCAACTAAATCAGAGAAAGAAGACATAAAAAAATAACATAGAAAAAGTTATGAAATGAGCTAGTCAGCTCCACTAAAAGATATATTAGATCGTAGGAAATTAAACAGAATAAGAAGTGAGGATTCTTTCTAAACACCCAATATAAAAGGAGTCAAATACTAACTAAAAGCTTTGAACATAATTAAAGTGTAATTACTTTAAAGGTAGTGACCAAAATAAAACAGAATTTAAATTTAAGTTAAGCTAAATCAAATTATAGCATTCATTATGCCAAAATTGAAAATAAAATATTATTTATAGTAAAGTCAATGCAAGGTCGATTGAAGCACTTACGATGCCCCAAAATTTGGTTAAAATCCCTTGAGAAATTTATGATAACTTCAAGGTTATATAATTAAAGACATTTACCCTTTTGCCAAAATTCAAAGTAAAGCAGCATTTAGGGTAAAGTTAATATAACGTCCATTATAGCATTCACTACGCCAGAATTTAAAGTGAGATAGAATTTAGAATCAATTCATAATTAGTAATATCACATCCAGGTTATATTAATAAAGACATTTACCATGCCCTATTCCAAAATAGAATTGAGAAACTTAAAACTTTAGTTATGTTCCCAACTAAATAGCTTAGGGGTGAAGATAAAGATTATCTAGCTAAGTCTAACTAATAGATATAGCCAAAACCTAGAATGACAAAAAATACATACTGATGGTAACTAAAATTTCTGGGTCAGTAAGTAATGTATTCAAGACCGGGATTATCAGTCTCTTATTAACCCGCTCAAAACAGATATAGATATATCCATTACAAGGTTAAGTACAATGAAGAAGTTACCGATATAGGAATATCTCAACAGATTCATAGGGATATCTTAATAAAATTAAGTCAAAATAGAGAAAATTACAGCTATAGAAATATCTCAATACTCTATAGGGATATCTTAATAACATTAAGCAAAAATAAAGAAATTACAGATATAATATCTCAATAACTTTACAGGAGATCATAACTCCAATATAGCTTAAGAAAGATTTAAAATTCATTACCCAAAATTAATTAGAGTGAAAATGCATACTTCCTGAGGAAGTTCTAGATTTATACTTAAAAAATCAGCATTCTCCAACTAGATGAGTATTAAACCTTTAACAGCTACTTCTGTTAGAAAGTAAGACTTACGTTTATTGTTTAATGTTAATCTCAATTTATGATAATTAAAATAACCATCTTATATTGCTTGACGAGTAAAATTTAGTTTCATAAATCAAAACTAGCATGTTCCAGCTAGATAATCATAAAACCTACTAAGGATTAATATACAACTGAATTTACAATAAATAGACCAACCACTCAAGCATTCCTTGACGAGGGAGGTTTCGGTTTTAAATTGAAAACTAATTTTTCGTATGATACTAGATAAGCAGTTTAGGTAATATATACATTACTGGAGTGACCCATCCACTTTAAGCGAAATCTACAGGAATTTACAACAGTCTTAAGCGAAGCTAGGGTAATTATACAACTATACATAAAAATATACAGGGGGAAGAATATACAAATATAATACAGTCTACCAAATCACCACATAAAAAGTTTATAACGTAAGAAATTAAGTTAAGGGTTAACAAATTGACTTTTAGTGGCTATCAGAGATCAAATTAAAAAAGTTAAGTCCGGTAAGTGTGGCCTTGTGCCAGTGAAAACGATACAAGTGATTAAAAAAGAGGTATTTTAGCCATATTACATAAAAGGGTGGCTCTTGGCCCATTAGTAGTACATTACGAGTGATTCAACTGAAGTATGGAGGTGAAATTATCCTGAATTATTAGACACATGAAATTTACTTATTCAAATTCAAAAGAAGGGTTTTTTGGTATTATATTTTATGAAATTTAATAAAAATTAGTCGGAGGTGGTGTTAGTACAGTAATCAAGGAGAAAAAAGTGCTACTTAGCTCATGTAAGGCAGGAACTCTAGCAGATAGGCACGGCGGATTATGCGTCAATCTCCAGCATCAGATCAATATGGACGGTTGACCATACAGCACGTCGGGGTGACCGGCACATGCACCGAAACAGGAACTTCTTCCAAACTGACACCCCCACTCCCCTTGGCCTCTCCAATAACATACATCCTCCATTCCAGACATGGGTTCCATAGCAGGGTAAAGAATCAAGAGAAAGACTCCAGGTTACGAGTACTGACTAAAGCACTTCCAACACATGGCTAAATCCATGTAGAAAATATGAGGGAAGGTAGTCAAGAACGTGGAAAAATAAAAAAGTAGAAAATAGAAGTAGAAGGTAATAAAGGTAGAAGATAAAAGATGTAGGAGATAAAAGAACCAGAAGATAAAAGAAAAATAGACGGTAATCGAAGCCTAAAATAAAACGTGAACATTAGGACGCCATTTTGTGAAACCGGAAAATATTACTCACCAGATGGTCGGGCTTCCATCGGTCTAGGTGACGAACAATCCCATTTAAGGTTCAAAAGGACAGCTTCTATTTTAAATTCCGATCCGGCCTTGCCGACACATTTAAAAAATGCAAATTATTAACACAAAACCGCCATTTTATATCTTCATCACCTGCTGTTCAAGTCTTCTGGACCGGTATATAGAAAGAACAGACCGAAGCACAACGCCGTAAAGTCCTTAAATAGACTTTCTTATAAAAAAAAAACAACTTCCTACTCGTGACTCGTACTGCTTCGAAAACCCATGTGACTTCCGGCAATTGACAAGCAAATCTGCAGGGCACTTTGAACTTTGAAAACGGAAATCTACTCATTTTAACCAAAAGAAGCCAGAAAAATAGATGCAAGTTTGACCCGAAACTAATTGCATCAAAAAACTAGGTTAGGTAACGTCGAAAAAACGGCAGTCATCCCTGAAATGTAAAAGATCGCATAACACCATCTGGGTGTGCAAGTGATATTCCGACAGCTGGTCATACAAATCGTCATTTTATGGGTTGCCTATACGTAGGTTATTGTATTAAGAAAACCTGCCTGGACCTAGAACCTTTTAGACAGGGGCGTATTCAAAAATTTTTAAAAAAATTTAATTATCTAAATTGGTCAAAATTTGATAAAAACTCGGGCTATCTACTAACGTTGTAACAAGCACAAAACACTGGTCGGTACTTATAAGGTACGAACTTATATTTTTTTAAAATCCTCCAAATTGTAAATAAACTGAAACCACTGTCTCTTACCAAATCTTTAGTTGAATTATTTTTGTACGCTTCAAAATATGCCAATACATTTACTTCTACTTCTTCACTTACTATAGACTGTTTTTTAGTCCTTGTCTTTATAAAAACTCTTCCGTTACTTTTAAATTTTTTATACGGCCTTAGAAAATACCTTCTGTCTGGTTGCTCACGTTCAGGATACATTTGACCGTATTGCTTGAGTGCTAGTACACTATTTTTTCTGCAACCAAGATACGCTTCTAACATATCGCAATATTCTAAATGCGTGAACGCCATTTTGTAATATTTAAAAGTAAAAACTAGATAACTTAACGCAAAACTACGAAAATTTTGGCTTCGTTAACAATAATGGCTACCCAAAACGAGGACACTTTAGTTACTTCGTTTTCGTTTTCATGGCAGCCTCGATGAAAACGACAAAGGCAAACCATTTCTTATTTCCATGGCTGAGTTGATGTTTTTTCAATTTTAGGCCAATATTGCATATGAATTTTTTTATTCCGTATACGATTTGTAAACGTTTAGGTAAAAAATATACAGGGTGTGCCATTTAAAAAAAAAACATTTCCCTCATTTATTCAGAAACGTTATGTTCAACTGTTTTTCTGCTTTCACCATTTTAATTAACAGAAAATATGCTACTTCTTTGCTAATTTAACCGACTTTGTATCTCCAATAATAAAAAAGTTAGCAATGGTGCGCACTTAATTTGGTACACCCTGTATAACTTTAATGAAACTTTGGGAACGGATAAAATGGTATAATATGTGAACAGTTATGTAAAGATCGTCAGCATACTGAATAGTTGTGCGAAAAGAAAATCTAAATTTATCTTAAAAATGAGAATAGTCGTGATCTATTGATTCAGAGGGGAAAGAAAAAGATTGTTCTTAGAATGAAAATTTTAGAGGGAGGGGGAGATATTTCATTACTACTGCTGCTTCTCTAACACGTGTGTAAACATAGAATTTTGGTTAATTTAACAACACACCTTAAGCGTCGAAGTTATCAAATGATTATACATAGTTAAAATTACTTTAGTTTTGTTTGATTTTACACTGCGATATAGTAACACGAATCCAATATTTGATTAATTTAATCGTACGTAATTGCTCTAAGTATAATACTTCGGTTTTCCTGGGGCCTAAAAGCTTTATCCCCTACGCTAGATTGCTTTCTAGGTAAAACCTTATAAACGGAACCTTGCCCAGGAAGATAATGCGTATTTTAATTCCCAAATATTAATTCTAACAACAATCTAATGGTATTCCCTTTATCGTGTGTCTATTTAGAAAGTGAGAAAAGTGGCGTGATGACCCACAAAATGGGAAGTTAAATTATTAAAGGCTTAAAAATTTACTTTAATTTGCAAATCTAATGTCGATGGTAGAAATCCAAATAATTTTAACAAAGAAAATAATTTAAAAAAATCGTCGCTAGCTAAGAATATTCGAGAAGAACGCATATTCCCTTGTTCAAAAGCAATGAAGGCAATCTCTTTAATCTTTTTTGTTTACTTGATCCTAAAAGACATGCGACGATGTTTTTAAGATTATTTTAAAACGTCAAAATTTTATTTGAACTAAGGTGATCTAATTGCCAGGAGATGTAACTTGCGCCATGCCTTTCGTTTTATCTGACATAAATATCTCTTTAGCTATAAATCCGACGAACAGATTATGTAGAAAGAATATAATACCGAATTAATTTAGTTGCTAGCAATTAAAAAATCCAGCCGATTTTGTTTTATATTTTTAAGTGAGGAATGAAACACAAAGTCTGCTCCACTAATTTAATAAATAAGTTCAGATTAAAATCCCATACATGTTTCAAAGGTATAAACCTTCATCTTCAGTGGGTAATTATTAAGATGTTGTTATTTATGAAGAGACCAATGACATTGTTAAATTTTAAACTGAAAGGGGAAGGAAAAAACAAAATTAGACAATATAAAAGCAACAAAGGCATCATCAATAAAAGTTTAATGTGATTAGGAAAAGATATTTTGTAAAATATGATGATTAATATAAAACCGCGACCACAGTAAAATAAAATCAAGTTAGAGACTTACCTAATGTTGCAGAAAAAATTTTTTAAGAAAACATATGTAATTTTAATTAGGTAACTAATACATATTGAAAATAAAAGTAAAAATAACTAAATAAAATGAATTTAAAATGAATTTTGTTTTATTTTAAATTTATTGAAAAACCCAAATTTGACTGGGAAATTGAAATAGGGTACGACCATCATGGTGGAGTCGTACCAAATGGTAGGTAAAAATTTTTATTTAGTTGAAGTATGAATGGATAATTCTATTTATTTTTTTATATTATTTAATGGGATTTTAATCTGAACTTATTTATTAAATTAGTGGAGCAGACTTTGTGTTTCATTCCTCACTTAAAATGTTACTCCACTGTGAGATGGACTACTTCCATAAAATTTATATTTTTAAGTTGTTAACATACAATTAATGCAAAACAAAAACCGATGCTCGTCATACCCCTTGAGTGACGTCAGTGTTCGACAGTGTTGCCAGCTTGTAACCAAAATATCCGAGTGAGGGAATTACACAGTTTTTTTCCATAAAAACAAGATAAATGTACAAAAATTTACCATAGTTTACATATTTGTTTACTGCATACCATCAACTTTAGTAGATCTAATACTTCTTTTATTTTTATCTTGCCGAGATCGACCAATGGTACCATTCTGAAAAATCCATGTTTCCTCCAAGAAAACGAATTGGTACAAGAATTCTTATTTTTACTCAATATATGCTTTTAAAAATACCAGTCGTTTGAAAGCTACGTGAGAAAGTTCCATAAGTCCTCGCCTCAGTTCATCTTTTTACCATCCTAAGCCTATTTTCTTGAAGAGGCTTCTTAAAGAGTTAAGATAACCATCAAACAGTTCTGTCTTTTAATTTCTAACTTAAAGTTGTCAAAGTTACATGATGTTCTAAAAAAAGTTACAGCTTATGAATAACCGATGTAAAATATTATAATTTTTAAATAATACAACTTACTTGTTTCGTACATTCCATAAATAGTGTCACGGATAGAACTTATATCCAATCTTAACACATTTACAACTCTCTTTAAATAAGAACGTTACCTTTTAGGTGACTCCAATAATTTATTTTGCTTAACTGTTGTTGAAACTGCGCTTACAGTAGACATATTCAAATTTAGGGCAGCTGCTATACGCCAAAAATTAGTAAAATAGATAAAAAATAGATAGACCTTAACACACTCTTTAAAATTACTTTTCTAATTGCTGTCAACGGTAACAATGGGCCATTGTTGTTAAGTTCTTCTTGAAAATAGCTTATTAAAGAAGCTATAAGCTCTTTGCACCGACTATTTAAATGCTTCGGCATTTTTCACAAATAATAAACAACGTAATCGACAGAGACATGTATGCGCACTTTTGTTGTTCTTAAAAGAACGTCAAACAAAGCCAACGAACGAGCTGGCGCCACCGCACTGTTTACAATTGTGTTGCCAACTATCGGCCAATAAAATTTAAATTATATTAATTTTTACAAGCTTAAATAAACAAAATATTTGCTATAAGTGGGTTCGTATCAAAGAAGAATACTTTAAGTTTGTAGTAAGTTTAATATCGCATAGAGTTTTAATACTTTTTGCCCAAATTTAATTTTCTGATGTTTACTTACGGACTTACAATTATCAGCTGATTGATGACGTGCATCGGTTTCTGTTTTGCATTAACCATAGCTCTGTGTAGACGGCTATGAATAATTGAACATAGTAGAGTTTTTAATGAAACTTTTTCTTAAAGTTTAAATAAAAGGGTGTGGGTGTTTTTTTAAATTCTTTATTTATCAAAAATCACATGCCATTTAACTGATTTAAACAAACAATGAAATATGAAATGCACAATTAGGTAATACTTCATTTACTGTTTCTGATTCTCTCTATCTTGCAGTTAATTTTTTCAACCATCAAGTTGATATTTGGCAGGGACTTCGATTAGCGACTTCTATATTTTTGTTAAATAAATGTTTCTTAATTGTGCCACCTAAGGCCACTTTACCTAAAATTCAAATTTAATTTTTGCTATATCTTTTTTGTATTGATAGTTACTGAAAACTGTTTAGGCTCAAACTGGAATTAATCTTCTCGTTTGCAGTAAAATCGGTTTCTTAAACTGAAGCAAAAAATTAAGTTTAAATTCTGTGAAATCTGCCAAATACATTGTATTTAATTAAAAATAGTTATTAAGTAAAATTTTCTTCGCATTTTAGTAGACGCAAAGCTAGTAAAGACTTTAAAATTAACACGGTATTTCATTACTTACAAAATAGCACATAAATATTCCAATATTAAATATCGCGACATGCATTTTTGTTATGGGAGAGCAGATGGAAACGCAGAAGAAGCAAGACGGTTGCAGCTGGAAGCATATTTCACCAACGTTCATCCAAGGCTTGGCGAAATCGGGAGGGACTTTCAAAAATAATTTTAGTGATAAGGGAAGACCAAGATCGGTTGGAAGTGTTCGAATGAAAGAAAGGATTCTTGGAAGGATAAAAGCCGATCCATGTACTAGTACTAGGAAGACAGGTTTAGAAGAGGGAATTGCTAAGTCTACGGTCTGGGAAGTCATTCATGGGGAACTTCTTTACCCTTTCCATATACAAAATGAGGGTGATGAACAATTGCGACTAAACATGTGCAATCAAATTTTAGAAAAGTATCAGTTCATTTATTAAAGTCATATTATTCACCGGTGAAGCTACATGTGTGATGTTTGTTATGCCGGCAATAGTTCTATTATTTGTTTGTTATTATCTCCAGTTCTAAAAAAGATATTAGGATGCGGTTTTGGCTATTTTTTAGTAGATAGCTAAAAGATATATGGTACCATTTGACATTTACAAGAAAAAATGAGAAATTTACCGCTTTTAAAATAACGCCCCCTAGCGGTCACTATAATATCCATAAAGAGTTAAATCCAGTCAGTGGCTTAGCCAGCATTTTGGTGCAGGGACAGGGGCTAGCGAAGGTCGCAGAGCGTAGAGGTAAAGCGCCGCAGACAAAAAAATTTTGGGACCACGCCCAAATTTCGTAGGAATTCACCTTCTTAATGCTCCCTAGGGAACGGGGGTCTGGCCCCAAATGAAGTCGAGAAGTTAATTAATAAATAAATTAATTAATTAATAAAAAGTTTTTTTTTGACTCAAAAATAAAATAAGACCGATCTTGTTTTTTAAGAATTAATGTTTAAGTAGTAAAGGGGCGGGGGAGGGGGAACTGGTTCAATCATTAGATATTGACTGGAACAATAAATGCTCTATCCAGCAAGTCTAATTTGGCTCAGTTCTGTTAATCCAAACCCAAGTTACGAGCATTTTCTGTTAACAAGATTTGACCCTCCCTCCAAAAATTTGGAGAGTATAGACAAGAAATTCCAAATTAAACTTAAGTAACTAAATTTTGGAGAAAATAACACTTTTATAGAAGGTCGTTATAGTTACGCCCTCTAGCGGTCGAGTTAGAAACTTTAAAATAATTTCCAGCAATTTCTCTTTGCCACTTTTATCATAATTTCTTTTAATTTCAAATCTTTATGTTCAAAGGTTTCCCAGATACAGCCGGCCTTTCTTAGTTGTACATGCGGTACATTTTGTATGACACATATAAAAATAATCTTTCACCAGGTCTACTAAAAATACTATCTAAGTAAACAATAAAATGGCTAGCTGTATAAAAATATGCACATAGTTTCGATATGACCCCGTACTTGCATATTTTAAATGAAGGTCATTAAATATGCAACAGATGGCAAATCTGGAGAATGGAATCGCGTGCAGTAATCTGAATTCCGAACGTCTGGAGAAACGTCTTTACATGTCGTTACATAAAACAAGGCCTGATGCCTATAATGTTTAATGGAAAAATCGTGAAAATCGCTGAATACTTAAGAATGTTCCTAACATTCTTTAGAATACTATGATAAAATTAAATATATATGTACCTAATTATCAAAGAAAATCAAAGAATAAATACAGAGCGAGTCAACGAAATGTCAATAAATTTCTCGGTATATGTACAGGGTTATCCAACCAAGACTGGACAAGGCGATTTTTTGACTTTTCCTGTACTTTTATAAAAAAACTGAAATAGCCATCTTAAGTCATTTTCTCCCGCGAATTCGAATATCTTCAGCAAAAAACAATTGAACATCAAACAAAAGTACTAGGGGTCACTTTAATATTTTTTTAAATGGGATGCCGTATTTTTAATGAGCTTATCCGATTTCTCATATAAATTTTGATCTAAAATGTGGGATTTTTAATTCAAAAACGCCTTTTTTCTTCAGTTTTAAATTCGGAAAATGTTCGTCTACCGTAAGATTAATACCTGATAGATGGATACCCGTTTCACCTGTTCACCCTTTAACCTGCTTTAAAGCGTCCGTCAGTTAGACAAAAGAATCAAGTTTCAAATTTCTATATATTTTTCACGAATTAATTACAAATTTAGTAGTTTTTGCAAATCTATTATTGCTTACGTATAAAAAAAGTATGACATATTAGAAAAAACTATAAACTAAAGTGAATAACTTTAATCTCAATAATATAATTGTTCTATGTGTCCTCCATTATTTTCAAAACATGACCGATGCCCCCTTTTCAATCTCTCCAAAGAATCTCTTACAATATTTTGGTCCTGGTTAAGTCTATTAATTTCATTTATAATTTTTTGCTGAATGTCCTCCAGACTTCTGTTGGGTCGTTGATAAACTACATTTTTTAAATGACCCCATAAAAATGTATCCATTGGCGTGATATCGGGGCTATTTGGTGGCCAATGAATTGTTCCGTTACGGCCAATCCACTGATTGTAACGCTCGTTTAGGTATGTTACCACTTCTCGAACTGCATGAGGCGGAGCACCATCCTGCTGCCAAATGATATTGTTGTAGGCTTGCAATGGCAACCTTTCCAAGAAATCCTCGATATCGTTATGAAGAAAATGGAGGTATCTTTGGCCTGTTAAAGAGCCACGATAAAATAGTGGTCCAATAATTCGATTTTCTAACATCCCACACCAAACATTAAGTGAGCTCCAACCTTGAAACTTTATCATTTCATATCTATGAGGGTTAACTGCTGCCCAGTATCTTGTATTTTTCCGATTGTATACCCCCGATGTTGTAAATGACGCTTCGTCACTCCATAGAATTTTATAATATAAATTATAATCTTCGTCTTGCTCTCTCATCAGCATTGAAGCAACAAATCGAAATCGCAGTTCTTTTTGAAGCTGTGTTAAGTATTGAACGGGAAGGATGCAATATGGTTTTAGACCACATTTTTTTAAAGTTCTGTGAACTGTTCCATAGCTTACTCTCCGGAGCCCTGGACCATACCTTACTTCTCGTATCGCTTGCGGAATAGAACTCTTCGGATTTATAGTAAAATATTGAACAATAGCTCGATCCCTTATATTCCGTCTTTTCATCTTTCTTGGCTTATCTTTCAATGTCTTACTTTCTTCAAATAGGGTCTTAATTCTGAGAATTGTATCCACTGAAATGTGTCTCTGGAAACTCTCAAAAAATGTTCTTTGTGTTTGTCGAGCATTCTCTCCACTTTTGTAATATAATTTTATTACATTTAGCCGTTCTTCTAAAGAATATTTCATTATTTGTAATTAATTCGTGAAAAATATATAGAAATTTAAAACTTGATTATTTTGTCTAACTGACGGACGCTTTAAAGCAGGTTAAAGGGTGAACAGGTGAAACGGGTATCCATCTATCAGGTATTAATCTTACGGTAGACGAACATTTTCCGAATTTAAAACTGAAGAAAAAAGGCGTTTTTGAATTAAAAATCCAACATTTTAGATCAAAATTTATATGAGAAATCGGATAAGCTCATTAAAAATACGGCATCCCATTTAAAAAAATATCAAAGTGACCCCTAGTACTTTTGTTTGATGTTCAATTGTTTTTTGCTGAAGATATTCGAATTCGCGGGAGAAAATGACTTAAGATGGCTATTTCAGTTTTTTTATAAAAGTACAGGAAAAGTCAAAAAATCGCCTTGTCTAGTCTTGGTTGGATAACCCTGTACAACAGAGAACGTAAACAAATTCTTTTAAAATTCATATTTCCTTCTGCACAAAATTCTAAACATATTTCATGTAATATAGCATATCCTTAAAATCAGCCGTTCATTCAAAAGAAACTGAGCCACTTTATCAAATGTTGGAAATGACCTCCACCAACAGTGTGGCAGTACCTGGGACAATCTTCAATTCATGCAGAACGTTATTAACGACGTAAGGTTATTTGAATTTTATTTCGCCACTTATTCTGTTCCTTAAATCTTTAATATTGTTTGATCGGTTAACATATACCTTAGACTTAAGATAACCCCACAATCTGGAGATCTGGCGGCCATTCAATTGGACCTTGTCGGCCAATCCCTCGTTTGGGAAAAATTGTATTAAGGTACTCACGAACTCGGCGGGTTTAATCAGGGACGCGCCAAGTATTTTCGGAGCCGTCGTACGAGATAATAGGCGCCCTTAACCAATATTATAATATTGGGCTAAAATTACTACCCTTCGCTCATAGTTGATCGTTGAAATTTTTGAAGAAACCTCTATACTTTTTAGTACTAATGTCTATATTTATTTGTGACAAACAGAAAGTACACAAAAAGTATTAATAGAAAACAACAGTAACAAAACAAAAACAGTATCAAAGTTGGAAAACATTAATTCAATATATTAAAAAAAAATAAAGAAATAAAATAGTGATTGTTTTGAAACAGATAATACGATCATGATACATGATGAAGAGGTCTTACAAAAATTGGACTTTTCTAGCTTTACTTTTTACAAATTCATTAACATTACAGACGTCGCGTTTTTGTCGCCATTTTGCAGAAATTGTAATTCATGTAAAAGTTCTGTTCCGTCTATATCTTTCTCGTTTCGATCTTTGTCAGTTAAGGTTTCTTCCAGTTTTTTACAAAAATTAAATTGATCTTGGTCAGAGTATTTACCGAAATCCTCAACATTCTACAAACAATTAAAAACATCAGAATGACACGATAATAGTTTAAATAATAATAATAATAATAATAATAAATAGCCTTTATTTATAAATGCCACAAAATAAACTGAAATAAAAGTAGACAAGGGTGGCGAGATCTAGCACAGCTACTCATCTAACCACCCAAATAAAAATAAGTCATATAAGTATTGCTTCAATTCGTACCAATTTTATAATATATTATATAAAATATAAGTATATATATGTAATAGAATGTAGCGATCATCCGTGTACCTATCACTATGATTTCATGTAATCCTTATTATTTCGAGAGAGAACAGGAACGATGATAAATGATTAGTCTTAGTCCTAAGAGACCTTAAGGTTGGCTTTAAGATGTTTCTTAAATATTTCAACACTTGAGCAGCTTTTGATATTTGTCGGAACGTTATTAAAGTATTTAGGAGCATTGTAGCTAAAGGAGCGCTGAAATAATGCAGTCTTATGTCTTGGTACAGAAAGGAGGCTATTATGTCGTGTAGCTCTACCATGAACATCAGAACCCTTGACAAGCTTCTTGAGGAGGTAATCCGGTTGTTTGCAGTTAATTACTTTAAAGATCAACGTACATAGATGCAAAATAAATCTATGTTCTAATCTAAACCAGCAAGATTCAGAGTAATATGGTGTAATATGGTCGAACTTTTTCACTCCATAACAAAACCTCAAGCAGCCGTTCTGTAGCTTTTGTAAACTGTTCTTATCCTCGTAAAGTAAAGCTGGCCAAAACAATATATCGCAGTAAGACAGAGAAGATAAAATGATCGAATCGCATAATCTTAATTTGATTGGCGTTGAGAGAAATGATTTAAACATGTAAAGAGTTCTTAGTTTACCGTATCCTTTTTGCAGCAGAAAAGAAAAGAAATCTTTCATGTGCGGATGAAAGAGTAATGTCTATCTAGCATTCCGAAAAAGCAATTTACTTTAAATTTCATTTCTTTATTTTTAATCTGCTGGTCGTCACCTTCGTAAGAAAATTGTTTTTTAATCTTTCGTGGTCTTAAAATTTCTGCGTATATAAATTTTGCATCAAATTCTAAGCAAGAAGCTAGTTCTTTGTCATCTACTAATAAGTCACTGAAGCCTTTGTCAAATTCATTGAGGTTACTTAAACTTTCGGAAGCCTGGGAAATATTAAATTTTTTTGATTGCAGAATCTTAGCAACATCATCCACTTTACTTAGAATCTTGTACCACAAGGCTATCATACACACAAACTCATAAATGGACTTCTTAAACCGACAATAACACACTTAATTGTGTACCTTCTGACACCGTAGGTCAACCTTTCGTATAATTGTCCCTAACGTGACCTAAATTTCTATATTTTTTTTCTATTCTACTGACAGTAGAGCGAGATATCGATTCTCTGCGAGAATATTTGGTATTCAAGAGTTCGTGGACTTCCATTTGTGTGCGCATTCTACCTCCATAAATAATTATTATTAATATTTCTATTCGCTCTCTTTCACTTAAGCGTACCATTTATTGAACTTACAAGATTATCAAAATAACTTGTGCCAGGCACTTTGACTTGACGCAAAACTACTCAAATCAGGGGACAACCGTCACTGTTAGTATGGCAACCCTACAACAAAAGGCTTCACTTACAACAGTGTTCATGATTTAAGTAATAAGTAATAGAAAAATCATCTGTTAAAATCCGAATATCGATTTTCTCGCAAACGGCTGAATTTAAGTATATGACGTATTTCATGAAATATGTTTAGAATTTTATGCTGAATTAAAAAAAGTATTATAAAATAGGGGTATCTATTTAAAAAAATAAGGGAAACCATCATAAGTAGGTTTTGGGACAACCTGTATACATGAAATAAGCGTCAAAAAATGCACAACAAAAATAGAAAATTGACGAGTCCGAGGATTTTTTCGAAAAAAAAACACATACATTTTAAATGAATTTGTTCCAGCCTTTACGTTCTCACTTTATTTAAATAGTACACCCTGTCTATTTTATTTTTTTCTGATCAACTATGCAATTTTCCTCAACTTTTATTTAGCATACCAGCATATTCTTCAATACTTTTCGACTTATTTTAGTTCTTTCTATTTTTCGTTGTTTTTATTTTCTACATTTATATTGTAAAGTTATAATTACCATGACAAAACAACTTTCGATATTGTAAAAACCTTGATAAGCTTAATACTAAACTAAAAGTTGTTTTTATGAGAGTAAGTGGCGTATAAATAGCAATTAATATGGATTTTTTCAAAAATGTGAAGAACCCCAACAGGCGTATTCCTACTAAAAATTATTTTTAGTGTTTAATGGAAAGGTTTATAAAAACGGTGGCCATAAAGTGTTTAATCGAGTTGCCACCAATGAAAATAAAGAAATGGAGATTTTGCTTCACGTCCAAGAAAATCCCCATATCAGTAGCCGTCAGCTGGCTGTACTAGCGGAGTTTCTATAAAGTTTTTTAAACTTCCAAATTAACGTTATTCGTTTAATCGTCAATATAAATAATCCCTATTGTGTGACACGTGGCGTCACGATGCCTTTGAAATTATTTGGCGGCGCGTGGAACTTTAATAACTAATGATAAATTAATTAATAATACTTACAGCGTCATATTTTGCATATCGTATTTTATAATGTATATGCATATTTATGTAATAAAAATAAATGTGCAAGTTCCCTATTATGAAACTGGTGGCAGCGGTGGGGTCAAATCGTTTGTTGCCCACACTATAATTGTTTATGATTTGTTGTAGATTTTAATCTCCTCGTAAATTGTCAGATGGTGCAAGCCTAAGAATCCTTAAAACGTAATAATGCAAGTGCTCGATTCATAAAATAGGCGGTTAATTTAATATTACAATTAAACATGTACGAAGTGGGTACGCGAAACACAAAATGTAACAGACAAAAATGTGTTTCAAGAGAATATAAGGTACGTGTCTCTGTTTCGAGGAAAATATGAATTTTATATACACGTGTTTGTCGGAGATCTAGGTCAGTTTCCATTTGTTAACAACACGTTGCATTTTAATTAAAAATCCGCCGTTAGCCGACCTCAAAAAATGAAACACGGCTTTCATGATTCATTTACCGCCCGTGCCGCAAATTTTAAATCGCCAGGTTTTGATAATTGCTGCACAATAAAATACTGAATGGATGGTTAAGCCGGGGTTGTAAATTGTAAGGTCGAGGGTTATTTTTTATGCCGTTAATACATTCTGGGTGCTATATTTTTATTATTTGACATATTATAATTCCTTTTGAAACAATTGCTTTATCATTGTTGCTGCCGCCTTTATTTGCTTGTGCCAAACATAAATTGTTTGCTGTATTTCCATAGGTTGCTTGGTTCAAAATATGTCAGTTGAAATAAAACGCTTTTTTCTCACACAAAATATATCAATTTACTTCTGGTATTTCATTTACTTATCTTCACATCCATTTTGCTTAGCAGCAAATGCTTTTTTACTTTTACAACTTAGTATAGTAACTACGTACTGCATTAAAACAGCTATACATTTTTACTTCACTAACATTACATCACAAAACAAACAATAATATCGGGATACAGTACTGTATTCTTAAACCTTCGAGAATTTATCGTATGTACGAACTTGAGACTGCTTTTTACATTAAATAACAAGGACTCGTCTCGTGATATAATAACTACGTTATTCTACCTTCGGACATTTACCGCGAATTGACCACGTTATTTCAACAGATTAACGGAACTTGAGTTGGGTGTAATAATCACATTAGTTACACCTTCGGGATACCATACCGCGAATTTTCCAAACTATTTCATGGCTTGAATACCATAAAATCAATTAAACCCGCGCAAAATTCCGCGAGGAGACCGTGGGCTTTCTGTCAGGCGTGATACGGAACTCAACTTAAGTCTGGATATACTAATCACATTAGTATATCTTCGGAATAATACCGCGAACTGACCGACTTAATTACTTGGCTTGATTGCCATAAAATCAATTAATCCCGCGCAAAATGCCGCGAGGAGACCGGTTGCTTTCTACAAAAGCTTGTACGTATCTGATTTGTCAAAACATGTTAATTCGTATTTGCGATATGTCATCCCTCTCGTACACACAGTAACATCCTGTCATACTGTTTCAATTAACACGTAAGTATATCTGGTTGCATAACAATAAATCCTTCATTTACATCACGTACGCTATAAACACTTTGTTTATGCCGCTATACGTTTTAGAACCTAACTGTAGTTAACTGCCTTTTCTTGTTTCCATGTATATTTGTAGTTTTTATGCACCGAAGATAAATTAAAGAATATAGACAGCGGCGTTGCCGTACTTCCTATACTTTGAATTAATACTTGTCTAAGTATATTAAATTATGCACCTAGATAACTGAACGTTTCCCCAACAACAATCTAATATAATATTATTACTTTTGAGGTAAAGTAGGCGCCACAAATATAACATTATTATTTATATTTCCGTTTTCTATGTGGCATGCATTGCGGGTTTAAATGTGAGGTTTTGGCGAGTGCGTTACTTTGAACTTAAAAGCCAAATACCGCCGAGTATGATTTGGTGCAGACATGAGCCGTCCTCGCATCTATCTCTTTTTTACGTAGTGTAGATAAGACTGATTATCAATGGACAGCCTAAGTCTGACGTCACAAGGGGCGTGTTTTAAAAAATCTTTCCAAACAAAAATAAATTGCATTGAAAATCCCATAAGAGATTTTTGCAAGCATTGATACACGTTTATAAGCGACAAATAAGCAATTTCTTCAAATTATTCATATTTTTGGTGATATGATTGACCCATTTACAGCCACAGATAGAGGTAAGTGTTTCCTGAAAATATTTAATCGCCATTTGAAAAAGTTTGAGGTTATGTTATTGTTGTTTACATTATTGTTTATTAAGACATAATTGTAATTTTTTTTGTAAAATATAGCTCGTGTTAGTGTTTATTTATTAATATGAAGTAGACTCAGTCCATAGCCTAAATAATTTATATTATAGATTCAATATTGGCTAAAGTGGTTACGTATTTTGTTACCCGAACAGAAAATTTTCAAGTTGGTTGTATTCCCTGCAAAGATAAAAGAAAGGAAAGCTCGGACATCACTTATAAGGTACCTAATAGAGCAAATAGTATTATGTTAAAAAGGGGTAAATGCCTTGGAGTCAAACCATGTCCTATGGATGCAATTTGATTCAGATCGGAGAAGTTCACACTATGATGAAAGACAAAAGTTATAATATATATAAAAAACTAAATCCAGCGAAGTTAAAACAGCTGAGGAGCTATATCCCAGTAAGCCTTATTCATGCAGCTATGGATAATCAGATTGATCAGCAATTTTAGAAATACTGTAGACCTTAACATTTGATGTACTGAAATTATAAAAATTTAAACAAATATTTATTGTTATTTTTATTACATTGTTTTATAATCTACATAATATATATTTCAAATTAACTGTATTAGGTATAGCATTGATATCCCTGTCCATACATAAGGATATGAGAATAGTTGTAACTAAAGCGTACTAAAAGTTTTTAAAGGTTTTTTTGAAATTTCTTCCAAATCTTGTATTAAAAAATACTTTTCTGCTTCTAACGATGCTCCTAAAGCATGAGTCAATATCTTCGGTAACATTTGTCTGCTCACTTCTTTTCTAAAAATAATTTAATATAATGTTGGCCTTGCTTTTCTATTAAAAGTTAAATCAAACTATTAAATATTCACATTTTAGTTTTTAGGAACGTGAATACATCTTGTATAATAAAAGCTATAACATACCTTTTTTCTGGAGATGTAACGCTAAATTGCCTTTTAGCGCTGAACTCAAATATTGTAGCCCTATTCTTTCTGTCATTGTGCCCAAAATGGCAGGTACAAACCAAAGAATGTTGGGAAGGTTCTCTGCTCTATCTTGACTTCTACCATTGTAAAGCAAATAATGGTTCAACTCCAAGGCGTTTATCCCTTTTTAACATAATAATTGTTCTATTATGTACCTTACAAGATGCTTATAGGTGATGACCAGGCATTCCTCTCTTCTATCTTTGCCTTGCTTGCAGGGAATACAACAAACTTGAAAATTTTCTGTTCGGGTAACAAAATACGTAACCACTTTAGCCAATTTTGAATCTATAATATAAATTATTTAGGCTATAGACTGGGTCTACTTCATATTAATAAATAAACACTAACACGAGCTTTATTCTACAAAAAAACTACAATTATGTCTTAATAAACAATAATGTAAACAACAATAACATAACCTTAAACTTTTTCAAATGGCGATTAAATATTTTCAGGAAACACTTACCTCTATCTGTGGCTGTAAATGGGTCAATCATATCACCAAAAATATGAATAATTTGAAGAAATTGCTTATTTGTCGCTTATAAACGTGTATCAATGCTTGCAAAAATCTCTTATGGGATTTTCAATGCATTTTATTTTTGTTTGGAAAGATTTTTTAAAACACGCCCCTTGTGACGTCATCACTTAGGCTGTCTATTTCTAACTAATTCAGCCAATGAGAAGCTGAAAATGGGCTCTGAAGGTCAATAGAATATTCATAAGAGGAAATTAGATATAACTTTGTTGACGTCCACGTTGACTCTTGAAGATAATCGAGGTGAATGAAAAATATATCTGTCAACTTGTATAGTGTTTATTATTTAAAAAAATTCAATTATTGTCAATTACCAAGTTTACACGAGAGCTTAATGCGTTTTAACTTGAAATGCGATTTAGTGACAATACGCCTTAAATTGTGTATATTCGAACAGGGGGGTTTTACGATGACATTTAACAGCTGTTTGCTGTTGCCAACATGAAAATATCGGATTTGACGTTCAACTTCAAAAGCAAACACTTGGCAGTCGGTTGCTAGCATGGAGCGATAATGCATATTCGCGTTTACACATAGGTTAAATCCGGATTTAAATCGGATAATCCACATATTTCATGCCTTTTAATAAAATTGGTTTTCCGTTAATGCGCATTAGAGCGTTTGTGTAAACTTGGTTATTATCATATTGCATTATATAAAATAAAAAAAACATATACAACAAAAAAAAATTATAAATTTAAACTAATTTGGAGACGTGTTTTCTTTTTACAAAACTGAAAATATTGGGGCAATTCCTAATCTCCTAAAATGTATTTGTAATTCTAGCCCGTAGGTCTTCTAAATTTTGGCAAGGAGTTTTGAAAAACGAGATCTAAATGTGTGACATTGTCGCGAAGCGAGTTTTCTACTTGTATTAAAATAATAGTTTTCCTTTCCATTGGAAGAAACCAGAGTCTATAGAGAATAAATCTATAAAAGCAAGCATAGGAGATTCGATATAAACGTGACGTTTAAATAATTTTAAGACAAACTTATATATGTAACACAACTTTTTCTATTCACTGAGTCATAGATGAAAGGGGAATAAGTTATTTCCTATATCTCTAAAAGGAATTCCACGACCCAATTAATTTAACGTATGAGTTCAATTCCCAAAAAAATAGTGGTGGAAGCGGGTATAAAATGGTCAAACGGGAGAAAATCGGAGGTTTCTATTTATACAAGTTCATACATTTGCTGTCGGACCGCTGTCCGTATAAGTTATAATTGCTGTGAACATTGACTGTTAACTAACAAGTGTTTTAACATGAACCGTATTAGAATATATTATTCCGTAAAGAAAAGATGCAGAATAATTTAGAGACAAAGGTGACGGCCTGGTCGCGTGGCAGCATTCTCGCTTCCCATGCTACAGGTACCTGGTTCAAGCCCGGGCTGGCCCAGCAGACTTTTTCAGTTTGCAGGGCCCAGGTCACCATACTACGTAGTACACCGACAAATTCTCAACGGCACATGGTCTGCGCACTTCAAATTAGCCGCTCGAGTTTCATTATTTAGTTGTACCCTTTCCACCAGACGGCGCAATTTATCACGCCATTTTAAACGACAACCGACGTGTGACGTAACGCCAACCGCCATTGTTGTTTTTGATAAACTTTTGTTTGATTGTTTGTTAATAGTTTGTGCTTTTTTGTGTATTTGATTTGTGAATTATTATAAGTGCTTATATCTAGAAGACATTTAAACGTTATACTGAACTGTTAAAATTGTTAGAATTGTGATAATTTAAACGGTAAGTTTAATACCGCAGTATTTTAAGACTTGTAGGTTAGACAGCGAAAAAAATGTATACCAATAAAATTAATATAAAGGAAACGAGATGTACAGTATAAATATTTAAATAAATAATAAAACACTATTGTTGTCTAATATTAATTTTAGAAATAATATGAATTGGCGTCATGTAAAGTTTTCAAATGTAATAGAAAATGTTTCTTTGTAAAAATATCAAAATAATCTATATTTCCTTATTTTTATAACATAAATGTTAAAAGTTATAGTTATAATGTATTATTTGAAGTCATGGTTATTTTATAATTATTGAGTTCAAATATAGGCTTGACTATAGGTTGTTAATATTAACGTTCGTGTCATAAAAATACGAAAATAATAAATCATTTAAATATTTTAAAAAATAAAACCGTTTAAAATTCCCGCCGAAAGTCGCCATAGTCCATCTAGTGGCGTGGAGGTGTAGTTCCAATATCAAACTAGGCACTAAAATCACCAACATTGAAATCGAAATCATCGTTGAGAAAAGGGCACCACGCATACATCAACCAAGGCATGAAGCCGATATCAGTTTTCTACCTAAATGACAAGATCCAATAAGTTCTCGAAGACCCAATGGATGCTAAAGGTTTTACCTAATATAAAAACCCAAACAAGATCCTCTATAATTCCACGGCATTCTCTGAGGACGTTTTTTTAATTTTCTATCTTAAGTTATGTAATTTTTCACCGTTTTCATGGCCAGATCTGTAAGAGCACCTTATGCTAGGTTTGTGATAAACTAGCATTTTATAATATTTTTGTTAACAAAGCTTATCAAAGTACAAGGCAGAATGACGGCTGTGTAAAAGCCACCTAAAAATACCCGGTGGTTGTAGTAATTAGATGTATATATGGTAATTTATGCATTTTTAGCGTGTCAGCAAAAGTAGCTTCCTCATTATGTAATTTAATAAACACAAAATTGTAAATATTATTCCATTTGTTTTATTCGCGGCAATTGTTTTTATGATGACATATCTATCAGGCGAAGCATTGAGAGAACGCAATATTTATTATAAGTAAATAATGCAAAAACATATTTTCGCTCCATACCTACACTTTTGTGTTCTGCGGTGACTTTTTTAATTATCTCCTAATATTTTTTACACTATACTATAATATACTTTAATTGTGTCATGCTCTTTTTCTCCACATGCCCTACCTGTTTCGGAGTTACGGAATCATCGTATCTTTGATGCTGTTTTTCTAAGCAGTTGGATGGATGCTATATTGAATCCACTCTCTTAGGTTTCGTAGCCATGAGATGCGTCGTCTTTCAGCACTTCTCTTGCCTTGTATCTTTTCTCTGTGATGAGTTGTAGTACGTCGTATTTTCGGTCTCTCTGCAATGACAATAATGTAATTTTCTTAATAATAAAGACTTCAGAGTTTAATAGTTCTATTTTTTATTCACATTTATCGTTTACCCATGGGAGACCTTTCAAGAGTACTAATTTAAGACATGCGTGATTGTGATAAATATACCTGTTTATGGATTGCTATACTAAAGCGGCTTAACCGCTGAACCAGAATCGGGGATGGAAGGCTAAATCCATCAACCCCCCCCCCCCCCCCCCCAGGCGTCGATATAACCATCAACTTCCGTTGGTATGCATGGTGGCTTTAACAAGCTCACCACCACACGCTCCTTTACATCATTATCCTCCTTTGGGTTGTGGGTGGGGACGGGTAGACATAGCTCTGAACAACGCGTTAGAGGGTCTAGCGATGCCCCTTGGGGCGAGCGCTACTAATCAGTCCAAGAGGTTAACCCTCTGACCCGGTTGTTAGGCCGAGGTGGGTGTGTGGAATAGATGACGGAGATCCCAGCGTGGTATCCCCTGACGCTCGATGGCGGTATGACTCCAGTTTGACGGAGTCCCTCCCGGGTCTGTCATTTAAATATGTGTTCGGTTCCACGGCTGCCTTAAAATGAAATGGCAGCGTTTCGGTTCTTCCTCCAGGCTCATCAGACTTCTGCACTGGCTCTGATGTTGGGTGATATGATTATACCTGTTCATGTTAAGATCATTTTTTCCGTGAAAGGTCGTCTGATCTAACTACAACTTCTTCAAGCACGTTACTTTTCGACAACAAGTAACGTACTGTCGAAATCTGTAATAAAATGATCTCGTAGTTATCAATGCTCTTGGCATATTATGGATGATAATCACCCTTATTTCTATGAAGTCAAGGGCTTTCTTGAGAGGGGTATGCATTCGAAACCTGTAGGTAGTAAAACATTTTTCAACATAAATATAAAACATAATATCTTATTGGTCAATTTAATTAAGGCTGACAGACAGACTAATTAGTTTTGGGCTGACTGCCAAGTTAATTAAAAGTAAATAATGTTAGAAATGCATGCATGTTTTTGCCGCTCGGGGCGCGTTCAAATTATATTGTACACTTTTTTACGAAAACAAACACGTTTTTGTCTACAACTCATCAAATATATATTATCAAATTAAAACATCACCGACATAATTTGTGTTACTAAAAATTTATACTAAATACCAACACCCCATTAAAGTGATAGATATTTATTAGGGCAACAAGGGGTGCAGCTTTTTTGTACTTGACGACAATATCATGGTGGGTAAAAAATTAATAGTAATAATTGTACAGCGTTTTAGAAAAGAAGTGCAACATCTAAAGGAGATTTTTATTCCCGGAGCAGATATTATTTTGAAATTAATTTTTTACCTTTAGGATAAACCTTCTTTGGAGGGTGAATGGCGTATAATTATATTAACCCGTTCCGGAGTTTATTAGCGAGGGGGGGGGGGGGGAATTTGGCTTTAGACCGAGGGTGTAATAAGCAGCGCCGCAAGTGAAAAGAATTTTGGGACCACGTTCAAATTTCAGGAGTTCAGACTCAACAGAACCCCCTTCATTCCTTGTTTTAACTAATCCGTTTCTGCTTTTTGCTAGTTCATGCGGATATGCACCACTATAACCCTGTAAATCCGCCCTTGCTTTAAAGCCATGTTAACCATGCCTTAGGTTTACTCATAATAATATAAAGAATGCATGATATTTTTCACTAATCTCACATATTCCGATGTTTAACTTTAACTTTCTGATAATTACTTTGGAGATTTGTGTTTTTTAATTGGCTGTTTTATATTTTAGCACTTAAAAATAACGAGTGATTATTAATTATTTTGCTCAAGGGCGGCTGTGACCCAGTATACATAGTGTAGCAGTAGCGCGTAGATTAAATCATAGGGCGAATTTGCAAGAAAGCAGCGTTGTCACGTTGAAAACCTAAAATAATGTTTTTTGACGGTATGTAATATAAAATCCTGAGCTATCTTACTTTGAAAGCCTACTTTATATGGCCGCCTCCTACTTCTAGACACCTTCTGATGTTTCTTCTTACCCTCAGAGACACATTAACCAATACGTTTGGAGAATTATTAATTTCGGCAATTTTTTCTGAAATCCTTCGTTAAGATCATTTATATCCTCAATTGGTGTTCGATAAATGGAGTTTTTTATAAAAGGCCACAAGAAGAAATCGCAGGGTGTTAAATCGCAGGAACGAGGTGGCCATATTTGTTGCGTATTTCGGCTTATAGCTCTGTTTTCAAAAAATTCACTTAAAAAATTTAAATTTTCTCTGGTTACATGAGGTGTAGCGCCATCTTGTTGGAAGTAACCTTCCCGCAATTCATCATCGTGAAGCTCATTAATAAATGTTGTCAGAATTTCGATCCGATATCTCTCAGCTGTAATTGTGCCATCAAAGTAAATTGGGCCTACTATTCTTCTAGAACTAATTGCTGCCCACACACCAACTTTTTGAGGATGAAGAGGTCTTTCTACAAAAACATGCGGATTTTGCGTATTCCACATTCGCATATTTTGTGAATTAACATAGCCTGATAAATAAAAATAAGCCTCATCGGTAAAAAATGTTTTTTCAAAAGCACCACTATTTTCTTCTTGAAAATTGTTTAAAAACCATTCACAAATATTAAGTCTTTGGGGAACGTCATTGGGAAGGAGTTCATGAATAGCCGTAACACGATAAGGGTAAAGATGCAGATCCTTTTTCAAAAGTGTTTGACATGTACTGTAGCATAAATCCTTTTGCTGAATTTGTTGAGATAAATGCCTAATAGAAGTTGAAGGATTATTTTCCATAATTTGTCGCGCTTCTTCAATAACCTCATTCGATCGTTTCGTTGGTCTTCCAGCCCCTTTTTTATGTTGAACAGAACCAGTCTGACGAAATTTATCAATTAGGTATTGTGACCCAGTACGAAAATTATGAAAGGTCACCGCAACATCAGGAAACTCGGTTCGAAATTCATCAAAGCAGTCATGCATAGAGTAATTCCACACACCGCCTATTTTGTTTCCATTTCTAAAAAAACTTTCAACAATAAAAATTTTTTGTGCTTCACTAAACATTTTTACTGTAGAACTTTCAATCCGGCAACAAAGCTTCACCAAAACTTGATACGCTGAAAAATAAAAAAAAAATAAAAAATTAAATCATATCCTGCAAATAGCACTTTATAATAGTCAAAAGACGACTCCCCGGAGAAATATTAGTTAAAGCAATAGTAACCTACCTTTAAATAACTGCAAAAATTACAAAATTTCTCCAATTTTTAAACTTTACAAATACACAAATTCAAATAAGACGTAAATGTCATAAAACAATCATGTCATCTTATCTACGCAGTACGGCCATGATGCTTTTAAAATGCATGGCCTCCCTTGAGCAAAATAATTAAAAATCACTCGTTATTAGTACCGTAGAATGGGGTGAATAGAAACGTATTCTATATTTCAGACCCTGTAACTGTATTGATAACGAAAAACACGACTAATATATTAAAGGGAGTACTGTATAATTTGAAACAAGTTTTTTTTTTGGGAAAAGTAGTATTTTTTATTCGCTCTCCAAGCAGGGCATATTTTTTTGTTAGTATGCCATCTTGGATGCCAATAGAAATACTTTAAAATAAAAACTAAAAGCTGCGAGTTTTTAATAGCACAGAATTCGAAAAATACACAAATTCAGTATTAAGATCGTCCATTTGATAAAAAAATGAAGAAAAAAAATATCTAATTTTTATTTTGAAGGAACAACAAACTTATTTTCTTCTGAATTAATTCTTCCAGTAGTACTATATCACTACTAACCTGAACTAAGCTACTATGAGTTTATACTAACTTTAGAAACAAAAAAGGGAATTTAAATTTATATTCTATAGATGTGCTGCATTAATTCTTGCAGGAGAGTCATTGCCCTCATTAATTAAGGTCACTTTGATTGATAAAACATTTAAGAATCTCCCTCTTTTAAGAGCTTGAGAACACGATGTGATTATAAGATGAATATAAATACGTCCAACAACTTGATCCTAGGAGAAACAACAAAGAACCCATAAATGAGTTGGACGATGTCTTAAAAAAGTTCCACAAATATCATCTTCTGCTAAGGTTCTTTAAAGCTGGGGTTTTCTCGAATGCGGCACCGTCATATAGCGGCCATCAAAATACGGTGAATTACGTCACAACGAAAGCTGCTGTGCGATTTAAGTACGGAGCGTTACTCAACACCGTAACGTAAAATAGCACTGCCGTCATATTCAAAGCGGTGTCAGCGTGACAGTTGGAATAACGTTTTTTGATCTAAAATTAGGTAAATTTATATGCACCTTCTTCTGCACATTTTTTATATAACCCCGATAACAATAATTTTAACCTCATCTTCATCTTCTTCTGAAATCCATATTATTATGTTTTAAACAAGCGCCACCGCTTTTCTGACGCTGCCAACAATGTTTGCCATATTTTATCACCGCTGCATGACGTAATTCACTGTATTTTGAAGGCCGGTATATGACGGTGCCGCTTTCGAGGAAGCCGTAGCTTAACACCTCTAATAAAGAAATTTGAATTTCTCGTTATTTTTTTAATTGGTTGGGGCAACCAGAAGTCTGATATTCGGATAGATTGCTTCGTGATGACAAAACATGTTTAAATATTCTACTTTTAAGGAATACACTATGCGGATCGATTTCTTTTCACGCTTGGCTTGAGTTGCAGCTGATTCAGACATTTCTTCAAATTCACTTAATTCAGGCACTCCTTCGTCGTCTTCATTTAACTCAAGCGCTTCGTTATCTTCATCGTCTTTAGCATTTTCTTCTTCTCAAGAATTTGCTGGAGTAACACTTTTACCAGCTAACACATCGACCTTCTCTCCTTTCCTCGTTGTGCGACTATATCGAAATATATTATGGATAATTTCAGCATATTCACAACTACATTGTTCAATTATACATTTTCAGTAGAAAACGGGTTAAAACGTGCTTGCGGTCCAGAGGGGAAACCCTCTCGAAAGCCAGATTTACTATTCTTCTCCTAATTCGGTCTAATGCTTTCCATTAACTCTTTTTTAAAGTAAGGAAATCGATCTTTTGGTATAGTGGCTACTTTTTTCCCTTTGCCCAGTTTCCACTTTTCGAGGATTTTTCTCCAAGCTTCTTTTAAAATGCGGGTCAAAGAAAATAGGGTTAGGTATTTACAAAACATGGCCGATAGCAACAACTTGTTATATTAAAATAATTTTACAAGCATTCGCGGTATTAAGGCATATCAATACTGATTTGCTAGCTATACCAAATTTAAATCCAAGCTGCATAGCGTCAAAACCAGGGTTATATTCAGCTTGACGGAGATTTTCGCACCATTTGTGTTTCGTTTGCTGTTATTGTTTGTTATCGATACTTTGATACAAATATTTGGGTTTTTTGACTGTTATATTCTTTGATTAGTTTTACTTATTATATTATTATAATACTGGCGACAATCAATTATAGATATATAAAATATACATGGTGGCAAAAAGTCGCGCATAATGCCTGTAACTCTTTACTTACCTCGTATACAAAAAAGTGACCTTTATGAAAGTTGTTAAGTAAATTATTCCCCACACGCAAGGACTATTATAGACAAGACGCAACATATTAACTACCTAAAGACCCCTTAATGTCCACAAATATTGTTACATTGTTAAAGTTTGAAAAATAAATGAGTATGAGTATGAGTATGAGTATGAGTATGAGTAAATTGAACGTCGCATAAAGTTTTAATACTTTTTGCCCAAATTTAATTTCCTCATGTTTTCTTACGGATTTACAATTATCAGCCGATTGATTACGTGCATCGGTTTTTGTTTTGAATCAACTGTATACGCCTGCACGAGCCTTATTCTGCGATACCTTGCTGATTTAATTTAATATTCTTTAATTTGCCAATTCATTTCATTTTTTTCAGGACTTAATAATTTATTGTTTTATTTTAAACGTACCAATTCTACCGTTACTTTTTTCCGACTCGAAAACAGCCAATTTAAATTCTAGAAACTAACTGTTTAAATTTCAAATTAGTTAATTCGTTAAAATTTAATTGTTTCTACTTTTAATTAAGTTTTCTGGCGAGGCTACTCTAGAGCGTGGCGTTTTATTTTAATTAAAATATAGGCAAACGATTATAAATTAAATAGCTTCAATTGAATAACCTAAATATTTATTTAATACAAAGTTTAATTGCTCGATTAAATTTGCTCCTATATAAGTTAATCTTGAGAAAAGTTTTTTATTAAATAATAGCTTACGATTTTCACTCAATTTTATCTACAAGCATGAGGCATTACCCGAGAAAGACAAACAACGAGAAGCGACAATATGACATTTGGCGAAATCATTGGAGTGGGAGGTAACCCGGCCAACTGTCATCATAAGTTTAAGCCGGTCGTGTTTCAGCCGTTAGTCCGGTAGTCGATGATTTATCGTTATCGAGTTTAGTTGTCATGTTTGTTGAAAGAAGTGTATTGTTTAACTGTTTCTTTTTGTGAGTGCTGCGCTATTGTAAAACTATGCATGTTAATACCTGTGCGTTTCTAGGGCGTCACTCAAAAGACGATCAAGGAATAAGCATGGTTGCATTCCCAACGGATCCTTAACAAGAAGTACATTTGCACCGCTTTGGGATTGTTGATTAAAAATGTAAGGAAAGGTAACAAAACTGCTGTTCAATATTTAAAAAGAAATAAAGGGATACATAAGAAAATACTGTTTTTCTACTTCTATATTAGTAAGAACCTACTTACGCATATACTTTATCCATAGAACTCTAATTACACACACTATATTGTTAGAAGCCCAGCTGTGCGTAAGTGCAGTTACGTAATATTATAAATTCTAATGTAATTAACAAGGGCAATTTTCGCTAACGCTCGTACCGTAGTTTTCGAAACCGTGTGTAATAGGCTCCTCACCACTCTTGGTATGTAATATACTATTTTAGTTCCTTTCTAAAATGTACTATTATTAAGTAACGCACAATCAATAAAACATTTTAAAAATATTTTTATTTGATTAAATTTTTTTATGATTTGACGAAATTTTGCTGGAAAGCCAATTATATGAAACACAGAATATATTCATGAAAAAGGTACCTCTTACTAGGTACCCACATTTTTTATTTCAGTGTAAAGCATTTACTTTATCGCTTTAGTGCTCCTTTTAGTGTAATAACCCGGCCAAGTGTCAAAACGGCTAGGTGAAGGACATATAATTTGGTCCCAAATTAATCAATGCTAAACCCGGGATTTTGTCGCTTCTCGTTGCTTGCTTTTCTCGGGCATAACTGCCTTTCCCCATCAGAGTGCTTAAATCATTGGGTGCCACGGTCATATTCGGAAAATAGTATCATCTGCCATTTTGTAATACGATCTGTCGATCCTTTTTACTACAATAAGTCGATTCCTGATTGACTTTTTTTAATTCTTTATATGTTTTTCTTCAAAAAATAGCTCTTACACTGTCATTTACAAATGAATGCCCACCAGGAAATATTTTAATTTGGAAGATAGTCCGGCAGACTTCGACTCTGATTCGGTGGAAGATCATTTATGGACTAACGAAGATAACACCAGACACGCATATGTAAATGGAGACACATCGCATGAGGAAGAGGATAAAAAAGAAGATATTACTGGCACACTTGACCAGTTAGTACTGGAAGAAGAAGAAGAAGAGCTAATGAGGGAAAATAAATAATGATTTACTATCTGGAGAAGGTATCTGGACAGAACATGAAGGCAGGCATAAAGAATAATTTACTTGTACTGATCCTCAGGGGTTGCAAAAAATAATTTCACCTGATACAACTTCAATGGAGGCATTTTCGCTTATTATGGATGACGATATCCTAAACCATATTGTTACGGAAACTAATAGGTATGCGCAACAGATAATTAGCTCAAAACGCAAAAGAAAATATAGTTGTGAGCACAAATGGGTCCCAACCGACGTAGACGAAATAAAAGCATTCTTTGAATTGACTATGGCTCTAGTAAGGATTAGTTACCTGCCTAATTATCGGGCCAAAAAAGGATTGTATCGATATGATATACCGTCTGCTGCTATATCTTGTAACCGCTACTAATTATTGTTATCTATGATGCATTTCAGTAATAATGAAAACATTGTTGTAGAGACCGCTTTGGAAAAATTCAGCCGTTAGTTGATATGTTACAAAAGAAATTTCAAGACTTCTTGAACTCCGATCAGGACATTGTCATTGATAAAACTCTTGTATCATGGCGAGGATGTTTTATTTTCAGACAATATATCCCTAATAAAGCCCACTGTTATGGCATTAGGCTATTCAAGTTATGCTCGAGCGATGGATTTACTTGGTCCCTAAAAGTTTATGCTGGAAAATCTGCGACTGGTATTCATAAGACTGGATTACCTCATAATGTCTGCATGTTATTAGCCAAAGATCTACTCAATGAAGGTAGGACATTGTATGTTTATACTAGTTACGAATTAGCGAAGTCTGTTTTACCTCAAAGTACACATCTTTTTGGCACTCTTAAGGCTAATAATTATTAACCATATTTAATTTAAGTCTCAGGACTGGCATGCTTTCTGATCAATTGAAGAAGGCTAAAATATGTCCAATTCTTAAAAAAGGTGATAAAATAGATATTACCAATTATCGTCCAATTGCAGTACTGTCAACTCCCGCTAAGATTTTCGAATCAACAATTTTTAAGTACACTTACTCATCCGTGCGACACAATATATCAATGTATCAACACGGATTTATGAAGCAAAGATCAACCACGAGTAATCTATTATCAATAACTCAGTATATATCGGATGTTTTGAATAGAAGTGGCCAGGTGGATGTTGTCTATGCGGACTTCAAGAAAGCTTTCGATAAAATAAATTTTGTAATATTACTCGACAAACTAGATAAAGAGTTTGGTTTTCATCCTAACTTGACAAATTTTCTGCAAACATATCTTAATGATCGTCAGCACATAGTATCCATAAAAGGCTATATGTCATATCCATTCAATCCAACCTCAGGCATACCGCAGGGACTTAACCTGGGTCCACTGTTGTTCCTAATGTACATAAGCAGTGTTACTGAGGTTGTAAAGAATGCTTCATGCTTGCTGTTCGCGGATGACTTGAAGATCTATTGTGAAATCGAAACCTTGCAAGATTGCATAACTTTGCAGTCCGATATGGACGGCGTTACCATGTGGTCATTGAAAAATAAACTTCATTTCAATGTTAAAAAATGTGTGTGTCTTACCTATACTAGGAAACCAAGCCCTAAACAATTTAAGTATACAATCAATAATTCTACACTTTCCCGAGTAAAGATTTAGGTGTTGTTTTTGATTCTAAATTATTTTTCAATGTTCATGTAGCAGATGTGGCAAATAGGGCTTGTAGAATGTATGGCTTTGTAGTAAGAAACACCAAAGATTTTAAAAACCTCCAGTGCATCAGGCAGTTGTACTTCTCATTTGTCAGGACCATATTAGAGTATGCATGTATAATTTGGAGCCCATATTATGAGTGTCACAAGTACTCTATAGAAAGGGTACAAAATAAAATGGTCCGATACCTTTATTTCAAAGAGGTGGGCATCTATGATTTTTCTATATTCTCATCAACACTCTATAATAGATATGGTTTCGAATCTCTAACAAAACGTAGAGAGGTAGGAGGATGGACATTCAAACGATACTGCATTTCTGGGAAATTTAAATATCAATGCTCCAGTCCACAATACCAAAAACCCAGTATCTTTTCACATACCTGCATGATGTAGCCCACAATAACCGCCAACTAGGATCACCATTGCATAATAATTGCAGAATTTTTAACCGTATACTACAGGATAATGTGGATTTATTCTATATGAAATACAATGACTTTAAAGCAGTGATTAGGGAAATACTCTAAAGACTTTATTATGTACTGTACCTACTACTTGTACTTTATAATAGGATTTATTCTTGTATTAGATCTGTTAAGTACAAATAAATAACTTAATAAAAATAAATAAATAATAGAAAGTACATACCCGAAGAACTTAAATGCGAAAGTAAAAAAAGGTGATATTGCCTCGCGCGAAGATCAAAATGAAGTCGTTGTCCTAACATGGAAAGATACGAGAGATGTTAGATAATTATCGACCAAACATCCACCCATATTGGTTCCTGCAAATCGTCCAAGATTAGAATAACTGACTCTTATTCATGACCCGCCTATTGATAACAACTCTAACTTATCCATACAGCCATCAACAAATAAAGAACAATCAACAAGCGTTATAGAACCAGAAGCAACCGTGACTGAAAGTCAGTTTACCGAAACAGATATGGATATGCAAAGCACTGCAGGATTATTGCTTTATGGCGCTCTGCGAGCGGTGCGTGTGCGCAGAAAACAATTAACGTCGGTCTTGAGTCTTTGGAAATTATGCTCGTTGGGGAAGACGGCATCAGGGAGGTCGTTCCAGAGTGATGACTAAAGGGCGGAATATATTCAAAGTGCATATATATGCATTTCTTGCATAATTTGTCAATTCTATAATAAGATGCATATTTTCCCAAATTATTATTATTATTAAAATGTATTCGGCGTTATCAAAAAATTAAAAACGCCTGGTCATGAAAACTCGTAGACTCATAGGTTTAATGTCCAGCCCGGTACTTGTTTCAGGGATTTTCCAATCTAAATATAATTATATAATAAGAAATATTTACATTTTGGTTACAGACGAGGTATTTATTAGGGGTTTCCGGGGTTTGCAGGTATATTGTTAGGGGTTATTTATTGTCATTTAATGATGCCTTATTATTAGCTGCTTAACAAACTGTATTTATATCGGGTTGTAATACGTACTTCTGTTTTAGTTTGTCGAAAGATTTCAGTATTTTCAGTGTGAAACTAGTGATTTAAAATTTGTGTTCAAAATGCTAAAGTGGCGAAAACGTCTTCGTGGAGCAAAAATTTCCCAGAGTTAGAGTTTAGTGGAGAAATAGTCTTCTGTAAAGCTTGTGCAAAAATTATTGTTTGTGAAAAGCAGTTCCAAATCGTTTAACATTTGAAAACATCGCTACATAAATCAAAGTTACAAAAAATGAAAAATCTGAGCCAGTTCAGCTGAGTGTAAAAAACGCATCTCAAGATGTTGGAGAAAAACAGAAAATTTTTCAAGAAGACTTATGCAAGGCTTTGGTCGCAGCAAATATACCCTTAAAGAGATTGCAAAATCCGCAATTTAGAGGATTCTTGCAAAAATATTGTCAGCAAATCATTCCCGACGAATCCACGCTTAGCAAGAAGAATGCCCATTCAGTATACGAAACCGTTTTAGAAGAAATTAGTGCTTCACTGGGTGATACAAATTTTTACATTTTTCTTACCAAATCCAGTCCCAGATGAGAAGCTTTTAGTGCTTTTGTCTGTCGCAACACCGTATATGGTAACAGTAGGACAAAACTTAAGAAACTTTTACTTCATATGGTACATGTGACTTGTCTTTTACATGGAATAAACCGAGTCGCAGAAACCGTCAGAACTGAATATCCTTTAGTAAATAAATTAATTTCAAATGTTAAAAAAGTGTTTCTAAAAGCACCTCTAAGAGTGCAGATGTAGGTAAAGGGAGAGATTATTAGGAGTTAGTTTACCTCCAGAACCTGTAATTACCCGGTGGGGAACATGGATTAAGGCCGCAATATTCTACGCAGAACAGTTCGAAGCCATTAAACAACTAATTTTGGATTTAGAAGACGATTCGCAATGTGTTGTGCAAAGTAAAGAGTTGGGAAAAAGTGCAGATGCAGTTAAAGATCTTGTTTTTATTAAGGTTAATTTCAGTTGTATATTTCCGGTAAAGTAGGAGGTTAAGTAAGGAACAAATTAGATGTAACTGTAAAAAAAAATGAAGGATTTAAATTCTTAACTGCAGTAAAAAGCATTTATGAAGGTAAACCATCCAACGAAGTTGTATCTTGCCCTTATACGTTGCTACTTAAGTTACAGTATTTCCCAATTACATCAGTAAATGTTAAAGGAAGCCTCTCTTTGTATAAACATATTTTTACTGATATAAGACAATCCTTTTTAGTTGAAAATTTTAAGAAAGCCATTTACACAATTTCAGGTTAAAAAATTGTTTACTTTTTTTCTTTGTTTTTTTTGCATTTTCTTCTTAAATAAAAATATTTTTTAAAACCTGGTGTGTTTCTTTACCCTATTTTACTATAATAAATTAAAAAATATTGCATACCAGTATGCATATTTGGTCAAAAAAATGCATATAACTGCATATTTTAAAGGCAAACAAGTCATATATATGCGCATATTTTGGCTGAATTTAAGTGCATATATTCCGCTTTATAGTGATGACACACCTGTAATTTAATATTTGATATAAGGGTCCGAAAATTATAGCAATATAGCAAACCGATAATTTAGGATAAGTCTTACGACTTTTCGAGTAGTTCGTCTACCTTTATTTGCGTGCGGAAAAGTAATACCTTGCGCACTTGCTAGGAAAATAACTATTTTAGGGTGTAGGATCTCAGTGGTTTAATCCAGACCAAACCGACTTGACATTTGTATCTTCCAAAAAATTGAACCTCTGGCCTAAACGGAAGTGACACCAGGGACTTCGAATTTAATATATACATGGTTTTGAGGGATTTCTTATGTCAGGTAAAACCTTTGACACCTGTTCTTTCTTCGCTTGCTTATTTAGCAATTTCATTGGAATTTGGAATCTTTACTCGGCAAAAGCTTTTGTTGGTCGCGTGTCCTGTGTGTTTCTTTGAATTTTATAATGGGGTCTTTGGCGCCTTTAACCGTTTGTTGTTTGTTTCCAGTGCTTCTCTATTGATAATTGGGCTCTCACATAGGGAGCCGGTCTCTAGATACTTTGTAGGTCGAGTCTGTTCTGTTATTAGTATGTTCGTCGAAAAGTTCGTTCGTCTGTAATAGTTATAATTTTTAAGAAGTATTCGTTTAATGTCTAATATAAAATCATTATGTAATACTCTATTCATAGTATATCTTGGCGCACCTGCGATAATTTTCAATGCTCTATTTTGAATCACCTGACTCTGAGTCTAGTCCCGGGTCGTTTTACGTTACTTTTTGAGAAAAAGATGGCTTTCGTCTTGGCGAGATTCAAACGATTCCTCCAAGCTGAAAGTCACTTTTCAAGCTCATTTATGTGGCGTTGTAAACGAGTGACGACTAGTCACGGCTATTTAGAATAAGCAGTTATTGCAGTATCATCAGCAAACAGATAGAGCTGCGTCTGTCTATCTCGCGGTATGTCGTGTACGTAAATATTATATAACACCGGGGACAGAGGTGAGCCTTGCGGCACTCCGGCCCCGATGCGTATTGTCGCGGAAAGCGAGTTCTCTAATGATACTGCGAAACTTTTATTCTCTAAATAGGACCCCACTACCTTGACGAGGTATTTTGAACCACCGATTCTCATTAATTTTAATAGAAGGCCGTCATGCCAGACCTTGTCGAAAGCCTTGCTAACGTCAAAGAAGACCGCTCCCGTGTGCGCCCTTCTATTGAAGCCCTGGATGATTTGTGATGTTAGTCTCGTTGTTTGCCTAACTGTGCAGTAGGGTGGGCCGAAAATCAAGGAAAAAATTTTTTTTTGGAAATATAAATTGCGGTAGTGAAAAAAAGTTGTCTTAGATGAAATAAAAAGCAGAGAAAAAAATTGGATGATATTGACGAATATCTAGCCGCGCCCCTGGGGGTTGAAAGGTTTTTTTTTTTTAATTTTACTTTTTTCATTACGGACAGTAAAAAAACGTTTCGCTCTTTTGGCAAAAAAAAATTAGCCCTAAACATTACAGTTTAACCGCGACCCTATTACTTTAAAATTATTTATTCAGTATAAATAAGTAACATATACCTATTTTATTTTAGCTGTGCGATGTGCAGCTCTTCGCCTAGTTAAATATTCAATTTTTAATAATGACAGTTTTTTAGTAGGATTTATATTTGAATATTTAACCAGCCCAGAACTCACCACGCGGAGTTGGCCGCACCTCGAGTTTCACCCTCGCACCCTTCCCTTCTTATATGCATTAGTTGAGATTTGCGCTGTAGTATTGCCCTTTATTTTCGAAACTTGGCAAGTCTGCTCTAGCTTTGCCTTTATAAATTCGTCGCGAGATTGAGCGCCGCAGACTGTAGAAGAAGCCTCCGTTATTAACTTTACATCCCTTTCAACTGCCTGGGTATGACAGGGGATTTTTTTTTAGTCGGAACTTCTTCGCGAATCATCAGCTGAAGATCATCGTTTGCAATATGCACCGGCAATGGAGGTTCTGTTATATTTTGAGTCCAGTCAATAAGATTAATGTAATCAGCAGCGTCAAAGTTTATCTTTGGTATTCTAAAAATTCTAATGCCACTTTTTGCTTTATTTAGTCTTGCCTTTAAAATTCTTTTGTCGGCAAGTTCTCTGATATGTGGCCGTTCATCTGCCAACATAGCTATCATCTATATATTTTCTGCATCACTGCATGGGCAAAGTACGCGTTACCTGTTATAACCTTATTAATAATTGCCTGAATATTGTCAGGAAAATGTCTAGAGGCCCGTATTGTGTCACATAAGTGTCGTGCACCATATTGAACGGCTTTGATTTAATCTTAAACCACATAAGGTACATAAACTTTTAAGATGAATTTAACTATCAGAAGAAATGTATTCCGTTGGTTCCTCAGTGGAAATATACAGTCGTAGTATTCGATTCGCAGTAGTTAACCGTTAACCATCTTGTGTGACTCATTTTCCCAGGATTTCGGGAGGCAAGATTTTCTGAACAAGAACCACAATTTATTGATTGCGAAATTAAATCTAAATATTGTTGGTCTGTACTAAGATCTTTTTTGTCTATTTCAGGCAAATCAACCTTCCGCTTTGCTGCTGGCATTTTCGTTTCCCTGCAACATTTGCAAATTAGGGGACTGAAACATTTGCAAGAACAAATATCAAATAATTTTTGCGCATCGGACTAGAATTTTTCCAGCTTTGCTGATAAAAAAAAGGTGTATCACGGTTTTTAATAGGTTTTATGATTTTTCTGTACTTGCCATAACATGCTAAAATCATTTCTACTATACGTTTATTAGTTAGGGTTGAAAGTGATGCACGTTGCCATATAATTTCAAGTTTTTGTGCCACAATGGTTGCAATTTCATTACTAAGAGGTTCCTTGCTTCCGTCACCTTTTAGTTCAAGACGAACATTTCGAAAACATTTAACAATCTGTTCATATGTGGGAAGAAAAAGCACATAGTCTGAACCAAGATCCTCTGCATTGCCAAACAAACAAAGTCTATTACAAGCACGAGTATTTAAAGTTTTTCTAGGCATAATCACATAAATCACTATGTTTTTAGATAAGATTTAATAAAAAATAAACGACTAAATATTGCTCAGAAAATACGTCCAAACCAAATGAGCTTAGGTATTAAACTAATCCGCGCGTCGCACGTGCTCAGCGCTCAGTGGCGGGAAGCGCAGCGATAAAGCAAAATAAGATACAGGGGCGCGGCTAAACATTAATATTAAATGCGCAAAATTTTTATACGTAATGAGAGAATAATAATAAATATTTTTATGACTACCCCTCCCTTAAAATATATATGTACAAAATCATCTCCTTTTACCCCCCGCGGGGCGCGGCTGAACGTTAATAGAAAAATCCTATTTTTTGTGTGCGTAATTTAGTAATTCTAAGACAACTTTTTTTTACTTCCGCTCTTCGAAATTCCAAAAAAAATTTTTTCGACCTACCCTACTGTGCAGTGTTCAGGCCGGGACCCGAACAAAATCATTTATTCGAGATAAAATCGTATTTTCTCATACCTAGACTTGAAAGCAAGCTGATAGGTCTGTAACTCACCGGCGCCGTGGGGTTTTCCCCCTCTTGAATTTTAGCGTGTTTCCAGGTGCACGAAAAATGGCCCTCTTTGCTAATAGCCTGGGATAAGCTTGCTATATTATTTAATATTTTTTAGGCTATGCTCCGGATTTATTAATAATGACAACTTCAGTTTGACCATCATGTATAATATCCACAATATGTTGACAAATGTAGTGGATAAATAGCGCGATGGAATTGTAAATAAACGTGACCAAATATAGGTATAAATAATATTGTTTGAGTGTGTTTGTCTAACCGACCCTGAATGGAAAATGTTTTGTTTCGAATTTGTTTTAGTAGAATGCATAAATTAGGCTAATAGGCCATATATTTTAAATGGATTGGTAATACGAATAATAGCGCCTGTACCGCGTTAATTGTTTAATGTTGCATTACGCACAGATGTGTATCCAGAAATGCGGTGTTAGCAATAAAACAAAATTAATATCTGCCAGCTTTAAAGATACATTTTAGCAGGTTAACAGCTGAAGTTTATGGTTTAATGGTTATCGTTAAACATATTGAATAATTATGGATTTGCCAACACTTAGAATAATACAATTTTATACCTATCTTCATGCGTTATTTTAGAATACAGTGGTGCTTAACAATTTATTACTTTTGCAATACTATAGCGAAGTTGGTGGTAAGCAACCGTTACTAAGCAACAAAAAGGTGTTAAGTCAAAGTTCATAATAAAATGCAAAGTATTTGTATTTTTTTAGATTTAGCAAAAGCTTTTGATACTGTAAGTCATGAAATACTTTTAAAAAAATTAGAAAATCTAGGTTTCCGAGGAAATGTTTTAAATTTAATTAAAATTTATTTAAATAATAGACCACAATATGTCAAAATTGGTGAGACGATCAGTATACCAAAAATTTTTAATTATGGAGTCCCACAAGGAACAGTTTTAGGACCATTATTTTTTAATATATATTTAAATGATATATTTACTCTAAATTGTCAAGGAAAATTACACAGTTTCGCAGACGATACTGTAATATTTTACGAAGGAATGAATTGGAATATTATAAAAGATATAATTAAAAATGATTTTGTAAAAATTAATGAATGGTTTAATAATAATTTATTAACAATAAATTATAAAAAAACAAAATATCTTCCATTTACTTCTTATAAAAATAATTTACCAAATGCAACAAATACACTAAGAATTAATGAAAATATAAAAATAGAGCAAACAAATTATATTAAATATTTGGGAATAATTATTGATAAACATTTAAAATGGAATTTACAGAGCGAATACCTTACTAAAAAATTAAGAATGCTTATTCCAAAATTTAAACATCCTAAACAATTTTTAAATATAAAACAGTTGGAAATAATATATTATTCTTTAGTACAAACTCAAATAAATTATGGAATATTAGGTTGGGGTGGAATAAACAAAAGTCATCTTTATAATATAGAAGTCCTTCAAAAACGAATTTTAAAAATTATTTATAATAGAGATTATTTATATTCCTCTGATATGCTTTATAAAGAAAGTAAAAAAATGGATATCAGACAATTATTTACTTATAATATGCTAATTTATATGTTTAAAAATAAAAATCAATTAAATTTTATTAGTCATAAATATAATACCAGAAATAAAAATCAAATTACATTAAAAAATAAAACCAACAAAATTATAGGACAAAAACATTTTTTAAATATAATTCCTTATATTTTTGATATAACACCAAAATCAATTTTATCAATCAGATCAATAATAAAGTTTAAAAAGGAAATTAAAAAATGGATAATTACTAATCAAAGATATATCTTTCATAATATAATAAATTAAAACATTTAATAATAAAGAATAAATATAACTAATTATTTACCTACCTATATTATTGTGATAAAAAACATAAAATTAGAAAATTATATTCATAGATGTTATAAAATATAATAATTACCTATACTCACAACAAGTTTTCTTCGTGAGTTAAAACAAATATTATTTTTGGTTTATTCAAAAAATCTTTATATACATATTATATTATACTTAAAATATTGTATTTATATACGTTTGAATAAACTTTTTTATTTATTTATTATTTATTATTATATAATTACTAGGTACTGTTATTACAAAAAAAGCATTTACAAATGTCAATAATAAAGTAAATATATAATAGAGTAAATACCCTACTACTTAAACAAAAAGTATTCACAACATTATACAGGGTGTTCACAAGAAAAAAATAACGGGGTTTCTTTAATATTCTTGTGACCGCTTAAGATATAATTTTGAGTTTTAGTAGGTACTAATTAGGTATAGAAATACATTTATTTCATAAAAAAGATTTGCTCTACTTCTACGATTATAATACACAACTGTTTCTCTTCAGAATAAATCATATTTTCAAAATTGCGCTTGTTCAAATGGTTCCTATACTTTTCTTCGTGTGAATAACGGTTTTCGATTAAAAATATTTCTTTGCATATCGCATATTATACAGAGTGGCAAAAAAGTCGCGCATAATCCCTGTAACTTTTGAATTACCTCGTAAGTATACGAAAAAGTGACCTTTATGAAAGTTGCTCAGTAAATTATTTCCCATATTTCTACCTGCATCAATTTTTTCTGTTATTTCTGGTTTGGTTGCCATAGAGACCAACTTACTTTTTTTAAATGGAACACCCTTACACATACTTACCTATTATTTTATATTTGTTGTTTTGTTGAAAATAGCTAACCTAAACTATTCAAATTAGTAGGTAATCAGGACCTGTACCCTTTCAAAAGGTCGGGTGCCTACGCACTAGATATTTGTCAGGCAACTTATTTATGGTTGGGATTACGACTGAGGCTTGTCATTTAAATTTTATTGCGGTCGAGAAATCAACGAATTATTGTGGAATGGAGTATACCATTAACTTTTAGGAGAAGTGACTATGCTAGCTTCTTAGTAAAATTTACGCGGATTGATTTAAGCTCGTTGAGCTTGATTTTCTAATGTCTTATCTAGTCAGCTATCATGTTGCTTGCTATTTGGAGTTTTTTAGTAGAGCTCTCATTATCTTGAGTAGCTGCGAGAATAGCAGTGCCCTCAGCGAATGTGGCTATAGTAGTTTCTTCCGATATAACAGATAAAAAATGGGGACTAGAACGCTTCCTTGGGGCTCGCCGGCTCTTATTTCTTTCAACTCGGAATATTCATTCTCCTGCTTCATTCTAAAAAGTTGAGAAAAACGAAGACGCCTTATTTTTTTTGATATACCCTGTATATTTCGCTGCAATGCAAAAAAACCCTAAACTGAAAATACAAATCGACGTCCGAGCTTTTTACAAGCTCCCCTCTTAATTTTTATTCAATTTATTTGCTACTGTACGAATGCACTGTAAATTATGTACGTAATTTGGATTAGTAATTTTATAAGAACTGTGCCAATTTTGTATTATATCTCTTATTCTTAAACTACTAAACGTTTAAAGTTTTCGTCCTCGGTAAAAATTAAATAAAATACGCCGCCCTAACCACTGCGCCACAAGCACCTGTTAAGAACATGAAATATATTAGTGATCAGAACCGGTGAGAAAATTAACAACGTAGTTCCGGGTGATTACAATAATTGTCTTATATCACTGACTTTATCAATTTTAGCGTTAAGATTTACATAATAAAGATGCAATATCTTTGAATTTTAACCGTTTTAAATTCAATACATCCACTTAAAAAAGTACACAACTGTTGGCAACGTTGCTCTCTATCAAGCTGAACACGGGACGCGCAAAATCAAATTTGCTGCAAAATCGTCTGTTTATTACCCTGGTACATAGGTATCGTAACTATAGATCCGACACGCCATTCATAAATGCTATAAAATTGTGATGCCAAAATCGTTTTGTGGCGAGACGCTGTGAGGAGCTAGGTGGGGTCGGGAGTGGGGATTACTTACGCTGCCTTTACATTATGCATGCGACAAAACCACAGAACAATAAAGGTTAGGTTGACAAAACTCCAAGAAAACCCACAGAAAAACGCTGTCACAAATGAATGGAACATCCGCTATGCCGAGTATTGACGAGTCGATGCGGATGGCCACGAAAATGATGGGATCTGGGCGGATCCTTTTTTGCTGCGTTGCCATACTATAAATTTTTTACAAGGTTATAGGCAATGTTATATATTTCCCACATCATGTTATTCTAGTAAATCATAGAAGTTAATACTTTTAACAGAGTAAGCCCAGAAAACTACGTTTTCTGTGGCGTAAGTCTGGCAAACCAAGTGGAGGGGACAGCTTGAATGTTGATTTACTTTACACTGGAATACAATGATGACACCACGGTTATTTGTTATTGTTCGGTCTAATAGTTACGATGTCTATGCCCTGGTACAGCGTCTCTCGCGGTTCTAAGTCGCTCATAAGGATTACACTTCTATTGCGTAGCCATAATTTTCTTTGCTATTGCCTAGTGCTATTTCTATGCTTATTTCTATGTGTTTAGATTGGCCGCCACCGCTACCGTGGCCGTGGCCGCGTCGGTGTATGAAAGCCTTAAAAGTTGTAGGTCTTAAAAAAATCTATAAAGCTAGGACACCTGTAATTATACAGGGTGCCTCAAACAGTCATGGTAAACAAAACTTTGGTTTATTTGAATGGAATGACCCCTTTTTAATCACGTTTTCTGATTCTTCTATACCAAATACAAGCAGTAAAGTTAATAACAAATTTTCAAGAACAAAAATAAATTTAAGTAAGTGGTTACTTAATTAAATGTTGAAATGTCCCCCTCCCACAGTTTGACGATGGGCTAGGTTATAACAAAATTTGAAGATGACGTTTTGTAACATTTCTTGGTTAATAGATTGACATTCTTCAATAATACTTCTTCTCAATTCGTTCAGATCTGTAGGTTTTGTCACATACACTTTATTTTTTGGTTGTCCCCAGAGAAAATAATCAAGAGGCGTTAAGTCTGGCGACCTAGCTGGCCATTCTATGGGGCCCCTTCGCCCTATCTAGCGGTTAGGAAAAGTATTATTTTAGTAAACTCTTACAGCTCGCCCAAAATGAGTAGGAGCTCCGTCCTGCTGAAACCACGTATGTCGTACCTAATAGCGTACTGTATTGGTTATTGCTGGCACAATTTGATTTTGCAGCATGTGGAGATAATATTCTGCATTCAAATTCCCCTCTATAAAGAAAGGACCCACTAATCTATTGACAATAATACATGTCGATTGACATTCCCGTTTAAGATGAATGTTGCCTCATTCGAAAAAACTATTCGATCATTACTTCGCAAAATTCCATTCTGCGTTCGAAATCCGTCTTCTGATAATTCCTGGACTAAAGTTATTTTATAGGGGTAAAAATTACTGAAATGAGCAATGCTCAAGGCCAAAAGAAAAAGAAAAAAAAAATTACTGTTTTTTAAAATAATTTCAACTGATTTTAAACATACATCAACTTGGGTAGCAGCTTTTCTCAACGACAAATGTGGATCCCGATCAAAATGAAGTAATGTCTCTAATTTTTTTTTATCAGTAGTTGCCGATTCTGGTCTTCCGGAACGAACTTTATATCTGCAACACCCGATTTCCTCAAATCTTTGAACTGTTCTCACAACTGTAGATTTTAATATAGGCTGTCGGTTTAGAAAAGTTATATTGAAACATTGTTTTGTTTCGGTAAATGATCTTTGTCGGTCTCCAAAACCTCTGCTCATTAGTAAAGTTATACGTTCCCTTTCGTTGAGAGACATTTTCAGAAATTAATATGACAGTGACGCAAAATATTCTGGTACCAGCTTGTAAAGATGCAAAATGTAGGTAATATCTTACCTATTGTATTTATGTCCTTTAACTCAAATTATGTCTTAAACTAATGGGTTTAGTCATATGATATGTTTCATAATTGTTGTTTAGAATATATAGAGGAATCAGAAAACGAGATTAAATAGGGGTCATTCCATTTAAATAAACCAAAGTTTTGTTTACCATGACTGTTTGAGGCACCCTGTATAATTACAGGTATCCTAGTTTTATAGATTTTTTTAAGGTCTACAACTCTTAAACCGGAAGTTTTTTTTTATATTGTGCGCCATTTTCCAAATAATTGACCGGTCCGGGACTTTTTACACTTTGTGTATAATATGTCTCTAGATTCATTTAGGAAAATATTTACCCTTCTGGTGGGTGTTTTCAAATTTTCCTTTGCGATTAAAAGGAAAGGAATTAAGGAGGGTGTAAGAATATAATATGACACCCGGTACACACACTTCTGTACGTCTTGAGAGCGCTGGCTCTTATCTATACATATAATATGGAGGAATCATATTATCAAGCACCTTAAGGACTTACACTTTCTGCTAGAAATCCGATACTTATAAGGGGCTACAGTCGCTTTCTTATCTACGGTAAAGATGTTTTTCTTCAGCATTCCTTTTATATTTATGTATACAATTATTTAGGGAAAGAAATTCTATTCGAAAACCAACACAAAAAGCATTCTCCATATCCTAAAAAACGTCACCTAATATGACACTATCTCTAGATTAAGGCCCAGGAAATTAACTTTTTTTATGTGGCAGCACCGGCGTTAGGCAGCTCTTGTACTCTCGAGCTTGTGGCAGATGCTTTCGACGCATTTACTGCGATGTTTACCTAAGTGACAGTTCACACTTTCGTGCAATATTGCATGATATAGGCATGAATACATTGGCGTAGCGACAATTTTTTTCTTGTTGGTAAATATTGAATTCACGCTAGGTTGCATGGAGTTTATATTTATTGTAATTTGTCTTTGTACTTTTCTGCGGCATTTAATTATGAGTGGCCGGCTTTAGGGCATATGAACTTGTCGAACATTTTATTTGGAGGGTTGTTTCCTTAAAAACAGCTTCAAATTATTTTCATCGTTATTAGTCAAAGTTGAGTGTAGTTCTTGAAAGGTCAAAAGTTTCGAAAAGGACCAAGCTGTATATCTTCTACAGGAACGTCAAAAAAGCATTTTAAAAGTTGCTATCTTACCCGAGAAGAGCCAACAAACGAGAAGCGACAATATGACATTTGGCGAAATCAATGTAGTGGGAGGTAACCCGGACAACTGTCGTAGGTTTAAGCCGGCCCGTTAGTCCGGTAGTCGATGAGTTATCGTTATCGAGTTTAGTTGTCTCTTTTGTTGAAAAAAGTGTATTGTTTAACTGTTTATTTTTGTGAGTGCTGTGCTATTATAAAACTATGACTGGTAATACCTGTGCGTTTCGAGGGTGTCCCTCAAAAGAAGGTCAAGGAATGAGCATGTTTTCATTTCCAAAGGATCCTGAACAGTAAGTACATTTGCACCCCTATGAGACATTTGTTTATATTTGTTTTGTTGTATTTATCTGCTGTATTTTATTACGTGAAAGGTATATAGAAAAGACCTACTATTATTTATTATGTTATTCAAGTGAAGTTGATATTAAATGTATAAAAACAAGTACCTTTTTAAGGAAAGGCGACGGGAAGGAAAAAATATCAAACTAATCTAAAAGAACATGTTTTTATTTTCCTAACAGATCTTGTGTTTTTTTGAAGAATATTTCTAAAAGCACAAGTACCTACTTACTTTCATTTAGTAGTTTATATCGAATAATATCATATTTCTACGCGTAGATCAGGTAAAATAAGTAAAGAGTAAGTAGTAATAGATAGATACATTGTAAAAAAATTATAGGGTTTTCCGAAATTTACAACTTATTTTGTTTAAACAAAATAAAATATCATATTATCTACCTACCGTTTAAATTCTAAGTACCTATAATTATTGGCCATGTATCAATCGAAGAATTGAAAAATAGCAGATTTACCTGTCAAAAATATCCAACATACTCTTTACAAAAATGGTTTGTAGCATTATAGGAGTGGGCTAAGAAACAATTTCTACCTGCATACATATCAAATTAAAGCCGCATAATGGATCAGAATGCTAAAAAATAATTTAAAAGGCAAATTAAAATAGCACTTTGTTATATATCATGTCTAATATAACCAAAATTCAAAAATTGCCAAACATTTACTTAAATCTTACGCAGTAGTAATCTTACGCAATAGTAATCCAGAAATTTATAATTATAATAAAAATATCACAATAAACCTTTTAAATTATGACCCTTATTTGTTACGTAAATTTAAGGACCAATAGACCTAGATATAACATTGTTTATTTTAGTTTTAGAATTGTTGATTAAAAATGTAAGAAACGGTAACAAAACTGCTGTTCAATATTTAAAAAGAAATGAAGGGATACATAAGAAAATACTGTTTTTCTACTTCTGTATTAGTAAAAACCTACTTACGCACTGTCTACTTTACCCGTAAAAATTTGATTATTACACACACTATATTGTAAGAAGCCAAGCTGTGCGTAAGACCAGTTACGTAATATTATAAGGTCTGCATTAAGAAGGACAATTTTCGCTAACGCTCGTACCGTAATTTTCGAAATCGTATGTAATAGGCTTCTTACCACTCTCGGTATGTAATATACTATTTCATTTCCTTTCTAAAATGTACTATCAGTAAATAACGCACCATTAATAATACATTTCAAAAATATTTTTATTTTATTTAATTTTTTTTTGATTTTACGAAATTTGCTGGAAAGCCAATTACATGAAACACAGAAGATAACATGAAAAAATTACTTCTTATTAGGTACTCACATTTTTTATTTCAGTATAAAGCATTTTCTTCATCGTTCTAGTACTTCTTTTAGTGTAATAACCCGGACAACTGTCAAAATTTCAAGGTGAAGGACATATAATTTTCTCCCTATTTAATCAATGCTAAACTCGGGATTTTGTCGCTTTTCGTTTGTTGGCTCTTCTCGGATTTTACCTCCGCCTACATGGAAAAAACGTTGCGATGGTATAGGATACGCCTATCCTCTTTGCTGACAAGAAAATATTTCAACAGCACTGGAATTTTGTCATTCAAACAACACATTTTGTTATATATATTTCCTTCCTTAGCCAATATTGCTGTATGCTGCATTGCTGCATTTCTTAAATTTATGTGGAAGTTAAGTCACCATTCTAAAAATTTTATTGGAGAAAACGTCGAAAATGCCACGAAATAAAGTTTATTTAAATGTCAAATGGGCCCATTTAGTAAGTTGTGCCATAAAGCTCGCAATCAAGTTGCGAAGGTGGTGTTTGTTTTATTTTATGAAACGTCGTTAATAAAATGCCAATAAAAATGTTATATGTACGAGTTTTCTTTTGTTTTACCTGCTCTATTCCTAGGATTCATATTTTATGGAAAAAAGTAAAAGTCTATTGTCTTAATGAAACCCTTTGTTATGACCTAAAATTACTAAATTATACAATTAATCGCCCTAATCGGTCTTGGCCTTGGGTACATATTTATACCTATTTACAGTGAAGGGGTAATGAGTGGCTGCCCATGTGTTTTACATTTGTTAAAAGGAGGAGTATTGTCTGAGTTAGCTTTATAGCCTATTATACATTATAATATTAAAAATAACATGTATATATGTTATTTTTAATATTCTGTTTACTATGTATAGTTGATGCAAAACAAAAACGGATGCACGCCATCAATCAGCTGATATTTGTAAATCCGTAAGAAAACACGAGGAAATTAAATTTGGGCAAAAAATATTAAAACTTTATGCGATATTGAATTTACTACAAATTTAAAGTCTTCTTCTTTGATACAAACCCACTTGTAGCAAATATTTTGTCTATTTAAGCTTGTAAAAATTAATATAATTTGAATTTTATGGCCGACAGTTGGCAATAGAACTGTGAACGGTGCGGTGGCACCAGCTTGTTCGTTGGCTTGATTTGACGTTTCATGCAAAATTAACCTTAATTGTTTTGTTTTCCGTGTTGCTGTGCATCTATTTTTTAACAAAAACTCCAGAGCTTTTCATAACTAGCATTAAAGAACTATTCTATTAAGAGAAATAAAAGTGCACATACATATCTTTGTCGATTACGTTGTTTACTATTTGTGAGAAATGCTAAAGCATTTAAATATCCGCTGCAAAGAGCTAATAGCTTCTCTAAGAAGCTATTTTCAGGAAGAACTTAACAACAATGGCCCATTGTTACCCTTAACAGCAGTACAGAGAGGTAAATTTAAAGAGTATGTCAAGGTCTAGATACTTTATTTCTAATTTACTAATCTTTAGCGTGTAGTACCTGCCCTAAATGTGAGTATCTCCACTGTAAGCGCAATTTCAACAACAGTTAAGGAAAATAAATTATTAGAATCAACAACAAACGCTCTAATTCAAAGAGAGTTGTGAATGTTTAAAGATTGGATTTAAGTTCTATCCGTGAAACTATTTATGGAATGCACGAAACAAGTAAGGTAATGAGACGGAGAATGAAGCCAGATGGCTCCATCTCGTGGTGCTGGTAAAGAACACAAATTCTTAAAGCATACCTGCGCCCTCTGACATGGACTTACAAAGCCACAAATATCAGAGGATCTCCTGCAAAGACATTAAGTCACAATTGCAGGAGTCCTCGCTAGGCAGCGCTATGCCCGAGCTGGGCGTCGGTTTAGTAACCGAAATCTTAACAAAAATCAAGGGTTTGCTTTTTCCTTCTGCCAGAACCATTCTCAGACGCGTTTCGCGCTGTATTACAGCTCGTCAGTAAGACTATGGGTTCTGACAAAAGAAAAAAGCATAGGTGTCTGTTTTAAAACAGAAAAAACACTAGAAGGAAAAAGCAAACCCTTGATTTAATATTTAAAAATTATAATATTTTACATCGGTTATTCGTAAACTGTAACTTTTCTTGGAACATCATGTAACTTTGACAATTTTAACTCTTTAAGAAGTCTTTTCAAGAAAATAGGCTTCGGATGGTAAAAAGATGAACTGAGGCGAGGGCTTATGGAACTTTCCCATGTAGCTTTTAAACGACTGGTATTTTTGAAAGAGTATATTAAAGAAAAAGAAGCATTCTTATAATTCGTTTTCTTGGATGAAACATGGATTTTTCAGAATAGTACCATTGGCTGATCTTGGCAAGATGAAAATAAAAGAATTGTTAAATCTACTAAAGTTGATGGTAAAAGGCATTATGCTATAAACAAATATATAAACTATGGGAAATTTTTGTATATTTATCTTGTTTTTATGAAAAAAAAAACTGTATAATTCCCTCACTCGGATATTTTGGTTACAAGCTGGCAACACTGTCGATAACTGACGTCACTCAGAGGGTATGACGTGCATCGGTTTTTGTTTTGCATTAAGTATACTTCAGTTATTATGGGCTTTTGAATTTACCGCCAACTTTAATAACATTTCCTAGCGACTTATTTACAGAGTTTTAGAGACGAACTGTAATGGGGGTATCCAAGTAAGAGATGCATTATTTATAGTTAGCAGTTTTAATTAAAATACTTAAATACCCTAATGAGTTTATTATTCATTTTGGCCCTCTCCACTACCCTTAAGCTCGAGCAATACCTACTACGATGTGCTAGTATGCTTTCTCTTCAACTTTAATTGTTTTGTAACTTTGTGACACATTTTGTTACTTCCTGTTGTCCTTCATACAATTCGTTTAAATAAACTTACTGTTTGTATTTTAAAGCAATGTTCTAAACGACCACTAATACCATGTGGTTGGCATTACTGACAGAGAAGGATTGTCAGTCAGGTTATGTTGATTTGGCATATCGCTATGCATGCTAGTAAACCTGATCATTAAGACTCCGTTAACATAATGAACATCTATATTGGTATCGAAATTTCCCTCTTAAAAATATAGGCTATATTCCAGCTCAATTATTAATGAGCAAGAACTGTAAAACCAAAGTACTTATAAATATATACATATACGAGATGTTGCACGTGGCGACATCTCGTGGCAATCGAGCTATCCATCCAACCAGACCAACGAGGTCTTACAGAAGAGCAAATGCTGGAATGGAACCCGCATAAGCAGATATCTAATGTCAGGTGGCGCTGAAAGCCAATTGTCGGTTTCTGCGAACCGAAAACGCGATATAAAAGAAAGAAGTTTGCCCCTTTTCTTTCCGTCAGACCCAAGCCTTGCCGAAGAGCCGTAATACGGCGAAACGCGTCCAAGGATGGGGTCTGACGGAAAGAAAAGGGACAAACTTCTTTCTTTTACCTATATGTATGTATGTTTTAAAGTGTGTAAACTATATTAAGTCTAATTCCTCTACTTTTAAAAGATTCGTGACTAGAATGATCATCATTACCCGAGATGTAACATTAACATTCATCTTCCTCGATAACAAATTGTATTAGTTGCTAAAAGTCCCCTGGTAATACCAATAAAAGTAACAAATGTACAAGGGTTACTTTCATCTTCTTCCAGAAACATCCCCAGACGCGTTTCGCCATATAATGGCTCGTCAGTGAGGCTATAGACTCTGACAAAAGGAAAACGCATATACGTCTGTTTTGAAACAGAAAAAGCGGAATCAAAGAGATAATGAATGTTTGATACCAATAAAAGTGTTTAACCGGCTGAAACTAAGTGTAAGACGCATAAACAGCCGTAAGAGTTTTAACGTGGAAGTGAAAAAACTTTTAGCAGATAATATTTTTTATTCAGTTGAGGAGTATTCTACATATCTATTTTAGTCACCTGTATTTACTAACAAGCTGATGGGATTTTACTACTGTTTAGGGTGTGTTTACAATGTGTTTTTATATAATATGCTTGTATGCAGTGTGCTTCTTTCCAAATTTTATATGTTTTACTGTTATATATTTTTATTGTTTATGCAAGATATATTATTTTTTATATTTGGTCCTTAATTAATTTTAAGTTTTTTTTTTTAATTGATTTTAGTTAATTTATATACAGCAATGCTTGTATTTGTATAATAACATAATAACATGTAAACATGTCAGAGCAATGACGAGGCTTAAGTATCTTGAATCTTTTCAATTTCTTGAGACAATTTTGAATTATTCATTGCGACACTTATTTCTCAATAACCGGTTACTACATAAAATGTAATTCAATTATAATTACCCCCCCACTCTCCGAAAAGAGCATCAATTTTAATTACTAATTACTAACAGTATAATAAAAATATTTTAATTACCTACTAATTATCCACTAAAAGTAATTAATTCCTTGATCAATTACCGAATTTCTAAATTCAATTCAATTACTTTTACAATTAATTCAATTTGCTACTAGTAATCGAACTGCCCTAAAAGTAATTGAATTACTCTGAATCTATAAATGAGGCACTTCCTGATAAATAAATTATTCTCCAAGTAATTCAATTACATTTTGATAATTAAATTTGTATAATTTGAGCAATTTTCTATTTTTGTTGTGCATTTTTTTAAGCTTATTTCATACAGGTTGTCTCAAAAACAAGTTATGACATTTTACTTTATTTTTTTAGATGAATACCATTTTATAATATTGTTTTGAATTTTTGTATAAAATTCTAAACATATTTCATGACACTTTCAAATTCAGCCGTTTGCGAAAAAATCGATATTCGGTTTTTAGCAGATGAATACTGTTGTAAATAAAGCCTTTGTTTCTTAGGTTGTCACACTGACAGTGATGGTTGTCCCCTGATTTGAGTAGTTTTGCCTCAAGTCAAAATGTCTGGCAAAAATTATTTTGCTAATTTTGTAATTTTAAAATAGAATTTTGGGACCCTTTTTATTGACGAAAATTTGACAGGTAAAACATATTTAAAATTTTTAGAAAATAATCTAGTACCGTGCCGGTTACATGATACCCTATACTCTGTTGCTTAATGCGAGAGAGTAATAAAACGTAAATTTGCAACGTCAGGACCCATTAAGTAGGGTGGGCAACTTAAAGGTTGCATTGTAAATTTAAGGTAAATTGCAAAGATAGCTTTTAAGAATTCCGTATTTTAGATATCTAAGACCTACACACCCTGAATCGGTCCTAAATTAGGGTCACCCTAATTTGCATACAATAGAAATACGAGTTTGGTTAATGTAGGTAAGGTGACAGCGGCGTTACTACAGGTAGTTCATTAGAATAATAAGTATAATAATAATTATACTTAATTATAATTATAGAGATAGGCAGATAATTGAGATATTAATTATTCTAATATGAAAATAGATAAATCGGAATAAATATTAATATTTACAAAAAAAATCTACTATGTACAAAACAACAGCTTCATTTTAAAATTTTAGTAGTATTCTTCAAAGACATCAGCGTTCATGTCTTCATAATAGTCTCCAGTCCGTTTTGATTTAAATGCTGGTAAGTCGCCATCGACAAATCCATTTTTGCTACCAATGTAAGTAATTATTATTAATCTCTTACCTTTTCCCGAGGGTGCCTTTGTTCCAGTGGACCACTGGGTTTTATAGTTCCATAATTATTTATTACTTTTCCGCATTAAGCAACAGACTATAATCCAGAAGATTCTGATGCACCGAACAATTTTTTGTGCTATCAGCAAGACGGAGCTCCCGCCCATTACACCCGCCGTATGCTTGAGTACCTTAATTCAATTTCTTTTTAGCTTCCTCGAGAAAGCAGTACCGGTCCTTTAATTATCCAGCGAGATCGACCCATGAATTTTGCAAGAGGGTTACTCACTTTTAAAGCACCAGACAGTTGACTGCTGTCTCGTTTCCAGATCATAATGATACAGTCATTATTCGTAGCTTCTAAAAATGCGAAACAATTTTACTTTGCCCATTATCAAATTTGTTTGGGTACTAAAGTAGCATGCAAAAGTCATACTTATATTCAAGAAAGGTGAGGATCCTAAGGCGCCGGCAAGCTATAGGCCGATCAGCCTGTTGTCAAGCCTGGAGAAAATCGCAGAAAAATTAATTTCGTCGACTAAAGGTGCCCGCTCACTTGGGCGAAGCGGAGCGTCGCGTCGCGAAGCGTATTTTTTCCGCATGAGAAAGTTACATGTAAGTAAATGTATACACGCCCACTTGCGAGGCGCAAAGCGTCAGTCGACGCGCGAGGAGTCTTGAGAGCAACCAGGCGAAGTTCTACTCGACGCGCTAATGAGCGGTGCAAAGAGAAGAGAAGATCCGACATATTTGTTATTCCTTGTCGATCCTAACCTCAGACGAACAAATAGAAATCCTAACCCAACTGTACGGTGTGTTTGTTTACTATTGAGGTGCAATCCGACTCTTCGCTACGCTTCTCGTCGTCTAAGTGCGCGGACAATACCTCAGCGACGCTTCTCTTCGCCACGCTTCGCGACGCAACGCTTCGCCCAAGTGAGCGGGCACCTTAAAGGTGCCCGCTCACTTGAGCAACGCGGCGCGTCGCGTCGCGAAGCCTATTTTTTCCGCATAAGAATGTTTATGTAAGTAAATGTAAACTCGCCCACTTGCGAGGCGCGAAGCGTCAGTCGACGCGCGAGAAGTCTTGAGAGCAACCAGGCAAAGTTCTATGCGACGCGACGCTTCGCGCTGCGCTAATGAGCGGTGCGAAGAGAAGAGAATATCCGACATATTTGTTATTCGTTGTCGCTCCTAACCCAACTGTACGGTGTGTTTGTTTACTATTGAGGTGCAATCCGGCTTCTCGCTACGCTTCTCGTTGCCTAAGTGCGGGGACAATACCTAAGCGACGCTTCTCTTCGCCACGCTTTGCGACGCGACGCTTCGCCCAAGTGAGCGGGCACCTTAAATAACTTTGTGTTTAGACGAAGCGTTCTGTCTGCTGAACAGTTTGGGTTCCGGCCGAACATTGCACAGTCAGGCAGACTACGCGACTGGCTTCGAATATTGTCAAAGGTTTTAACGGGAGCGGTTTTCTTCGACGTGAACAAAGCATTCGACAAGGCCTGGCACAATGGTCTCTTGTTAAAATTAATAAGGCTCGGAAATCCGAATTACTTAATCAAGGTGGTAGCTTCTTTTTTGGAGAATAGAAGTTTTGCGGTCTCGTCAGAGCATGCACTCTCTTTAAATAAACGCATCAGGGCGAAAGTATACCGCAAGGCTCACCTCTCTCTCTCTCTCCGATGTTGTATAATATTTATACTACGCAAGATAGATTTACGCAGCTCTATCTTTTCGCTGACGATACAGCAATTACTTCGACTTCTATATCACCGCGCATGGCCATCAGCCGGATGCAGATTCACGTAATCGAGCTGAAAAAATGGCTTTCGGATTGGAAGATTCGCCTGAATCCTGCCAAGGCGAAGGTCATCTTTTTTTCAAAAAGCACCGTTTGCAGGCCTGAAATAAGGCCTCGGGTCAATGGAGTCCGTCCAAGTGAATTGGTGCCAGAAGGTGAAATACATGGGACTTATAATTGACTAAAGGCTGAACTGGGGGCTCAATTCAATTAATAGGGTAAAGTTTGCATTGCGCCAATTAGGCTCTATCTACCCCCTGCATCACAGGCGGAGTAGACTTGGTAATAGGGCAATGGTAAACTTCTACAAGGTATTGGTCAGGCCGGTTCTCACTTTCGTGGTGCAATATAAGCAAAACGGAGCTTAATTAGTTTGAAGGGCGTTGAAAATTATTGCAGACGTACCTAGGTATATAATGAACCGCTTACTTCATCAGGACTTTCATATGCAAACGATAAATGAATTTTTCTTAAAAACTATAACAGACAATTAAAGACGCACGGACGTATCGACAAACCCACCAATTACAGACTCACACACGAGATCTAGACAAAACGCTACATACAAGCTACCGAAAGACTGGCTCCCTGTCAGTTCAAACCCATAGTTGTGGCGCACTAATAGTATAGAGGCACTATCACTAACAAACTTAATTAAAAAACGCGCCAAAACTATGCAGAACAAAATTAAATATACACGAACCACAATAATCAAGGCAAGAACCGATTTCAAAATTCTACAAGTGACAAGTCCTAAATAGTTTTCGATAAACCAATAGAAGTCAAAGGAGCGTTTCTGACTTAATAACCCAGAGAAGATCCCAAGTACTGAAGTAGCCAAACTCACTTTTGCGTCTTTTTGTGTGTCCCTTAATAAAGGCGGCACCCATAATGAATACAAAGGCGGCTGAACACATGTGAAATTTGCGAACTTCCAAATAGCAAATGTTTGTTGTTTGGCAAACATCTTCAGACACACACTATAGAAAATAAACAAATGTTTGCTATTCGCCAAGACCTAAAACATTTCCTGTTGATTGTCGGTAAATAACCACACATCAAAGGAGCTAAATATTTGAGATGCGGACTAGTTATCGCCGATACAAACATGTGTGCGTATCGTAGTAGGTACTCTTACTTTAGTTGCTTTTCAATTAATATTATATCTGTTTGGACAAGATGGAGTGGGCAAATCAGACTGGTTGGAATTCTTAGAATTGTATGAAAAGGAACCTATAAAAAGAAATGCTTCACCTAAATAGACAGGACGTATATGAGCCGTGGTTACGCATAAAAAATAACTTAAGCACCTACATGATTTAAAAAAGAAAAAAGATTCAGCACCTAATAATTAAAATTAAAATTTGCTTCTATACATACATAGCTGTATATGGCTACATCATCGTCCATTGTATTTGTAGTGGGCTCTACAACTGGGGTATAAAGTTTTTCATTGGGCGTACGCCAACGTAGGCATTTTGAGGGGAACACGATTTCTGGTAAGGACGAGGTAAAGCGTCAATCAAGCTGTCATCTCATACAAAAACTTTGAATGTTGCTATCTTTATATATTAATAAGCATGACCCAATGCTGGTCTTTACTACTCCAAGACATGAGTTTATAGGACTGATTCACTTCTTTTACATTCAGTTGGCAGTCAGCAAAAATGTAATTAAAATGCGCCCTGAGGGCAAAAATAACTTAAATACTAAAGATTAAGGAATTTTAAATTTTCCACTCTGTTTTTACTCTCCTCCCCCACTTTCGCCCACAATCCGACCGATCGAGATAATAGTTCATGGAACCAGACGATCAGTTGAAAAGGCACTGGCATCAAAACAGACGATTTGAAATGTCCTCATGTTGTATCTCTCTTTACATGGTAACCGCTCTTCGATACGGAGGCAGGATTATGGTACACTGAGAAAAAGTTAAGTTACGAAAATAAGAATAGTAGGAGAAAACTTTATTAATCATTAATTAGTTTAATAAGCAAGCAAAAACCAGATCTCAACTAGCGAATAAATCGATATATTTATGATGACCAAATTGGTTAAGGCATTGGTGTATAAAACCGAAGGTTGTCGGCTCAAATTCGGCTCCTAGTTCTACTTTTTCTGTATTTTCATTCTTCGTCTGATATATGCCACTAACTTGATTTATTTGAAATTTTGAAGCATGCTTTAAAGAAAGCTTTTTTCGATTGCAAATTTGCGTTAAGTTAGAGGATTCTTTAATAAACGAATATAGGTTAGTTGATTGATGTAAACTGATCATGTATTCTATAAAACCTTGTATGTTGTTTGTATGTATGTCGGTCGTCAGCAATGTTTTACGACCTGTATTAAATATATTTTTAATATACTTATTCATCCTATTATCTTACTCATATAATATGTATAATCGTATTCTGTTGTCTACGCCTCTAGGGAAGTTATTGTTTTTTAATTTTAGGTACCTACTAAACAACCTATATGTTGTTACTAAGTATCTAGCCACTAAGTACGTATTATTATATTCTCTCTAATTTTAACTGCACGTATATTTTTGCGTACAATACCAAATATCTATTTCTCTAACAAAATTAAGCCAAATTACCAGTAAGTAATAACGGGAGACGCGAGTCAAGGACGAAATAAAAAGTATATCAATTTGCTCAATTCGATCAGTCCGGTCTTCGACACAGTTTCGAACGTCTCGCTGTATGCAAGCGGTGTTTAGGGTGTATTTTTCAGTACGCTGTGATTTTGCCAGTTTATCCTACTCAGGTCTGTTGCAGTCGCAGATAAACTCCTTGCCAAATCACAAGCTACAGTTATTGTTATAAACCCACTAAAGTAGCGCCATCTACCCCAAATACAGAAAAATTACTAAAAACAATGTTTAGATGTAGGAAAGATTATGATGCAAATTATTGGTAGGAGTACCGTAAAGGGATCGACGGATTTCTTTCAGACACATTTAACGTCAACGCCGGAGTCCCTCAAGGTTCTATATTGTCGCCCGCCCTCCTTTTACAATACATTAACGATCTTTTGAAAAAAACTAAAAATTCTATACAGGGTGTTAATTAATGTCATGCAGATATTTCAGGGGGTGATAGTACTCGTCAAAATAGGAAAAAAATGCAAATATATGCATGGTCTAAAACGCGTTATTTTCGTTATATAGGGTGGCAAAGTTTCAATTTTTTTCTCGTATTTTGCGTTTTCTCTCTTATATTCTGTGATAATTATCTAAAATTTGGAACATCAACAATTTTTTAGAATCTCAGTAGTGGGAATAGGAGAGTTCTGCATCATTGGAGCACCTATGATGCAGAACTCTCCTATTCCCACTACTCTCTACAATGAAGTATCAAAATTGTCAGTCGCAGTATACAGGGTGTTACATTTTCTTGAATCGGCTACAATTTTATATTTCAGAACTTTTTTTTTGAGCTCCCTGTATGAATACCGGTATGAAATTTGAACCCTTTGTTCCTTTGTTTAGCGTTCTGGTCTCTTGCACTATCCTCGTATCTGTTACCGTTTTCGATTTATTTGCAAAAATAGCCATCGATGGAAATTACGTGTAGGCGAAATAAAGCAGAGTAAAAAGCTGTTTTTATTTTTATGTATTCTAAGCAATTATTTTCATTTTATTTTAGATCAACCGACAGGGTTACTAACAATCAGATAAAAACATTACAAATTAAAAATAAATTAAAACAAAACAATAATTAATTAGTTAATCAAATAAAAACAAAACAAGATTATGAAAACTGTTGAAAATGTCCGCCTCTTGCTAAAATGCACGAATCAAGTCTTCGCCTCATGGACTGACGGACTCTGCCAAATATTTCAGGAGTATTGCGAATGATGTCGCATGAAGCTATTATTCTATTTCTTAAATCCTCTTCTGTCTGGACTGCGGTCTGATACACTAGTGATATCAGGTGTCCCCAGAAAAAGAAATCCAGGCTATTCAGGTCTGGGGATCTAGGGGGCAATGGCTGAGGTGCCCCTCGACCCATCCAACGGTTGGTAAAAATTTGATTGAGAAAGTTTCTCACCTCTATGCTGAAGTGCGGTGGTGCACCATCGTGCATGAACCACATTTGGTTTCTGCCAAGAATTGGTACCTCTTCTAGCAGCCCTAGAAGTTCCTCTTCAAGAAATTGACGATAATATTGTCCGTTTAGCCTTGTCCTACCAAATAATCTCCAATAATGCCGGCCCACACATTTACTGAAAACTGTTCTTGGAAATTATTTTCGCGTATCGAATGCGGATTCTCTTCTGCCCAAAAATGGTTGTTGTGAAAATTGTTTATGGCATTCCTTGAGAAATTTGTTTCATCACTAAATAAAATCGTGTTTTCAAATAACGGATATTGGGCTAGCATTTGTAGGAACCATTGGAAAAAATTAAAACGTAGTGGAAAGTCACGTGGGAGAAGAGCTTGAACTCTTTGGATTTGGTAAGGATACATTAAGTTGTCTATTAAAATTTTCCAGACAAGCACAAATGAAATGTTAAGTGTTGCGGCAGTTTTTCTCGTACTAGTAGCAGGATAATTTTCTACTGCATTCAGGACTGCTTCCTCGACTTCAGGAGTCCTAAAATAAATATCTGCATGACATTAATTAACACCCTGTATATAGCTTCGCTGATGACAGCACAGTCGTTTTATCTTTTGCTCGGACATCGGCTGCCAATGCACATCTCTATAGGCAGCAAGAGGTCTGACATCTCAACAAAGACCTGGAAGAAATTCTGTCTTGGGGTGATAGTAACCAAGTAGGCCAAGCGGCCATTGCTAAGGCAACCTCGCAGAAGCTTGGAATACTCTTCCGAACTAAGAACCTCTATACACCCCAACAACTTTTGATGCTCTATAAAGTCCAAATTCGACCATCGCTGGAGTACTGTTCGCATATTTGGGACTTTGCTCCTAAACATACCTTGCGATTAGATTCCATTCAAAGAAGAGCCAGAACAGACAAACAACCTGAAAAGCCTTGAACATCGAACGCAAGTTGGCGACTTGAGTCTATTTTACAAATATCTTCATGGCAAGTGCTCAACTGAGGTTGCCCGCTTGATACCACCCAGAGCGGTGCATGGTAGAATACACGACGAGTCACTGCAGCTCACCTGTACGTAGTTCAGCTTAGTGTCCCTCGAATGACACTGTTTAAAAATTCTTTCATCTGGAGAACGTCATCACTCTGGAACGATCTCCCTGAGGCCGTGTTCCCCAACGAGTATAATCTCCAAACATTCAAAACCAACGTGAATCATTTCTCGCGCACACGCCCCGCTCGCAGAGCGCCATAAAGGATTAATCCTGCAGTGCAGTGCCTAATGATAAACAAAAAAAAATAATTTAGCGACGTTCTTTCCCTATTCAATTCTGCGAATCAATTAATCACTGCATCCCTTAATTTCAAAGGAGAAGACGCATCAAATTAATCTACAGAATATTTGTTGCATTTCAACAGTTATAGAAAATCATCGCTCGAGAAACACAACGTTCAAAGTGGCATTTTGACACGAAAAATAACAAACACGAGAAGGAATCAGGACGGATAGACACTACAGACCAGTAGGTATTCAGCGGCAAACTATCGCGTGGTTACAGGGTGTCTGAAAAGAGTTACCCTCGTATATATGGAAACGTAAGTGTTTTATTTAACTTAAAAAATGCCCTATGGAGAACGGCGCAAAAGAATTCAGAAAAATAAAAGAAAACGTCCAACAATAAATTCGTTTATTATAAATTAAAGGAATCGTTAAATTTTATATCCCTTCGGTTCTTCGCTTTGTTCCGCTACCGTCTGTAATTGGGTTTCCGCAAATAAATTGAACTTGATTACGTGCCGGCCGCCAGCGCCATCGCGCGACTGATATTGGAAACGGTTATTAAAATCATTCCGAGGGTGGCGGGAGAAAGTTAACGTCTTCAAGACAGAACTGGATTTAATAAGATTTTCAAATGTTCCAGCATTTTCCAAACGATTGCCATTTAAAATGGGATATTTCTTTAAACCCTTCCACTACTGCTGGCAGTATTGGAAATTATGTTCGATGGGACTCAATGAGAACAATTGTTTAGTTTCTAAAGTAAAATCACAAGAGTTGGGATAAATTAAGAAATACGGTTGATAGACATTTAATCCGGTGCAACAAAAAAGCTGACTAACTAGGATCATAAGGTCGTACTACCGTCCTAGTAACGACTACGTAAGCACCAAAATCCACCGTAAAGAGATACTCAAAAAAGAGAAAAATAACATGATGGAATGAGTGGATAAGAATTTATAAAAACCCTGGTACAACCCAAGGGAAAACATAATATAATATCACACAATTCCGTCTCAAAAAACTTGGTTTTATAGAAATAATCACATCAAAAGAACTTGAGAGAAAAATGAGAATAGAACACTGTTTAACTTAAAACAATCAAATCAACAATCAACTCAATGAAATAAAAATTTGAAGTGATGAGATGTATGAGTTCGGGTGATCTTTAGGCGCAACTCCACCAAAACGACATTTGTCGGCGACAGGGTCGTCGACACATGATTCCTACAAAGTTTCAAGATTTGTAGGTCGACGACAATGTTGACGGCAAAGAGGATAGGGTTGACGGTTCCGCTCGGGAAGCGGTACATTAAAGGAAACCAATGTTGCCGACAATACTTGCGACTTTGTTTTTACTCGTCGCCACCACATGTACACGTAGGTACAGTTGATGCAAAACAATTTCCAATGCACGTTATCAATCTGATAATTGTAAATCCGTAAGCAAACACGACGAAATTAAATTTGGGCAAAAAAACATTAAAACTCTATGCGATATTGAATTTACTACAAACTTAAAGTATTCTTCTTTGAATGGAACCCACGTATAGCAAATATTTTGTTTATTTAAGCTTGTAAAAATTAATATAATTTGAATTTTATTGGCCGATATTTGGCACCACAACTGTAAACGGTGCGGTGGCGCTCGTTCGTTGGCTTGGTTTGACGTTTCATGCAAAACTAACTTTAATTATTCGTGGTTCCGTGTTGCTGTGCGTCTATTTTTTAACAAAAACTCCAGATCTTTTTATAAATAGGAAGCTATTTTCAGGAAGAACTTAACAACAATGTTATGTTAGGTTCGCTTATAAATATACTTATATATGTACCTATTATACTCTATACTACTTTGACTAAGGTTTAAATATAACTTACCTCTAATAGATAATTGTTTAAATAATTTCCTAAATTGTTTTTGAACTTCTGAAATTTGTCTCCAAGTATATCGCAACAGTTTTCCACGCAATCATAATTTCTAATCATTCTGATTACAGGTGATCTTCTTCCATCTAATTACAAGCGGGTGTTGAATATGTACATGTGTTCCTATTTTTAAGACGGGTTTTTTTGTTTGGGACATGCAGTGTTAGTGTTTTTACGTTAATGTTATCAACAGATATATTATTTATAATCTTGTACAAGTAATCAACACTTGTGTATGAACGATTATCATATAATGATAGTAATCCAAGATTTTGTAGATTCATTACATATTCCAAGCTTCGAGGGTATGTTTAAAATATTTCCTTTAAATATTTTCTAGCGTTAAAATATATTTTGTGTAAAAGGGACTCCATATTAAAGAGCAATATTCGAGTCTTGATTTTACAAAGGCATTATATAAATTATTTAAAGTTCGTATGGATCTAAATCCTTGCGAATTTCGTATAATAAATTCTAGATTTTTGTAGGCCTTATTGATAATATTTAGGACATGGTCATTGAATGTTAGTTTGGAATCGAATACCGTACCTAGATCTGTTACTTGATCAACATCTTTTAAGGTAACATTGTGCATTTTATACTGAAAATTTACTTTCTGGCGATGTGTAAATGATATTTTCTTACATTTTTCTGAGTTAAAATATTTCATATCGTCTGCAAATAATAAAATTTCACCAGTCTCAATACATTTTGTTATGTCATTTATGAATAATAAAAAGATAATTGAGGACAAGTTAGAACCTTGTGGAATTCCCGATGTGGAGGTATAAGATTCAGATTCAAAATCATTTACCATAACATATTGATGCCTATTTTCTAGATAGCTACTTAGAAATTCGATAAATTTGCGGGTAAGGGAAACTTACGTAGTTTACTTATTATTACTCTGTGATCCACCCGATCAAACGCCTTCGCAAACTCAGTGTGAATGACCACTTGGCCACCCTTCGCCAATGCATTCGTCAAGTAGCCCACCAAGTCCACTAGATTTCCTACGGTGGATCCTTTTTTACGGAAGCCGTACTGATATTCTGATAGCTGTATTTCTACGTGTGTAGTTATTCTATTATATATAATTATTTCAAAAATTTTAGATACATTAGATGAAATTGCAGTAGGTCGGTAATTTTGAATTTCAGTACGACTTCCGCTTATATAAATTGGAACAACTCTAGATATCTTAAATTTTTCGGAAAAATCTTATTTTTAATGGCCAAGCTTGAATTGATAAGATGTTGTTTTCTGAGATCTCGGGTAAATCTAACAAGTTGTTCTCTGAGTTCATACACTCAGAAATATTTTCTGAATATTTTTTTGTGAAAGACTCGCTTGAAGTGACTAGCAAACCCCTTGGTTTTTTAACCTTTTTGGTTTTCGTAATACATTTCATTGGATATGCCTTTTGAGAAGCATAATTTTGTATATTAGTCTTGACTTTTATAATATATTTTGAAAGCTGTAGTCTTGCAGACATTGGGGTATTTTTGTTTTTTTGTATAGTTTACGATTTCTTTCTTTAGCTTTAATATCCAATTTTATTTCTTCCGAAAACTACAGAGGAAACTTTATGCCCAGAGGTTTTGCTTTTGGTACACATTCATCAAAGATTTCATAAATTATATCATAACATTTTTCTACAGCTTCATTTACGTTATAATGCGTTAGATCATCCCATTTGCGAATAATGCTCCGACTGGTAAATTTCAAATATTTATTTGGCGGTAAAAGTGTCAGAACGAAGTTTTAAGATTTTGGGAATTCGCAAAATTTAAAATCTGGGGGGCGGGAATCTTGAATGACTTTCAATATTTTACGAATATTCGTGCGATTTTTGTTATCCGACCGCACAGCTGTTTGACAATTTCTATGACCCTATTTCATCTTATCTAACGGCGCAGCACAGGAAGTTACCTCTGGTGTTCCACAGGGATCAGTTCTGGGTCCCATTTTATTCCTACTTTTTATAAATGATCTTTCTAATCTGAACATCCGATCCATGTGCAGGATAAAATCGCGTGAGTCCTGCAAACCTTTTTTTATATCCTTAAACATCTTGACTCTACCATCTATCTTTATACTCGAAACTGCTTGTCTCATACATAATAAATACATATAAGCAAGAAATTGAGACTACCAGCTTGTACGCAACTCGCTCTTCCCATTTAACTGCTTTACCTATTCCGTCTTCAACTTTAACGAAAAAATCAATTATATTCAATAGCAAAAAACTGTTTAACCATCTACCTTTAAATATCAGAATGATTGAAAATCCTATTAAGTTTAGAAGACAAATAAAAATGCTATTGGTTGGAAAGGCCTGCTACTCTGTTGAAGAGTTTTATAATGATCGTTTGGATTAGTTTTTAGTCGTGTTGTACATTGAATTTTTTTTTTACTTTTTTGACGATTCGATTCTCTACAACTTACCTTTTCTGGTTGTTGTATATAGTATTTTTTGTACTCCTTGTAACTATAATATAGATTTTATTCCACCTACTATTGTCTAGACCCAGAGTCTGACCAAGTTTATGTCGACTAAATTAGATTAACTCGCTTTGTAAATAACATTTTGTTTTATTACAATAAAGCTGTTTTTGACTTAGACTTTGACTTTGACTTTGTGGTATTATTTATCGATTTGTGATTATAATCAACATAAAATCACAGGAGTAATAAATAAATAAAGGTAAAACGAATTAAAAATTTACGTTGATGCTTGAGGTTATGTAGTTTTGTTCGGCCAATGTTTTGTCAACCGAAATGTTGAAAGCTAAAAACACTTAAATATCCTTAAATCACCAAGGAAATTCGCATCTATATGAAATAGGACAAAAGAGGTAATTTTTCGAATGCGAAATTCGTGATTTGCAATCCATGATTCGCATCTTTATGAACTAAGCTTAAGGCGCACTTTAGTTCAGCTGAACTCGGGCTTAAGCGCGAAATCTACCACCGGGCATTAGACAGTGGAAAAGGAAATGTAGTGAGACTAACTAGGAGAACAAGATGAAGTACGCAGATGACCAGGTAGCAGTTACAAAGGATAAAAAGAATATTCTCATAGTTTTAACCGTAAAATACAAAATAAGCAAAAAGGAGAAGCTAAGAGGACCCGTACATTTTGTATTATGGTGTAATAATATCATATAAGAAAGAAAAGAGAGAATATTGTCACGAGGGGCACCGGGGGCTTGATTAAAAGATGGTCATCATAATTATTGCAGATTTTTATTAATGTTAAAATCACTTAAATAATCCACTCTCTCAGGCTTCAGATACCTATAATAACTTACCTCTTTCAATTAAGCAAACTGTTATCAATAAAACATTTGTAAAAACTCTAAAAATTCACAATAATATTAGCTAGCAATAATTTGATTGTTAGATCTAGGAGTGAACACAGGATAAATGGGAGTCTCTGCACACAGGGAACTGTGATTTACTTGGGATAAAAAGATATAATACCTTGTGCAGCGTATAACTCCTATGACTGAATAATAATTAGTTATGTACTCGAGGCCAGTGCTTGAAGCACTGTTTAGGGTAGATTAAGATTTAATTGTGTTATTAAATTGTAAAATATTTACTAAATAAAGCATTTTCAAAAAAAAAACTTATAAACACATAAATTATCCTACCTTATACACTGCGTCCATTAATTATGGAATAGGTAAAAAAGTACTCAAATTTTAAACATCCATATCTCCATCAAAATTATATCAATCCACTCAATTTTTGATTTATTAGGTAGGCCGTCCCTTGGACTACTTAGCACAAAGTATTTGACCTTACTTTATGTCTTTTTTATACAGGATGATGGCTAAGATACCAAGCCATGTAAAATGTGCTGATTTTAAAATTAATGTTTGGAAAATACGAAGCAATGGAAATTGAATTTTATTAGTGTACTGGTTACAGCTTTATGTTAGGTACTTACTGTACAAATTACAGCGCAGTGCCGTTCGTGTCAATTAAAAAAAAAATAAAAAAATAAAAAATGGAATAGGTAAAAAAGTACTCGAATTTTAAAATCAATATCTTCATCAATCCATTCAATTTTCAGTTTATTAGGTAGGCTGTCCCTTGAACTACTTAGAACAATGTGTTTGACCTCACTTTATGTCTTTTTTATACAGGATCATGGATAAGATACCAAGCCGTGTAAAATGAGCTGATTTTAAAATTAATGTTTGGAAAATACGAAGCAATGAAAATGGAATTTTATTAGTGTACTGGTTATAACTTTATGTTAGGTACTTACTGTACAAATTACAGTGCAGTGCCGTTCGTGCAAATTATATTGACTGAAATCTGTATATTGCAAATTATATTGACTGAAAACGTTTTACTTCTATTTGGATTTACGTTGCTAGTCAACCAATTGCCCTTGTCAATTTATCAAGATTATAAATTTGTTGGCAGTTCTTGACAAGGCCTTTTGTTTAGTTTCTTTTTTTAAATGAATGCCAATATCCGATTCATATCTCCAGAAGAATGTTCCTATGCAAGAGGATTGTTTGAGCAGGGCCGGTCTCAGTCTGATATTGCCAGAATCATGAATAAAACGGGGCTATATCAAAAATTTTAAAACGGTATCGAGAATATGGATCGAATCAAAGAAGAGCAGGGCAAGGCCGACCAAGCAAAACAACTGCTAATCAGGATCGGTTTTTAACAATACAATGTGTTCGGGAGCTATTTACAACAAGTACCAAGCTACAAGCACGGTTGTCAAACGTTCACAATGTTCGACTATGTAACCAAACAATACTTAATCGCTTAAAAGAGGTCCAACTGAAACCGTACGAAGCAGCGATAGGACCAAAGCTGGAACCACACCATAGACGTGAACGATTGCAGTTTGCTCAAGAGCATTTGCCATGGGGTGAAGATGAATGGGCTAATGTTTTATTTAGTGACGAATCCCGTTTTTGTCTATACAGCAATGATAGACGCTTAAAAGTGTTTCGAAGACCTGGTGATCGCTATGCTCAGTGTAATTTTAAAGAGCGGGTTAGTTATGGCGGTGGATCAATTATGGTTTGGGGAAGTATATCTCTAGAGGCAAAAACGGAATTGGTATTTGTAGAGCGATTAACTAGTGACAGGTACATTACGGAAATTCTTCAGGAGCATGTTGTGTCTTTTGCTCCCTTTATTGGAGAAAACTTCATTTTTATGCAAGATAACGCACGTCCACATACGGCGAGAATAGTAACGGAATATCTAGCAGAAACGGGAATTACCGTAATGAATTGGAAAGCTCGAAGCCCAGATCTTAACCCTATAGAGCATTTATGGGATCGAATGGGTAGAGAGGTTCGTGCAGATTGTGATTGACGCTACAAAGAATATGGGAAAATATGGATCAGGTTTTTATAAGAAATCTGATGCTCAGTATGCCAAATCGTTGTCAAGCTGTCATTAATGCCCGTGGAGGAAATACGCGTTATTAATTTTTATTCTTATAATTAAGTTGTTTCTTTAAATTGTTATTACTATTGTTAAGTTAGTGTTATATCACGATTTTTTAATTTTTTTTAATTAACACGAACGGCACTGCACTGTAATTTGTACAGTAAGTACCTAACATAAAGCTGTAACCAGTACACTAATAAAATTCCATTTTCATTGCTTCGTATTTTCCAAACATTAATTTTAAAATCAGCTTATTTTACATGGCTTGGTATCTTAGCCATTATCCTGTATAAAAAAGACATAAAGTAAAGTCAAATACTTTGTGCTAAGTAGTCCAAGGGACGGCCTACCTAATAAATCAAAAATTGAGTGGATTGATATAATTTTGATGGAGATATGGATGTTTAAAATTTGAGTACTTTTTTACCTATTCCATAATTAATGGACGCAGTGTATTAGGTTCCCTTGCTGTCATGGGGAAGTGTCTCGTGGCGTCGGTCGTAGTTTGGGGCACTGCTCGCTGGCTTCGTCGTTTTCGAAGTTCAAGTTCAATGTCTAAGTCCCCCAACTCGGTAGGCCGGTCGACACGCACGACTGCTGCACCCCACTTCGGCTCTGCCATGGGCCTCCTCCAAACGTGCAGAAACAGTGTCGTGTGTGTGGGAAAAAAGTACCTCTTGCAAATTGTGCAATACCTTATCAGGCTTAGAAGTTTGGCACTTAACCATAAAATATAGTTTATTAGGAACAGAAGTGGACTCTTGGCGGAGAGCAACAGGGATAATTAGACTAGAGCATCTATTAAATGAAGATATTAGAAGACAGATGCAGATAAATGAAACAATGCTGATGATTTATTATACCGGTTGATGCATGGCTTAGTTGAAAATAGGAATCCTATGTAAATTTAACATCTTCTAGTGCGGGTTTAATTCGAGTTTGTAGTAAGTCCAAATACATTAGGTACTGCTGTACGGTTGTCTTCCCTAAAAAATGGTCAAATGATGTGATGTAATACAATTCCCGCCCAAATATTTATTTTTTGTGGATATTGCGTCCGAGTATAAACATAACGACGTCCATTTCCTTGGCTCCAATACCGGCAATTTCGAACATTTGGTTTGTTGTTGAGGGTGAATCTAGATTCATCGGTGAAACAAATATTTCTTAAAAAATCTCTATTATTATTTGCTCTCTATATTACTTACCTCAAAACAGAATACCATTCTCCGTTCTTCATCACCTTGCCGTAGCTCTTGATGTTTTTGATACTTGTAAGGAAAATATTCATGTTTTTTTAAAGTGCGCAGCACTGTGGTTTGATGTTTTTCTACGGCTTGCCCAAGAATCCTTGTGCTAATAATTTTGTTTTCCTCCACGTGCAGTAAAATATTAAGATCTCTATTATCCGTTTCTTCAGCTCTATTGACATTCTGAGTTGAGCATTTACAATTATTTATTACAGTGCTTTGGACTAAAATTTACTAATGATAAGTTTAATTAGTGAAATGGAAGGGATAGGCTTATCAGGGAATTGAATTGAAAACATTTCAGACACTGCTCTTAAACTGTTTCCTGAATAATATCACTTAATCATAGTTACTTTTTCCCTAACGGAATAGCTCATATTTAGCTATAATGAAAGCGCCATCAATGGAAATGTTGTCACTGACGCTACTTTTCGTTTTGTTCATGCCAAATAATCCAAACCATAAAAATTTGGTAATTTTGCCATCACATTTAATTGAATTAGTTAGGATTGGCTTATTAAAATTTATTCAAATTTAGTACATGGGTTTATTATATCGGCCTTTTCAAAAAATTATAACTCAGTTTTCCTCTAAAATGTACAGGGGAGCCAATAATTCAACTAAGTCAGGCGTCACCCGGTATGTTTATATTATATTTCTTTAAAATTTAAGTGTATGTTTAAAGAAATAAGAAAACAGAAAATTATCACTTATTATTTTACAGAAATAATACCAAAATTATATAATTTTCCTTCTTAGCTGGAATATGTCTTTACCCAAACAAAAGTTGAAATACGTTGGTACAGGTTAGTAAGGCGTAATTAAATTTGGGGGTAAATAAATCCCTTTTATTTCTGTAAAACATAATTTGCATAGTACACCCCTGCCCAACAATAATCGAGGCGAACCTCGTTGAAATGTAAATTTTCCTGAAACAATGTAATCCTACCAACCAGCTCGAGTGCTCTGAGAGGTCCTGTTTTGCTACAAACGCCCGAGTGGGATGTTACACTCATTTCACTGCGCTTTGTCTACCTTCTTTTAAGAGAAATATGTTTTTGACTGTGACGTTTTTTGCATACAGTGCTACCTTAAATAAAATTTTATTACACCATAATTCTTGGTAAAGTAGGTGGGTAATAAGAAAATCGTGCACACAAGAAAGTGTTTGGTTCAATTTTAATTTTATTTGTATGTTGTTTATGATGTTTAAAACAAGGTTTGATTTTAAGGGATGCTTTTTTAAAAAACACAAATACTTAGGAGCGCGACCTTTTATCGTTACTTGTTTTAAAGAAATAATAAGATGATTTTTGCACGCAACAATAAGATTTATAATTTCTCTTATCGGCAGAGATGGGTATGTACTTAGCAGTTTCCGTGTTAGCTTCTCATCGTTACATGTCTTCATCATAAGCCTACAGTTGTAGAAAGTAAAAGACAGAAAACTGTTTGATGGTCGTCTTAACTCTTTAAGAAGCCTCTTCAAGAAAATAGGCTTCGGATGGTAAAAGGATGAACTGAGGCGAGGGCTTATGGAATTTTCCCATGTAACTTTCAAGCGACTGGTATTTTTGAAAACATATTAAAGAAAAGGAAGCATTCTTGTACCAATTTGTTTTCTTGGATGAAACATGGATTTTTCAGAATGGAACCATTGGTCGATCTTGGCAAGATGAAAATAAAAGAAGTGTTGGATCTACTAAAGTTGATGGTAAAAGGTATAATGCAGTAAATAAATATACAGGGTGTCTCTAAAAGGTCAGTACAAAATCTGAGCACATATTCCTGGGGCCAAAATAAGGCAATTTAAAGCAATTTACCTTGGTCCCAAATTGCTTTGTTTCCGAGATACAGGGTGGTAAAGTTAAAAAATAAAAATCGAATTTTTTAAAATTAATGAACATTTTTTAACGTATTACTTTAAAACTTGGTATCCGGGGGTTTTATGGGATGCGAAACCCGAGTACGGACACCTTTTCACTGTCGCCATTAGAGGGCGCTTCACAAGGCACTTCTTATGGTTTAGAATAGCCATAACTTTTTTATCAGTGTAGTTCTTTCCTTTTTTTGTTAAGAAACTAATTTTTTGAACATTTTGAACCAAAAAAGGTACTCTATTTCGATTTTTGAGATTTTTACTGTTCGATGTCGCACCGGAATATTTAAATTATTTTGAATAAAGGATTCCGATATCAGTAAATTTTCGGCAGGAAAAAATGTTTCACTTGGGTTAGTTACAGCAAGTTTTGCAGGAAGAATTTGAGAATGGATTTTTTTAAAATTAAATGAGGAACAATTTTATTTTAAAAGTAAAGTTAATTAGCATAAACTTTTAGTAATTGTTTAAAATGACCTCCGTTAACATGAGTACAAAGATTAATACGACGTAAATAGTTTAAATTTACTCTTTACATCAATTCCGCATCGTTCTTTAATATGTTGACTGCATCTTGAATTCTTCCCCACAATTCCTCTTCATTATTAATCGGTCTGAAGTATACCATCGTTTTTAAAGACCCCCATAAAAAAACAATCCAACGGAGTCATATTCGGTGGGCGTGGCGGCCACTTTACAGGAGCGTCATTTCCTCTACCGATCCATCTGTTTGGATACTGTCGACGCAAATAATTGCGGACATTAAAACTAAAATGTAGTGGAGCACCGTCATGCATAAACCACATATATCGTCGAAGTTGAAATGGCAAATCTTCTAATAAATTTGGCAGCGTATTTTGTAAATGTTCTAAATAATCCACACCATTTAGTCGTGGCGGTAAAATGACAGGACCAATAATGAAATTGCCAATGATTCCTGCCCACACATTAATTCTAAACTCATGTTGATAATCAGTTTCTTTCGTGGCATGCAGGTTTTCATCAGCATAAACATGTTCGTTATGTAAGTTGGTTACACATCTTCTTGTAAAACATGCTTCGTCAGTAAATAAAATGTGCTTAGCAAAATTCACATCCTGTTGTCTTTGTTCGGTAATGAATCGACAGAAGTCCAATCGTTGATCGAGATCCGGAGCCAAAAGGTCTTGTACCTTTTGGATATGGTATGGATGAAGCTGCTGTTCTTTTAATGTTCTATGAACTACATCCTTGGATACTCCTACCTCTAAACCTAAGCGTCTGTGCTTAATTTTGGATCTTCAGCAATTCTTTCCAAAATTTGTTTCTCAACCGCAGGAGTCCTCCTTGCACGTTGCCGTCTATAATTGGTAGTTAAAGGAGTGAAGCTACCGGTTTCGCGAAGGCGTGTCTCAATAGCAGCAAATGTTTGATGGTTTGGTATGCGTCGATTTGGATATCTTTCCCTGTATACCCTAACACTTTGGCGGCCATTTCCTTCGCAATACCCGAAAACCAATAGCATATCCGTCATTTCTGCAGAACTGTATCCTTCAGCCATCTTTACAGTCGATTTAAAATTTAACTAACACGTTTCAAACACTTTATTTATTCTCGCATTGGCAAATTCTTACTGAAACACTTACTGTAAATAACATAGACTGATAGCGAAAATTCTTAAAATACGAGAAATGTGTACAGGGTTATCCAACCAAGACTAGACAAGGCGATTTTTTGACTGTTCCTGTACTTTTATAAAAAAACTGAAATAGCCATCTTAAGTCATTTTCTCCCGCGAATTCGAATATCTTCAGCAAAAAACAATTGAACATCAAACAAAAATACTAGGGGTCACTTTGATATTTTTTTAAATGGGATGCCGTATTTTTAATGAGCTTATCCGATTTCTCATATAAATTTTGATCTAAAATGTTGGATTTTTAATTCAAAAACGCCTTTTTACTTCAGTTTTAAATTCGGAAAATGTTCGTCTACCGTAAGATTAATACCTGATAGATGGATACCCGTTTCACCTGTTCACCCTTTAACCTGCTTTAAAGCGTCCGTCAGTTAGACAAAATAATCAAGTTTCAAATTTCTATATATTTTTCACGAATTAATTACAAATAATGAAATATTCTTTAGAAGAACGGCTAAATGTAATAAAATTATATTACAAAAGTGGAGAGAATGCTCGACAAACACAAAGAACATTTTTTGAGAGTTTCCAGAGACACATTTCAGTGGATACAATTCTCAGAATTAAGACCCTATTTGAAGAAAGTAAGACATTGAAAGATAAGCCAAGAAAGATGAAAAGACGGAATATAAGGGGTCGAGCTATTGTTCAATATTTTACTATAAATCCGAAGAGTTCTATTCCGCAAGCGGTACGAGAAGTAAGGTATGGTCCAGGGCTCCGGAGAGTAAGCTATGGAACAGTTCACAGAACTTTAAAAAAATGTTGTCTAAAACCATATTGCATCCTTCCCGTTCAATACTTAACACAGCTTCAAAAAAACTGCGATTTCGATTTGTTGCTTCAATGCTGATGAGAGAGCAAGACGAAGATTATAATTTATATAATAAAATTCTATGGAGTGACGAAGCGTCATTTACAACATCGGGGGTATACAATCGGAAAAATACAAGATACTGGGCAGCAGTTAATCCTCATAGATATGAAATGATAAAGTTTCAAGGTTGGAGCTCACTTAATGTTTGGTGTGGGATGTTAGAAAATCGAATTATTGGACCACTATTTTATCGTGGCTCTTTAACAGGCCAAAGATACCTCCATTTTCTTCATAACGATATCGAGGATTTCTTGGAAAGGTTGCCATTGCAAGCCTATAACAATATCATTTGGCAGCAGGATGGTGCTCCGCCTCATGCAGTTCGAGAAGTGGTAACATACCTAAACGAGCGTTACAATCAGTGGATTGGCCGTAACGGAACAATTCATTGGCCACCAAATAGCCCCGATATCACGCCAATGGATACATTTTTATGGGGTCATTTAAAAAATGTAGTTTATCAACGACCCAACAGAAGTCTGGAGGACATTCAGCAAAAAATTATAAATGAAATTAATAGACTTAACCAGGACCAAAATATTGTAAGAGATTCTTTGGAGAGATTGAAAAGGGGGCATCGGTCATGTTTTGAAAATAATGGAGGACACATAGAACAATTATATTATTGAGATTAAAGTTATTCACTTTAATTTATAGTTTTTTCTAATATGTCATACTTTTTTTATACGTAAGCAATAATAGATTTGCAAAAACTACTAAATTTGTAATTAATTGTGTGAAAAATATATAGAAATTTGAAACTTGATTATTTTGTCTAACTGACGGACGCTTTAAAGCAGGTTAAAGGGTGAACAGGTGAAACGGGTATCCATCTATCAGGTATTAATCTTACGGTAGACGAACATTTTCCGAATTTAAAACTGAAGAAAAAAGGCGTTTTTGAATTAAAAATCCAACATTTTAGATCAAAATTTATATGAGAAATCGGATAAGCTCATTAAAAATACGGCATCCCATTTAAAAAAATATCAAAGTGACCCCTAGTACTTTTGTTTGATGTTCAATTGTTTTTTGCTGAAGATATTCGAATTCGCGGGAGAAAATGACTTAAGATGGCTATTTCAGTTTTTTTATAAAAGTACAGGAAAAGTCAAAAAATCGCCTTGTCCAGTCTTGGTTGGATAACCCTGTACATTTAAATAGTCTGTTGCAAAAAAAATTTTAAAAGTGTTCATCAAACAGGTAAAAAATCCAATGATTTTTGGATGTGACACTCCAAAAAAGTATCTAAAGAAAATACATTTCCCACTGCTAATTCACTGACCACATTTCATCCTCAATGATAACAGCAAACATTCTTTATTCAAAATAAAGAGTACCTTTTTTGTTTCAAAATGTTCAAAAAAATTAGTTCCTTAACAAAAGAACTACACTGATAAAAAAGTTATAGCAATTCTAAACCATAAGAAGTGCACTGTGAAGCGCCCTCTAATGGCCACAGTGAAAAGGTGTCCGTATTCGGGTTTCGCATCCCAAAAATAACTCGGGTACCAAGTTTTAAAGTAATAAGTTAATAAATGTTTATTAATTTTAAAAAATTCGATTTTTATTTTTTAACTTTACCACCCTGTATCTCGGAAACGGAGCAATTTCGGACAAAGGTAAGTTGCTTTTAATCGCCTTATTTTGGCCTCAGGAATATGTGCTCAGATTTTGTGCATACCTTTTAGAGACACCCTGTATAAACTATGGTTAATTTTCGTATATTTATCTTGTTTTTATGAAAAAAAAAACTGTGAAATTTCCTCATTCGGATATTTTGGTTACAAGCTGGCAACACTGTCGATAACTGACGTCACTCGAAGGGTATGACGTGCATCGGTTTTCGTTTTGCATTAAGAATATACCTTCTTACAAATTGGTATATGAACCATTAGTAATGAGACCCTACATATTCATATAAAATATATTTTAATAGTATTGAATTTAAGGATATATGAATTATATGTTAATTATTAAAAACGTTGACGCAGTCTTGCGATTGGGTTGGTACGATATTCTGGTTTTAGTGAAAAAATACAAAAGGTAGGTATATTGCCGCACTTGAAAATGATTAACATGAGAAGTTTTCCAATAAATCACTTTTAGGAGCAACAAGTATCGTTTTAGTGCCGTTTTATGTGAATCACGTTAAGGCTAATTTTAAGAGACGAAAATTTAGGTGAAAACTGTCAAAAATACCGCCAAAATCCATTTTTATTGACGAAATAGATTCAAAAACCATTCTATTTTTTAAGGGAATCTGCCGCCTGGGGACTCAGTGTAAGAACGTAGTTTATATTTTTCTGGTTAGATGTTGTGCCACATTGATAAAACATAATAGTTGGACCAAATGTGTATTACCTAAATTCCGATTTAACTGAAGTAGTTTAGTTCCTCATACCATATAAATCTATTTTAAATTGGGTGCAATTTGGCTTCAGCTTTACTGTAGGGGTAAATGATATCTGCAATTAGGAAGGAAGTTGGGTTTTATTGGTCGAAAATTTATTGGAATAATAGTTCATTAAGTTCGGGAATTCTATGACCCTTGGAAGGAACTATTATTTGGTAGATAGGGCAGATAAAAAAGGAATTTGCCATTAAAGACGTTGTTGCGGCTTTTAACTAAACTGGGCATCAATGGAAGTAGAATAAGAAACTTTAAGGTTTTGTTTGATGCTTCCTAACTTTTAGACCATTAAACCGATAATAAAACCCTTGCCGGGCTAGCAAAGGTAAAATTTATGGATTTTCGGGAGTAATACAACAAGTGCATCTGATAATTCTGCTTGAAAGCGTGTTGTATTGTAATTGCATGAGTTGAAGGAGGGATTCTTCGAAATTTAGTCAAAAGTGAAAAAAACCGAATACAATGCGGTTATTTCTGATACACGAGTGGTATTCGGTGAAATATTTCTCGAAAAATCTTATTTCATATATTATACAGGGCTGCCCAGAAGTCCGGAATAAAATTAATATAGCCTTAACCTGTAACTTTTGGGAAAAATGCTCAGACACGTTAATTTAGTTTTATATATGCTCACATTTTGACCTTATTTGTTTGTTTTTTTATAGACATTAATGTCAAGGATATGACGACATCGATTTTTTTTAAATGGAAACATACAGCTTGTGATACATCATTTAAAAGCTAATATCTCGTACAGTATGCACATAAATTTTGACGCGATTCTGTCAAGCTATTTCAAAACGGCGACTGTTAAAAGTTTAAAAAAAATCCCTATTTAAATAAGCGGAAATGATAAATCATTGATGTTTTTTTACCTTTCAAGGTAAGAAATCTTCATTGTTTCACGTTCTGACATTTTGTGACATTGTGACTTAACAATAGTTATGGTTTATTTGTTATTTATTTTGTCAAAAAAATAAAAAAGTAATGAAACAAAACACAACAAAAAGGTGGTTTAACGTGGGAAACGCTGGAAATGTCCTCCACCCTCTACTTGGCATGCTCCCAAACGATGGTAAAATCCGTCGACGGAATTTTGAATGGCTTCAGCCGGTATGTTGTGTGTCTCCAATCTAATTTTGTTTTTCAAATCTTCAATATTATTTGGCATATTTTGGTAAACTTTTTCTTTTAAATATCCCCAAAGAAAATAGTCTAGAGGCGTTAAGTCTGGGAACCTCGGTGGCCATTCAATTGTACCACGTCGTCCAATCCAGCGACCTGGAAATTTCTTATCAAAATATCTTCTCACATTGACACCAAAATGCGGGGGAGCACCATCTTGCTGAAACCAAATTGTTTCATTAGGTATATCTGGATATACTTCGTTGGGAAAATTACAGCTAGAGCAGGCCTCAACTCGAAGGTTAAGAAATCCAGGTACCGTTAAGCTGTGAGGTTTTTTCCAAAAAGAATGGACCTAAAATTCGGTTATTAATGATACTTGCCCATACATTTGCTTTCTGGGGCCGCTGAGTATGCGCTTCAAATGTCCATCGTGGATTTCCTTGACTCCAGAAACGATAATTATGTCTTTTAACCACCCCGTTTAAATAGAAAGTAGCTTCATCCGAAAATAATGTTCTGTGGAAACCTATTATTCTCGTCACACTGTCTCATCATTTCTTCGCAAAATTGCAGACGCCCATCATAGTCATCTTCTAAAAGCTCTTGGATAAGACATACTTTATAAAGGTGATATTTTTCTGCTTTCAAAACTCTTCTAATAGTACCTTTAGGTATATGTATCATGATTTTGAGCCAATTAAACTGTTGAATCATGCGGATTATCCTGCAGGGATAATGCAATATCCAATTTTTCATCGTCGCCTAAAACACGTGGCCGTCCATTCCTAGGCAAGTCCTTTACTGTGCCACGTTCATCAAATTTGTGAAATATTATATATCTATAATAAGCCACTAGCATAAACGGTCATGAACCCTTGTTTGTCCCCCAGGCAAAATGGCCCACCTGTCAAAGTCACGTGTTTGAAAATGATCAATTGGAACGCGAGCTTCTTATTGGGCGAAATATGTGGTCAGATCGCATCGCGCGCCGGGCGGTAGAGAGACGAGACGGCACGGCGCAACGGTCAAGAGTAGTCTGCCAAGATGGGTCGGTGACGCCAGTGCTGTTCTTACGTGCGTTCCGCTATTTTGAGGCCTTTTTGGAGCAATTGAAGGAGTCTCAGTGACGCCAGTGCTGCTACGCGCGCTTCTTTAAAACCTTCTCGGGCAGTTAACCAGTCTTCCAAGATGGCTGCAGCTGAAAAGATTCTTCAAAATTAGTAAGATTACTATCCCTCATCTTCGCAACTATGTAATCATGGTGGCTTTAGTCTATTTGAAGATAAGATAAAATGGGTTTCCCATTTGAATTAACTGTTGTTCGCCAACTCTACTCTTAGCTAATTTGAAAACTGATGTGGCTCGTAGATAGTGATTGGTAACTTTTATGACGCCGTTTTTAAAAAAACCAGCATCGTCCGTAAAGAGAACTGAACCAATGAAATTTGCATCATTTCTGTGCCGATCTAAAATCCAGTTAGAAAACTCCATCCTCCGCGGGAAGTCATCAGAAAGAAGCTCATGAACTTTTACGGATGCAACTGTTGGTCTTTAAGGATTCTAGAGACCGTCGATTTTAGAGAATCAAACTCGACAGTCAATTTTCGGACTCTTGTAGAAGGATTTGCTTCTACGGCATTTAGGATGTTTTCTTCAACACCCTCACCGCAATGGATTTGATTTCCACAATTATTGTAGCTGGCTTTGTTAAACTTACCTACAATTATATATGATACTTTACATTGAATCTCTATGATTCGATAAGTACAAGTAAAAAATAAAACATCGTGGTCTCTCTAAAATGACTATCCAATCTTTCAAAGGTTCTCCTATCAGGAATTCTTCTATTTAGAAATCGTTCTTAATAAAGCCTTCTGGCTTCTCAGGCATTACACGACGCAAGCACATACATTAAATGTATGTCGGATGTCGGCATATTCAGGAAACGTAAATTCCATTACTAACTTATTAACCTAGAATGTATAGGAAATTATTTTTATGTGTTCTACCTGAATTCGGGAGATTGCCCACATATGCTGGGATACCCTGTATTATGAGTAATAGTATTCGGTTTAAATACTAAATCAATAGAAATTACATACCTAATATATAATATATACATAGTCAAAAATGATAAACTTGTATGATTGTTAGTATTCAGTAGTAGAACAAACTAGCTTCTAATTGACAGCTACCTACTGAGCAATTAAAAATGATCACAGTTGCTGTCAATAACCTCAAAGGAGAACCTCTACCTTTAAAGTCTTGTTGGAACCTTTTTATTAACCAGGTACTCTAGTAAGTAGATAGTACATAAATTATCACAGCTATTAATTTTAAATACTGAATACATTAATAGAAATTGAAAATTTATCCCGAAATTTATAAATTTATTTTAAGTTTAATTTGACCGGCTTTACTAGGAAAATAAATGACATTAGTAATCCAAAAGGAACTTGGGTTTTATGGGATTGAAATTAATCGGAATAATAGCTCAGTTAGTTGCGTAACTATATGACCCTCGGAAGGATCCATTACTTAAACGGTAGGCAGAATAAAAAATATAATGTATGATGGAGGCCTTGATGGGGTTTAATCAATTTGGTTTAACGGAGGTTGAAGGAAAATTGGTTTGTATTATATTTAAAAACACTGAATTTTTTTAACCTTAAGAGCTTTAAGGATGTACAAGGGTTGTTTGAAAAGTTTGGTCAAAATTATAAGAAAATAAACCTAATTCACACCTAAACTAATGGATTTACAGAAGTTTCGAACGTGAAAAAGAAATCGTTTCGAGCCAGATTTAGGAAATATGGCAGAAAATTTTGTCATTTTAGTACGAACTGCAAAAAATTTTAATTTGTCTGATGCCTCTAAAGCCTTTAAAGTAATTTACGAATATTGACTCGCGGGAAACGCTGTGCGATGTCACTATCTCCTATAGCAAGTCGAAGAGCCTTGCATGCTGCCGTTTTCTTCCTGGTTACGACTAAAAGACTATGCACATTGCTCTTTCTCCATTGCTGGATAACTGAGTTAATAATTTTTAATTTGTTTTTCTTTTTTCTAAAACAGTGTTAGATAAAGTATAGTCTAGAACTCAGATGAAATGGCATTTCTTACTTGTTATAGCAACTACCGACAATTAAATGAGAAGTACCTGAATTTATTATATCAGGTGTGCTTTATAAGGGGCTTAAATACATTTAACATAAATCCTAAATTGTTAGTTAGTTGTATTTCAACCACCAGTTGATTGAGAGCTGTTCGTATTTGAGAAATTAGAGAGTTTTGAGCAACATGTCGCGAGTTTGTTAAAATAAGCCGGATCATTTATGTAGTGAAGTGACTTTTGTGAAACAAAAACGTACACTTAGCCCTTTAATACAAGAGGCTTACCACATGTTTTTTGGCTGTAAAATTGAAGACCAGGATAAAAATTGGGCTCCCCATATCTGCAGCTACAAATGTGCGTCCAACATTCGCGGCTGGCTAAGTGGAAAAAAGCGTAAGATGCCCTTTGCTGTTTCTATGATCTGGCGAGAACCAAAAGACCACGTTACTGACTGTTACTTTTGTTTGACACCTCCCATCAAAAAAGACTTTTCGGAGAAAGAAAGGTGTATGATACAGTATCCAAATTTACAATCCGCCATACGCCCGGTGCCTCATAGTGACGAGTTGCCGTACCTAATCCACCTCAGGAATATAGCCTTGATTCTGATGATGATCCAATGGATTCAAACGGTAGTGTACTGGAAAATGTCGCCGGCCCATCAATCTCGCAAGACTCCGATTTGGTCTGTGAACTTCCCAGTAAAAAGTCCCACAAAATAAGTCAAAGTGAATTGAGTGACCTCATAAGGGATTTGTAATTGCCTAAGAAAAAATCCGAGCTATTGGCCCCTCGATTGCGACAATGGAACTTACTTTAAGATGAAGTAAAAGTTTCTGTGTGCCGAAGCCGTCAGAGAAACCTAACACCATTTTTTAACATGGAAAACAATTTGGTAGCTTGTAGGGACATTGAGGGATTATTGGCAGCTTTAAATCTCGACTATGATCCAAAAGATTGGAGACTTTTCATTGATTCCTCAAAAGTGAGTCCTAAAGCTGTGTTACTCCATAATGGAAACAAGTTGCCTTCAGTCCCAATTGGTCATGCAGTCCACATGAAAGAAACGTATAGCAATTTGAAATTGTTACTGGAGACCATACAATATGAAAGATCTAATTGGCAAATTTGTGGGGATCTAAAAGTTGTGGCGATTTTGCTTGGAATGCAGTTAGGTTATACGAAATACGCTGCTTCCTCTGAGAATGGGACAGTCGAGCACGATCGGATCACTATATAAAGAAAATTTGGCCACCGAGAGAGTCTTTTGAGCCAGGAACGAAAAATGTAGCTACCGCGCCATTAGTTCCCCCAGAAAAGCTTGGAATGCCTTTAAAATGGTTGCAACAAATTTTTGGGAAACATAAAAGCAGAAAACTATAAAGACCTGGTTGTGCAGTGGGGTGTAATATGTCGTTGAAAATTTATTTTCTGGATTCTCATCTGGATTACTCTCCGGAAAATTGTGGTGCTGTAAGTGACGAGCACAGTGAGAGGTTCCACCAGGATCTTTCAAACATGGAAAGAAGGTATCAGGGAAAATAGAACTGTAAGATGTTAGCCGACTACTCTTGAACTATTACGAGAGATGCCCCCGAGGCTGCTTTCAAAAGACAGGTTAATAAGCGTAAAATGAGTGTCTAAACTCACTGATCAAAATGTGCTATTTAATTGCTATTGTTGAACCAACAACATATTATTGTTTGTATGTTCATTATGCCTATAAACTAAAATGTGCATTGTATATGTATATGCCTATAAATGACCTAGTTATTGTTCCCTCACGAAATTAACGTAAATAAGTTGAAAGAAAGAAACATCCGGTCTGGGTACATACCTGTAGAACGATAAATCTTTGTTCAAGTTTTTACGCCTGTTTTAAATAATGTAAAATATTCTGTTTTGCCTCGGCATCGTCACAAAATGATCACACTTCACACACACAATCAAAATTTGTAGAAAAGTAAAGATAAACAGTACACAAAAGCCGTTAATAATAACAAATCAACTCGATAAAACGAGCTGTCAACCAAATTAACATTTGCTAAAGATTTTAAGGTTATGTCGAGCAAAAATGAGACGTTGTCACGTTGTCACCCTCCAGTTATATGAAATTATTTTTTGACACGTTTTATTTAGTTTAGAAATGGAAACAAATAATTTGAAAACACTTGGAATTACGGACTTAATGCTTATTTTGCAATTTTCTAACAAGATTTTTAGTAATTTTATCATTGCTGTAATTTTCTAAGGCTCACTCTTCTGCCCTGTTCTAAATAAATAAAAGTACATTTGGCAATACCTTTACGGCGCATGCGCACAAGTCGAAATGCCCCTGGATCTTCTATCTCTGTTGTTGCTTCAAGATATTCAGGGTAATAGCCATATAGTACTAATACATATATGCTATAAACCAACTGTCTTACTAACCTACCGGCAAAATATAGTTAAATTTTACCGATAATGTCATAATAGCATTACCGGCATTATAGAAATATAATATAACGACTGAAAATATGCGCGGAAATATTTGAAAATACATTATAGTTTTTAAAAAGACTTTAGTTTTGATTCGATTTGACTGTAACATTACAGTTGGATTTCATAAGATATATGTTTGACAGGAATTCACAAGCTGCTTGACTAATATCCTAATGTAAGCACCTTGTGATAATTTCTAACTGGTTTAAAAATATATCTTCTATAGAATACCTATGTTATTCCTCCTATATTGAATTTTAATTTATTAAATGTAATTTTTTTATTAACTCATTAATGCCCAGGTCTGTAGGTTACAGTTAACTTTATTTCCCAGGTCATCCTCAGGTTAAACTATATTTTTGGAAGTAAACCGAACTAACCTAAACATAAGTAAAGTAAAGAATATCAATAACGCTATACATATATCCAATGTTTAACTACAAACAACCCATTTGTCCTGTACTTAGACGCAGAATAATTTAATAGTCTTTATACTAAAAACATTTTCTAAATTTGTGTTTTATAGGTGGCAATGCAATACGTACCTATAAGTATTTAATTCAGTTTGTGGCCACAGGCCAACTATATTATGCAAGTGATATCAGTATTTTGATACATTTACAGACACCAGTTATTAAAAACTACAAGCTACAGAAAAATAAAGGTTACTACAAGCTGTTAAACATAAAGGATGGTGTAGGTGTATGTAAAAATATTAATAATTTAACTGCAAGCAAGGTAGGTAAATAGAAGTTTTGAAAAATAAGGAAGGAACTGATTAATAACTTTTAAAAGATCATTATTATAAAGTTGTGAATCTAAGAATATACTTATGAAATATCTACTTTAGTATAATACCTACAATAAATGTACTTCCAAAAATCATCAATCGCAAGGCATGGTCGACAGCGAAGTTTCAGCTAAAAGATACCCCAAGAAGGAACTTATTTGCTTATGAAAAAATAATCTAAAGACTTAGATATTACCATAAACTTACCAACAAGTACCACTAATTGATTCCAAAATCATCAAACCCAATTTATAAAGAAAAAAGTCGTGGAAAATCACAAACACGTCAGAAGACTAGACGAGAAGTAAACTGTCATTATTGTCATTAAATAAATTAGTATTGCAAAAAAAACACTAACTTTTTAATGTTTTTGTAAGATTTTAACCGAAAACGATGATAGTATGAACTTAAATTAATTACATGTCCAATGAAATCATTGAAACTTATTAAAAGTATTCGATTAGCGGAGATTATTAATAAGAACTTGAAATAAGAAAACAAAAAGTTACTAGCAGATATGTCAAACCCTCCCGCCCCCTGATATTAACTGGCCCACAAATTGCTTGTTGCCCTACTCTCATATTTTGATGACACACCTGGTTGAAACCAAATTAATGACCAGTTCTGGCCAAGCTAAAAACTGTAAATTTTGTTACGCCATCTATTTAGTTCGTTGCTAAGAAGTATAAATATCTTAAAGAATTCCTTAAGATTCTAACGCCTCTTCTCATAACTTACTTACACTCAACTTGTAAGTCAAAATTTATTATTTGGTGTAAATCTGAAGTAAAAGTTGAAGTTTTATTGGCTTTTAATACTTTATTTGTGCCTTGGGCCCAAGTTCTTAGTTGCCCAGCTTTTTATTAACAGCGGACGAGATTGGAATTTTTATATCAAAGGAAATGTTAATCTTTCTCGGAATTAAAAAAAGTTTAAGGGTTCTTAGAAATATACAAGGTATCTTAAAATATGTGGTTGATGTGTACCTGTATGTAAATTGAAATATAAATATTGGGACCGTGATCTGGACTACAACCTACGTCGAGCTTCTTCTGCATATTTCAGTGGCAGCGTTGTTAATTTATGGATTATTTTTGGTTTTGCAATGCAGCGAGGATTTTATTTTTTGACTTTAAATTCATAAAAGCAAATCTGATTCACTCGGTACAAAATTCAATTTCAAAATAATCCAACAACATATATAACAATAACAAATACTATGTCAAAAAAGTCTCCATACACTTAACAATAATCAATATTAGTTTAACAGAAAATTACAATATCTTTTAACCTATTATTTAGTTGGACCTCCGTTGGCCTTGATAATCTCTTGTAATCTTTTTGACATGCTTGCAACCAGCTTTCTAGTAATTTCTGGAGGTATGGTCTCCCTATCGTGTATTATTCTATTTTTTAACTGTTCCTTATTAGAAAAATTGTGTTTGCGAATGCGCTGTTTTAGATCGTCCTACAAATGTTCGATGGGGTTAATATTGGGTGATTGTGAAGGGGTATGAAGCTGCTCTCCCACATTATGAATCATCCATTCGCGGGCCATCCTCGCGGTATGTTTAGGATCATTGTCCTACTGGAAACGGTACCTTTCCTTGAGTCCCAATTTCTGGACACTTTCTCGCAAATTGTTCCATTAAATGTTTAGATAAACATGCTGATCCATTGCACCATCAATAAAGTTTAAATTTCCTACTCCCCCTAAAGACATGCATCTCCAAAGCAGAACACTGCCACCACTTACCGTAGAACAAATATCTTCGATTTCTAATGCTGTATTCTTCTTTCTCCAAACTTCTCCATCAGACCCGAAAATATTGATCTTAGTTTCGTCACTAAAAATTATTGTTTCCCAAAACTCAGGAGGCTTTAAAACGTATTTCCCAGCAAGCTCTAATTGTTTTCTGCGATTAATTTCTGAAATAAACGGCTTCTTTCTGGCTACACGTCCATTATAATCTGCCCTGCGTAAATAATTTCTCACAGTTTGCGGAAAAACGTTTTTCGAAAATTCTTCTCTAATTTCTTCTGCAACTTTTGGTGCACTTTTCCTTGAATCTTTACTTATTTCTCTAACAATACTGGCCTCTTCACGTGGAGTTAATTTCTTAGGTCGACCTGGGCGGGGTCGAATCTTATACGAACCAGTTAATTTGTATTAGTTTACTATATACTGAACCGTAGCGTGTGTTTTCCCTATAATTATTCCTATATTTCTAAATGATTTTCCATCTTTTCATAAATCAATTACAATCTTTCGAACTGCATTGGGAATTTCCCAATTTCTTTTACTCATTTTTGTAACAATAATTAAATAAATTCACTGCAAGATCAACTACAACGGGTGACAGATTAAAAGGTATGGCTGAAAATGATTCATTTGTTTTAGACTTACCTAGCGATGACTACTTGATGAAGTGCAACTGAATATAATGTAGTTCTTCTTGCGTATATCTTACTATATGAAGAGTTTTTTGACTTAGTTTTTGTTAATATTTTTAAATTATGATGTAACATTTCAATAAAATATTTTCCAGTTAATTTTTATTTCCTTTTTTATTGGTTATGCATGAATTAATCATATAAATTTTGTTTTTCATAGTTTCAGTTAGACGGTTAAAACTAATAAAAAATATGTATAAAGATATGCAGTGTATGGAGACTTTTTGGACTGAGTGTAACTGGCATAAGGAGTTCCTATCTGGCCGCTTTCAAAATGTAATCTTAAAGCAATATAACATTGTTTGGAAAACATGTTTTTTAATAGTCAAAGTAATAAACTAGTGTTTCATTCCGCAGTATTCTAATTCTCGGAAAGCATCAAGTCTTCTGTGGGCGTGAAAGCGTGCTATACTCTAAACTAAATCATATTAAATTAACGTCTGCGATAACCGTTAATCGGTAGCTTTGCAATAGGCTTAGGGAGTAAGTAAGGTGGGTTTTGTGATGTTTTGACCGACAACATCACTTGAATGCTTCAGCGGTCGCTTCTTGTTGGTTAGTCAATAGGACCCACGTGACCACATGTGATTATTCACACGTTCCAGCCCATAGCGCTGTAGCACCATATACAACTCAGTGTCCTGATACTTCAAAGCAAGCAGATGCTTCACGGGGCTAAAGCAAATTATAACATGTGTTTTGATCTCACATGAGTGTCAGGCAAAGTGATTTTCTAATGTTAAAGTAATTTTGGGGACGCGTGCCCGGTAACACAGGTTATAGTTCTTTTAAACGTGCAGTAAAATTACCGTAAATTTCGCAGTTAAATAGACTGCACTCTTTGTGTTTGGTTAAGACGTGGACGAAGTTACACCTCATTGCCTTGCAGCTCGCGTAAATACGTGAAATGTTCCGCTCTGTACAGAACATATCTTTCAAATATCCCTCCTGATATTCAGGCGGCAGTGAGGCTATAATTAATTCAAGTTCTGATTCACCGCTAAGGTAAAAACCAATAAAATCTTAACGGTGCAGTGCTGTAGGGTTATTAAGATAACGTATTCGTGTTTATCAATGTAAAAACTGTAATACTGTAATGGTGGTGACAAGTGGAAGAATAAAAAGTCATAGCAAAATAAGTTGTGTTTAATTGGCCTAGCAAAAATTAAATGAACCGACCTTATACTGTGGGTGATACAGTGTCTATGTGAGGTCAAGGCGAACCCCTGTCTAAAACACACATTTTTTGAGTGCTAAAGTGGTAGACTGTATTAATCGATAATTAATACATAACTGTATTTATCCATGGATGAGTATATGCATTTGGATGTTGGTTGATATGACGTACACCAAGAACATCTCATCTCATTTTCTCTCAGTGTAAACACCTTGAGAGTTTTATATGTTTGTTTATTTACACTATATTTTTTATATATTGTTTAATACTTTTATATATATATTATGTATAATGCAGATGAGAGTTGCAGCACGTGGCTTCATCTCGTGGCAACCACACGTATCATCTATTATGCTGAAGAGCCGTAAACGGCGAAACGCGTCCAAGGATTGGGTCTGACGGAAAGGATAAGGAACAACTCTTTACACAAACTTATTTTAAGTTTGTATTTTTTAATATTCAGCTTGCGGTAGGCTGAACCGATACATTGGCTTCCAGCTACACTCAACGTAGTTTGCCCGCGATGAGCCGCTTTGCCAGCGTTTAAACCTATATGGATTCTCGCTGTCCTGGTTGGGTTGATACGTGTGGTTGCCACAAGATGTTGCCACGTGCGGTAACTCTCATTTGTATATTTGCATCTCTGTGTTAAAGCACTTTGAAGTCCCTTACCTTTCCGTCAGACCCGGAGCCTTGCTGAAGAGGCGTAAACGGCGAAACGCGTCCAACGATTGGGTCTGATGGAAAGGATAAGGGACAACTCTTTGCACAAACTTATTTTAAGTTTGCGTTTTTCATTATGTATTATGACTTGCTACAAACCATTGTGTATAGTTAGTGAATAAATACTTTGACTTTGATGCCTACTTTATAACTATACTTTCTGGTATTTTCAAACTTGTGATATAGCATTGGGATTTTATTTCTTTTAGACACTTAGTTTATGAGATTATTACATTAAGGACTGTTTGTTAATGATAATGTAACATGCTCCTTGGATAATAAATGAATTTAAAATAAATGACCGAGCCTTCTTAGGTTACTAGTAATAAACGGTTAGACTTTCTGAACTATCTGCCCAGTTTGAAGTTATTTAATTTATGTTGACGTAATATTAAGATAATAATTACCTCTTGTCCGAGGCTCATGTTTTTATTCAAAAATTTATTTTAAAATATTGTTCTATCCTAATGTCTCTGTGCTGTCAAATAATTTAAAATCTTACTATAATGAGTATATTATTATCTATTCAACCAGTAGTTTTTTTTTTATCAAATGTAGACATATAATCCTAAAGAGGTCTTTCGTTTACGTGCTTCCATTTTGTGTTTTTAATATGGTGCAATACTTTCTTCACTCAGTGTGAGCCGATTATTGTCAAATGTCGATAACCTTATCGTAGAATATTCATACTTAAAATACGTTATTTCGTATCAGGACATAACTTCATAGAATGTAATTAATTCAATAGTTCTTGCCATCACAAAAGTTTCCTCAAATAAAAGTGACTTTCAAGACTTAAAGACTGTTAGTTTAGTTTTCTAGTCCGTCTGAAATGGCACCATAAAAGAAATAACAATCATAAATTTAATGGGAAAACTTTACCCTACTACTCACAAATGAGATTGCATAAATTAGTTTACAGTCAAAAATATAACATAACTATTAGAATACTGTTTTGTTCTACATCAACATTGTAATTATAACTGATATTAAAATCGAACAAAAATACACCGGTACAATGCATTCTCCATTACGGCATAAATTTAAATAATTAAATATTCCTTTATAAAAAATACAAAATGCACATCATAATTTAGTATATTGTCTAGTTTAAAATATTAATAATTAAACTATATACTGAAATATAAAAGACCATTTTAAAAGATTAAATTGTCATTATAGGCTAGGATTTTTGTCATATCTGAGAAAGTATTGATCCTTGATGGAAAACGGGAAAATTAGCAGAAGCGGCAAAAAAAAAGTGCTGGAATTTTTTTTTTAAATGTACGATTGCCGCTAGAGGCCAAAATCAATTCGGTTTAGTCATAACTGTTTTCTAAATGTCTGGGACCAATACATTTTGAGACGTGTCCAGAAGCCGCCCTTATCCGAACACCCGATAGATATTATCGTTATTACCATCAAGGTGTGCTTTGCATTTAAATCCGTACTGCTTATAGAGGTAGGACTTAATACCTGTTGGGTTTAAGTAAGTACCAGCATTGTCAATAAATTCTGTCATCTGTAACAGTCGTTACAAGTTATTTGATTTATCGCTAATTTATCCAATTTCTTGAATAATTCGTAATTCATTTTATGGAACAGCATAAAAAATTCCTGTTTGAAGCGTATTTCGGCTAGTGGTAAACTTTCCTAACGTCACTTTCACTGCTGGGGATTTTTGTCATTACCTCAAAAGAACCGTGGCTCAGTTTAGGGAAACAGGTTCTATACAACATAAAAAAGGAGTTAGAAAAATATCTGTAAGAACAGAAGAACTTACTGCAAACGTTCGTGAAATAATGCAAAATACGCCAAAAAAATATATAAGACGCCTGTCTCAAGAAGTGGGGAGATCTTATGGAACATGCAGGACATTCTTAAAAAACAGTTTTAAACAAATTTGTTTTCTTATAAAGTGCGATTATTTCAAGAAATACGAACTGCAGATTTTGAAAGACGCAGGAATTACTGTACGTGATTTACCCAAAATTTATTGGAAATAAATCAATGTTAAAGCCAAGTTCATTTACTACGATTTTCACCGCAAAGCAACGAGAAGCCAGTTTCCTGTTCAATAGCTCAATGCCATAATATGATCCTCAAATCTAAGTTCGTTATCTCTAACTAATCCAAGAGACTTAGTTCTCGAGAGATTTTGGAGGAGTAAGTCATCAATAACCAAACCCTCCATATCACACCTAAAACCAACCATATATATATTTTTTTAATTCTTAGAGACAGCTGGTTTGCACTAAACCACTCCTTGATTAAATATAACTTAATAATAATAATAATAATAATAATAAACGTCATTTATTTTTTAAATTCTCTTTAAGACAACAACTACATATTTCAATTATAGGAAGAAAAAAAAAATAAACACTATCAATAAAGGCGAAGTTTAGCCAATGGCTATTCTTACACTTAACCTCTAAGCGAGTGTATAATATATTAGAATTTAATCTAGAGTATAGGTACATACATGTGCATTAAGCTCATAAATCTTAAATAGAAATAACAAAATCCCTACAATATTACAACAAATTATTTTCTGCACAAAATAATTATACAAAGGTAAAAACATATCAGACCGAAAAGGTAAACACATTGGATCAAAAATAAGTTTGACATAAAAATTACTGTAAACAAGAACCCACAAACAACAAAAAAAAAACACATTCATTGCCACGATTAAAACCCTTTACAAATGCAAGCAGGTCAGTAGGTACCTACTCAAAATACACAATATACCGAAAACCCAGGCTTAAGCAAGTGACAACTAACAGTAGGGTATCACTTGAATTAAAATCGACCGACTTGATTATATTTTTTAGAGCATAAGGTTTGGTAGAATGCCACAATATTGTGGTATCGTCGGCAAATAGTGTGAATTCCTCCCAACTTAATAAAACGACTCTCAGAACAGAAGAAACCCACAGAAACCTTTTTGTTTCTTCCTTCTGAATAGGATTGAACCATTCGAGCACCTCCCTCCACAAACCATAACAATAAAGCTTACGTAGCAGTATTTTAAGACTCACACAATCAAATGCTTTTGATAAGTCACAAAATGCCGCTGCAGCCACATTCCCCCCACTCACATGACCGTAAACGCCCTCCAATAATCATTTATCATTCATGAAGAAATGATTATTCATGAAATAATTAGACCTGATATTTTTTTCAGTTCAATCCTGGTTCCATTTCACCGGTTATGTGAATCCTCGGGAGACATGCAGGTTTCATAACTTCAATTACTGTAAGTCAATTTAAATGCTCTTTTAATATAAATTAATTTAATCTTCCCTTTTAAAATTTAATCAAAGAAAGTTTTTTAATGTAAGGCTATCCTGGCAAGAGGTAACACTGTTATAACCATACTTCCTTGAGATATTTAAAAGGTTCTAGAATCTTCGTAGGTTATACCCCATATTATTTTAAATCCTTGCGTCCGGAAAGGCTGTCTTTTCCTTCATTCCTTTTCTTGTCAATACTAAATTTAAATTTTCTCTTAACATATAAATTTTCTCTTAACATAAAAACTTAACAAACCTCTTTGTGATCGGGTAACTTTTTTAATTTAATAAAAACTTAAGTGTTTGTGTGGGAAAGCTTTGGTTTCATTTATTGCATAGATTTTTCAGTGGAACTGATATACGGCATATTTTTCCTGGTTTGGACTTCAATCAAACCAGGTGGCGCCCAAGGCAAACCAAAGACGGAGGGAAGGTGTAAGTATATGGACCACGACTTAGTGCCTCCACATAAAGAGCTACCGTCTGCAGATATTGACAACCTGTTGTCAATGACAAAACACAACTTTTTTGTGCATATATGTATCACATTTTCTAGAAAAAAAATTGATTCCCCTGTAATATCAACGTAAAAATGGCATGCTTGTCAAAAGTCGCTACAAGCAGCCGTTTTCAAAATATTTTGATTTTAATTAATCGATACATGTGTTTGTCAAAAAGTTAAACAATTTTAAAAACTTTTTTTTTAATCAACATAGAAACATTTCAAACGGTAATTTTAAACAACCATAAACAACGAAACACTAGATATAATACTAAATCAAAAGCACAATAAATGTTGGAAATGTCCACCTTCTTGCTGTATGCACGCATCCAATCTTTTTCTTCTAGTATTTTGAATAATTCTACAAGAGTTAATTATTCGATTTCCTAATTTTTTTCATTTTGGATTGGTGTCTGGTAAACTAAGGATTTTAGACCTCCCCAAAGAAAAAAATCCAAACTGTTACAGTCTGGTGACCTAGGGGGCCATGGTTGAGGCCCTCCCCGACCTGTCCAATGGTTACCGAAAGTACGATTTAAAAATTCTCGCGCTAGGATGCTAAAATGTGCTGGGGCACCGTCATGCATAAACCATATTTTATTTTGTAGTCTAAGAGGCACATCTTCCAGTAAAATAGTCAAATCTTCTTCTAGGAAATGACGATATCTCTCTCCGTTTAAACTTCCTGGAATTAAAGAATGAGCCTATTAATTAGACTCCAAAGATTCCTGCCCACACGTTAGAGAGAACTGTTCTTGGAAATGTGATTCCTGTATCGCATAGGGGTTTTTCTCTGACCACAATTGATTGTTGTGAAAATTGCGTATAGCGTTGCGTGAGAAATTTGCTTCGTTGGTAAACAGGATTTGATTTTAAAATAAAGGATTTTGAATAAGGCATTGGAGAAACCAACGACAGAAGTTGACACGTAATGGAAAATTACGAGGGAGGAGTATCTAGACCAGCGGTTCTCAAACTTTTTTGGTGACGGAACCCTTTTGGGAAGCAAAATACTTGATGGAACCCTACAATAAAACAATAGTTTTTAAAAGTGTATTCTTTATTAATAAGCATAATAAAAGTACAATGTAACAGTTACTAATTATTACTTACTTTACCACATGGCAAGTACAATAATAGAAGATATTAAAAAAGAAAAAATCTAACTAATGGGAGGTATGAAACTGTTTTTTATTTTTCATCAATTGGTTGATATCAGGTTTGATATAAGACAGTTGAAGTCTCATATCAGGTTCGGCGTCCAGTCTATTGCGATATTTTGTTTTCGTGGCTGCATAGGTTGAGAATCCTGTTTCGCACAAATATGTTGTTGGGAACTGGAGAAGAATATTCAGAGCCATTTTGCCAAGCATTGGATATTCATCACGGATTCTGCACAAAAAATCGTTGAGAGGCGTCGTTTTGAACAGTGACTCCATACTTGTGTCTGATGACATTTCTAAAAGAGATTCATATATCTCGTTTGACATACTTTCGGGCTTTTCCAAGTTGGGTAAAAAAGGATTATGAATCCATGAATTCAGTTTCATTTTTGTATTCTGTTCTTCGGGAAAATAATTTTCAAAAGATGCGCGCATCGAACTGAGATATTGGACCAATTCTTCAAACACATCATCTTGAAACATTTCTGAGTCGTTATCGCTAACAAACTCACTGAGTGACGTAAAGCTTTCTATTTCTTTCTTACCAACGCAAATAATCCAAAAATCTAAGTTTCTTTTGAAGGCAGTTATTTTATTATTGGCCTGAAACACTGTTGTCTGTTTACCTTGCAATGATAAATTCAATTCGTTCAGTTTTTGAAAGATATCCGCCATAAAAGACAATCGGAACAACCAAGTTTTATCATACAAACGGTCCTTTAAATTAAAAGAAGTATCTGCTGAAAGAAACATTTGTAACTCGGCTCTAAGTTCAAATAGCCTTGTTAAAGTTTTACCCCGAGACAGCCATCGCACTTCTGTATGGAGCAGCAGTGTTTTATGTTTGCTGCCATAATCTTCACACAATAATGAGAACAATCGGGATTGTAGTGGTCGTGATTTGATAAAATTAATTATTTTTACCGCTTCATCCATAACTAATTTTAGATTTGACGGCATTTGCTTCATGGCTAGTGCTTGTCTATGCAGAATACAATGGCTGGAACTACAATTAGGCGCTTTATTTTTTATTCGTGACACTGCTCCTGCTGTTTTACCTGTCATCGCCTTGGCCCCATCTGTACAAATGTCAAAGCAATTGCTCCAACTGAGATTATTTTCTTCAAAAAATATATTTATTTTATTAAAAATTTCTTCCCCGGTAGTTTTTGTGAGCAGCGGTGAACACTTAAGCATGTCTTCTTCAAAATAACTTTCATATGGATATCTCACGATAACCAGCAAGATAGCCAAACCAGCGACATCAGTTGACTCGTCCATTTGCAAGGCGAATCGTGTTTTTTTGTAGACGTGTAACTAGTTCTTGTTTGACGTAGCTTGCCAGATCATGGATTCGCCGTGAAACAGTATCGTTTGATAGCGGCACAGTAGAAAGATGCTTTGCAGATTTTTCATCGAGCATACATTTTGTTATGTCTAATACACATGGCTTTATTAAATTCTCAGCGATAGTGTGCGCTTCACCTGCTTGTGCAATGCGATAGCTAACTAAATATGATGCCTCCGTGGCCTTTTCGTTGATAGTTTTTGTTACATGCATCATATTTTTTTGACTTTCCAATAACTGATCTTTTTTACGAACAAAAAATTCTTTATTCTTGTCTTTAGACTCGGGGTGTACAGTTTGTAAATGTCGGCGCAATTTGGCAGGTGCCATGGAACTATTAGGAAGCAGTTTACTACATAGCATGCAGAGAGGTGAGCCGTTGGAATCAACAAATCCGAAACTGATATATGATTCATCATACTTCCTTTTTTTCGTCTTTGAAACCGTCGAGCTTGACGTCGTGGCATCATCGTCTGGATCGGTGATTGCTATGTTCTCCGCGCGTACTGCTTTTGAACATTCAGCGTCATTAGAAGATGTTGTTGCAACACGTTTAACACCTTTAAGCCAACGTTCCATTCTTCTTTATTTATAATGTTACACGTCAGGATGGTGGGGTCTAAATAATGCACAATCGTTACTGCGTATAAGAGACCAAGTTTAGTACAATGAAGAAATGTATAAAACTGAGACAACAGAATACAGCAGGCAGTAGAACAATGAACACTAGTTTCTCGCTAGCGAGCTTGTAAGTAGGTAGGTAGGAACTTATCGCTCCGAACGCTAATCGTCAACTAACTGACGAGGCGCGACGCGCGATCGCCGTTTTTCTACTTAGTCCTAGACTCGATCTCGAATATTCTCGAAAATACTCGAGTCGGCGCCTTTGATAAACAAAAAGCAAAAATAAAGAGAGAAATATAAAAATTGCATTGTAAACAATTCAGAGGCGGCTTTTATCAAAGGGACTGCGCGCTCACAAGTATACAAGTATACATGTTGATACCAAACTTATGAGATATTGTACCAGCTATTGTAACACATGTTTATACAAATACAAATAAATAAATAAATATACCTACGCGCGGCCGCGGAGTCAAAACGTTCGACCAGAGAGTGGTGCTTTGATTTTTTTTCTAAATTCTTGAGGAACCCCTACAGAGGTATCGCGGAACCCTAGGGTTCCGCGGAACACACTTAGAGTATAGCTGATCTAGACTATTTGAATTTGGTAAGGATATAACAAATTATCAATTAAAATGTCCCATACTAGAACATGAGAAATGTTTATAGTAGAAGGTGCGGTTCGGATAACGCTCCTGATACAAACGTTTAGCCTCATATGCATTTCCGTTAGGAAGTCCGTATGTAAAATGTATGTTAGCGTACTCAATTGGTGAAGTTTACCATTTTTTAACAAATAATCAAAATAATAATAAACAAAACTATATAACTATGCGTCAAGATATTATTTTTGACATTACACAAAACAAACATAAATTGTTTCACTTTTTGACTAACACATGCATCGATTAATTTAAATTAAAATATCTCGAAAACGGTTGCTTGTAGCGACTTTTGACAAACATACCAGTTTCACGTAAAAACGTTATAGGAATTTTCTTCTAGAAAATTTAATACATATATGCACGAAAAAGTTGTGACTCCCCAAAAGAGAAAAATACCTGTAATCAAGGGCCAAACTAAGATCGAATTTGAATTTCTCATATTAAAAAATCCTCAAACACTAATTTTTGTCCAAATATAGATAACGAGTGATTATTAATTATTTTGCTCAAGGGCGGCTGTGACCCAGTATACATAGTGTAGCAGTAGCGCGTAGATTAAATTATAGGGCGAATTTGCAAGAAAGCAGCGTTGTCACGTTGAAAACCTAAAATAATGTTTTTTGACGGTATGTAATATAAAATCCTGAGCTATCTTACTTTGAAAGCCTACTTTATATGGCCGCCTCCTACTTCTAGACACCTTCTGATGTTTCTTCTTACCCTGAGACACATTAACCAATACGTTTGGAGAATTTCGGCAATTTTTTCTGAAATCCTTCGTTTAAGATCATTTATATCCTCAATTGGTGTTCGATAAATGGAGTTTTTTATAAAAGGCCACAAGAAGAAAACGCAGGGTGTTAAATCGCAGGAACGAGGTGGCCATATTTGTTGCGTATTTCGGCTTATAACTCTGTTTTCAAAAAATTCACTTAAAAAATTTCAATTTTCTCTGGTTACATGAGGTGTAGCGCCATCTTGTTGGAAGTAACCTTCCCGCAATTCATCATCGTGAAGCTCATTAATAAATGTTGTCAGAATTTCGATCCGATATCTCTCAGCTGTAATTGTGCCATCAAAGTAAATTGGGCCTACTATTCTTCTAGAAATAATTGCTGCCCACACACCAACTTTTTGAGGATGAAGAGGTCTTTCTACAAAAACATGCGGGTTTTGCGTATTCCACATTCGCATATTTTGTGAATTAACATAGCCTGATAAATAAAATAAGCCTCATCGGTAAAAAATGTTTTTTCAAAAGCACCACTATTTTCTTCTTGAAAATTGTTTAAAACCCATTCACAAAAATTAAGTCTTTGGGGAACGTCATTGGGAAGGAGTTCATGAATAGCCGTAACACGATAAGGGTATAGATGCAGATCCTTTTTCAAAAGTGTTTGACATGTACTGTAGCATAAATCCGTTTGCTGAATTTGTTGAGATAAATGCCTAATAGAAGTTGAAGGATTATTTTCCATAATTTGTCGCGCTTCTTCAATAACCTCATTCGATCGTTTCGTTGGTCTTCCAGCCCCTTTTTTATGTTGAACAGAACCAGTCTGACGAAATTTATCAATTAGGTATTGTGACCCAGTACGAAAATTATGAAAGGTCACCGCAACATCAGGAAACTCGGTTCGAAATTCATCAAAGCAGTCATGCATAGAGTAATTCCACACACCGCCTATTTTGTTTCCATTTCTAAAAAAACTTTCAACAATAAAAATTTTTTGGGCTTCACTAAACATTTTTACTGTAGAACTTTCAATCCGGCAACAAAGCTTCACCAAAACTTGATACGCTGAAAAATAAAAAATTAAATCATATCCTGCAAATAGCACTTTATAATAGTCAAAAGACTACTCCCAGGAAAAATATTAGTTAAAGCAATAGTAACCTACCTTCAAATAACTGCAAAAATTACAAAATTTCTCCAATTTTTAAACTTTACAAATACACAAATTCAAATAAGACGTAAATGTCATAAAACAATCATGTCATCTTATCTACGCAGTACGGCCATGATGCTTTTAAAATGCATGGCCTCCCTTGAGCAAAATAATTGAAAATCACTCGTTATTATTTCAAAAATTATTTACGAAAAACAATAATAAAAATAAATTTTTAACACCATGAATTAAATCAAAAATATAGGGCTTGCGGACCCATGCTTATATGAACTTCTCACCTTATAAATAACTGAGGAATCGTCCTGTAAAATATCGGACACTTATTAAATAACACCCCGTATAATTCGTTTACTTATTACATTATTATACAATTTTATATTTGCAAATTCAATTGATTTCTAAAAATAAATTATAGATTCAATATTAATATCTAAAATATTTACTGTGTTGGTTAAGACAAGTATCGGTTAAATTTTAAACACTACAATACGTATCTATATGTATGAGTATTAATACTACAACAAGACTAAAATAATAGACTGCATTTCGGTTTATCTTCATTCCAAGATATTTTTTGCGGTTTATCCCGTTATAATTATTGTCCTTTCCCGAACCGCTCTAATCCTGCTGCTGCAGCAGCCGACTGTGAATATACGGGCCTGGATTATACAAGAAATATTCTTGGGACCCGGGGTTTGGATTGCTCGAGTTTGTATCATTAGAGCTAGTACAGAAAATATTTTATTTAAATAATTATTTTTACATGGATTAGTGAAGATTAAATTATTAGACCACCTTTCAAGGAGTAATTACGTGTTTATGTTTTAGGCGTGTAAATATGTAAGGATATACAAGGTGCTCTCAGAGAGGACGATCAAAATCACTGGCAAAGTATTTAACTCGGGCATTCCATAGAATAAGTAAAGTATAAAATTTAACACACCGGATTATATAAATTATATACAGTGTGTCTACGTAAGTGGGCGGCATACGGGAAACTTTTATATTATTAATTTTACGAAAAAAGTTATTCTCCGTAAAAAGTTCCGCATGGTCTAAAACCATTATTTACCAAAAATTCAAATTTTGCTCAAGAGTAAAGTACCTAAAATAGTTTTCTAATGAATATTTGAAAGTAATTTTTAATTCTAAACATCTTTTTTTTATAATAATTTTCAATATTGTCAAACATAAAGGTAAAGTGTATCACAAATATAAGAAACTGACCAAATGACTCTAAGGTATTTATTTCTACCTAAATAGGGGTATTGACACAATGCCGACTGAGCTAGGACCGGGTCTAGGACTATTCAGCGCCGCCGTTTCAGCGCCGCCGTTTCAGCGCCGCCATTTCATCGCTATAGGACATTTCAGCGCCGGCCCATTTCAGCGCTAAATTATTTCTCAAAATTTTATTATTAAATATTTATAATAAAAATGATCTAAATAGAATTTATTAAATAAAATTAAAAATAGATAAAATATTGGTAATACAAACTAAAAAAAAAACAATAACTAAAATTTGTTTTTGCTAAATTATTTCTCAAAATTTTATTATTAAATATTTATAATAAAAATGATCTAAATAGAATTTATTAAATAAAATTAAAAATAGATAAAATATTGGTAATACAAACTAAAAAAAAAACAATGGTAATATTCCAGTTTATCGGCTTATGCGAAAAATGACGTAAAATGAAAAACGTTTCTTGCAATATGTAGCACGTATTTTCTAAACGACAAATCCGCGAGCGGAAAACCATTTTTTTAATTGAAAATATAAAAAAAAATGTGAAAATAGTCGACCGAAAAGCACAGTGAGAGTGACAAGTGAGGTTATGTTTCTCTAGCTGTTAGTCACTCGACAAAAATTGTAATAATTTTATAGACTTATATTGGTTAAACAGGCGCTAACACGGCATCTAATCCACCTTCTTGGTTCCAATTCAGTATATGCTACATAAATCAACAAGGGTTTTTCATTTTTTTTCTTTTTTGTCACAAGCGGGTACCCTATTTTCACGTTTTTTTTTATATTTGCAATTAAAAAAATGGTTTTACGCTCGCGGATTTGTCGTTTAGAAAGTGCGTGCTACATATTGCAAGAAACGCTTTTCAATTTACGCCATTTTTCGCATAAGCCGATAAACTGGAGTGGTACCAAAACAATAACTAAAATTTGTTTAATAAATAAAATTTATTAAATAAAACTACTAAATATTTTGAGAAATAATTTAGCGCTGAAATGGGCCGGCGCTGAAATGTCCTAGCGATGAAACGGCGGCGCTGAAACGGCGGCGCTGAAAAGGCTGCGCTGAATAGTCCCATTCCCCTAGGACCGTCTTAGAAAATACATAGTATTGAAATATTTAATTTAGCAGCAAATAAATATGAAACTAATGTTTATTTAAGTTTATTAAATCCAAAATATAAAAATAAAATTATGGTCTTACACTTACACTTATAATGCTGAATTATTATATTAATTAATAAATTACACAACTAAATCTACTTCACTATCGCTATCATCATCTAAAGTAATTATAAACCTTTCTGTTGCATTCCTAACACAAATGTAACTTTCTTCTCCTTTTTTTACATGTTGTACGCAGTTTTTCCAGTTCACCTCAGAAATTTTTTTAGTTTCATCATGAATTAGAGTTAATAAACTAGAATTAAGTGTGGGTGAAATATTATTGCGACGAATTCCAGCTTTAAGTTTTTGCCATATTTGTTCAGTAGAGTTAAATATATAGTGGTAAGGCGGCAGCCGCAATACTATGTGCCCCATGCTTTCCGCAAGTTCATCGCAGTAATATTCCTTTTGAATAGACATACTTCTAAGCACTTCTAATAAGTCTTTCTTTCTATAGTTTTCATGAAAATATATATCATTATCAAACATATATGCTTGAATTTTGGCTTAAGTGTTTTTTGAAGAAGGAGCTTTGTTTAATTGTCTACTATGATACCCTAGCGTTATCCATAACAAGGACACTATTTGGTGGAATGTTCTGCAATAATTTAGTTTCAAACCAATTTTCAAATAACTCCGCTGTTGTGTCTTCATGATAGTCAACACATGATTCACTAATATTTTTTGCCGAGAGAGATAGACCATTCGGCACCCACCCGTCTTCAGAGCCAGCATGTGAGATTGTTATTCTTTTTCTACGGTTTGACGGGGCACGTGTCACATTTGCCGCTAGAATCGACCCAACCATTTCACGGGGTGTCGTGGGTGTCAAACCACGTTATGATCGGCCTACCTTCACATCATCTGTATTCACTTTCGCAATTCTTGAAGACGCTTGGATTCCATCAAAACCTGCTTTTTATTAATCCTTTTGAATTTAAAGCCCATGTGTTGAAGGCGCTTGCACAATGTCGTTCATGAGCATTTAATTTCTGTTGTTAGCCTTTCCATTAAATTGTCCAACGTTGGTACACTTTGCTTTTCATACATTTTATAAATTTTTCGTCGTATAAGTTCCTCGTCCCCTTGGTCCAACGTTCTTGTTTTTTTTCCAACATCACTTCTTTTTCTGCGTTCCAAAATTGGTCCTTATGTAGTTTTCCAAACTGTGGAAAGGATTTTTTTGTAAGTAAAGCCGTTTCCTTTACAACTTGGAAAAACGTAGAGATATTCAAAAGGTATTGTTCTTGCATAAACTTGTTAATGGTAAAGTCTTCTGTCCTTACTTGTTGGGTGAATTAAACTTTAATGTACCTAGAATTGCTAATAGGCATAGCAATTATTTCTACTTATCAGCAGCAAACACTAATGTGATGTATGCATCACCCGTGCATAAGATGTGTTCGACCTATAATAAAATACCGCACACGTGCGACTTGAACATAAATTACAACCAGTTCCTTTGCTTGTCTTCAAATTCTCTTTGATATGTAGTGTATTTAAAAACTGTGATAGTCATGTAATGGTAATACCTATTCTAAAAGTATATTTGTGGAATGTATGTTATATTGTAAACTATCGGCCCTGTAAATTACATTGTTGGGCTTTGTTGAAATAAATAAATAAAAAATACAAATAAATAAACTTCTTTAGGGCACAAATTTTTGCGCGACATTAACGTCAAAAACACATTCTTTATAATCTGTTTGGCATCTGTTGATAAATGCACTCTGTTATTTACTTCAGTTTCATTGCTTTCACAAATCTCACTAGAACACCAAGGATGAAACATTTTCAAAAAACAAACTAAACTAAACAGTCTACGTTGACAGACTAAAATCAAAAAAGACCCTGGTATATCCGCAATTTTTTTTACCTGAGTACGGTATTTAAAATTTATTACGCCCATATCATTTCACAGAACTGGTTTATTGTTGTTTATTATATTTTGAATACCCTAATAATAGCAGTCAATTAGGTCGGTTTCTTATATTTGTGAACACACTTTACTTTGCTCGTAAGCAAAATTCATACTTTTTGATAAACCTCATATACGACTGATACATTTTGGTATCTGGTGGTTGCGTATTAGGTATTAGACCATGCAGAACTTTTTATGAAGAATAACTTTTTTTCGAAAAATTAATAATAAAAAAGTTTCCTATATGTCGCTAACTTACGTAGACACATTGTAGATTTTCAATACTTGTATGTGCAATGTATACTATTCATTATTATAAATCTCATGTCGGTAAAACTGGTACGAATGGTACGTACAGACCAGGTCAGATGGTCGGAAACCTAAAAACAAGAAATACAGCATTTTGTAGTTAGTTATAAGTCGACAACGATATGTCGCCTCCAAACTAAAATTATAAAATCAGGGTTCGCTAACAATGACATGGATTTAACGAATGCTGCGGGAGTTTTATTATAATCAATTAATCTCAAAGTCGAAAACGAAAAAGGAGATGTTAAAAAATTTTTTTTACGAAACGGTGAAAATTATGGAAAATATTTTTTATTACAGCCCCTCTCTTCACGAGACCTTAAAGTTCCAAAATGCTGGAGCATCATGAAGTAGTTCTATCAGTTCTAGAATTTTCTCTTGTACATACTAGGCGATGTTTTCTTTTTAAAATAGAAAACAATCAACAGTCAGTATTATCGATCTATGCCGCTAGATTGTTGGTAAGAATTCCACAAGTACCGGGAAACATTGCTGTTGCTATATGGTGGCGATCAGGGCCGTGCCAGTGTTGCGGGGCACATGGGCGGCAAGTCAAGGGGACGGCGATAGTCGTCCGGTTAAAATAATAAAGTTAAAACTAATTTGTTAGTAAAATAATCAATATAAAAATATTATTTTAGGGTTCGACCGATACAGTGATTTTTTGCCGATACCGATATATCGGTATCGGCCGATATAAAATGCCGATACCGATATATATCGGCAAAATTTTTATGTTCTCTTCAACGTATTTCTATAAATTGTGTTTTCAGTATTACCAAAATCAGAAAATATCGGCACTTAAAATATATTTTACGTTAAAAATCGCACATCTTCTGAAAGGGTTCAAAGGATTATTTTCTGTTAAAACTCCCTAATTTCCAGTTGTTAGTGCACATAAAGTATTTTGGGAATCATATGAAGAGTATGCCGGTGTGGGATCTAGCTCAGGAAATAGTACACAAATGCAGGAATCGCCCTCAACCATGTTTGATAACGAAATAAAGAGGTACAACTTATTGCCAGTTATTCCCCGAACTGATAACCCTTTTGTTTGGTGAAGTAAACATAAGCTCCAATTTCCTTTGTTGCATGGTCAAGCTGTAAATTACTTGTCAGCGCCATCAGCTAGTGTCTTCAGTGAACAGATATTTTCAGAGGCAGGGAACATATGTCAACCAAGTAGAAATCGACTTGGGCCACAAGGGACTAAAACACTTATATTTCTGCATCACAATCTTAGAAAACTCAATTTCAATTACTAGACATTTATGGTCAAAATAATTGTTTCTTAAACTTTTAGACAAAGAATACCTTTTTTATTATTTTTATTGTACATATGGACATACACATTGTATGATTTGAAAGTTCTGTTTTTTACTTTTGCCTCATTATGCAGGAAATGTTTGTACTTTTGATAATGTTTTGAAGCCTTAATAACAAAAATAAAATAGTTTATCTTATTTTTTTTTAATTAAAAAACCATATCGGCATTTATACCGGCACTTTTTTGCCGATACGATATATCGGCAAAGATGCCGATATTGCCGATAACCGATATATATATCGGTATCGGTCGATCCCTAATTATAATACTAGGTGACTACTTAGAGTTAAAAATGCATTTTACAAGTATAACTGGAAATAAACAAAACAATATTGGTTTTAAAAATGCTACTCCACATCGCAACCAGTTGGGAATACATTGTACGTTTAAGTTTTAACCCGTCATCCCAAATCAAATCGCGTCGCATTGCCGGCATCGCGTCGTTTCGGGCGGTTCCTGTCAGGTTGCAGGAAAATACTCGTTTACATGCCTTGAGCCTTTAAATACACGCACCGGGACAATTTGCACTATATTAATTTTAAACTTGTCAATCTTAACAACTGAAAAACAAAGCTTTTGGTCTCTGATTTTTGTGCTCGATTTTGTTATTGCTAGCTGGCCAATAAAAATATTTCACGGGTAAGTAAACTTGATGATATTTTTTTCTTTTCCGCGGTTAAAAATTGAAATAATACATGCATGGCGTTATATGATATTTGTTTTGCAAAAAAAGCGAGGATTCATTAGGTACTTAATTCTATTTTAAATGTTTTAATTTTGCAAATGTAAAGCATAAAACATACACTACCAGAACAAGTGTAAACTTGGAATTTGTAGCATCAAGCAATAGCATCAGTCTATTTTCTAACAGTTGAGTGAGATATTATGACAATCTTTTTGCAGAAATCGGGAAAATTCGATTGTTTTTATTTATTAAAGTAAACGTAGGGGGAATTGTTTGCAAAAGTCAATCTTTATCAAGAAACAGCTTAACTTACATTTTGCCTTTTTTATAAGTTCTTTACGAAAAGTATGTCAAATATCGACGCCTCGTTATATCATACACTAATTTTCAGACTTATTTATTATTATTATCTATTATTAGTATCGAAAAGGACATTGCGGAAGATATATAAATGTATCAGATATTATAACAGAATTTGCATTAAAAAAGGCAAGAGAAGCAAAGATTATTTAAGCTTTTTGACTGACTTATTAGGTATATGTATTAATAGATATGTGTATGTATGTATAGTCCGTCTATCTATCCTATAAACTCATCATTAAAGCTAATCCCTAATGCCGATAAGACCTAGCGGGTGATCGATGAAAGCAGGGACGCACTCGTTGCTAATAGAATAAAAGGTTGCGCTGCTTTAAGAAAACACCCTATTCCTTTATCATCTTTTTTTAATCTTTGCAATGGGATTTTTAAAGTGGGTATCATTTGTTCCCTGTATATGACAAAAATGTTACTACGAATTATATCGACGCATCCAGTTTTTTAAAAGTAAAAGAGTCTTTACTCTTTCTTTTCTCCACTATAGGTTTATTTACAACAAACCACACTGTGCTCACTGGCCTGCATGTCAAAGCTGCCGCTTCCTTCACTGCACCAAATTTTGAGAAACCACGTTCAAGAAGGGTGGTGTAAACGTCGAAGATTACATTTTTTGTGTCAGCTGATAAAATATCACGCTTTAATTGGTTCTTATCACGACCCGTAGATCCACTTGGCGTACTGGTTTCTTCCCACGGACGAAACATTCTTAGATATCACGTTTAATTGGCAACAAATAACTTCTTGTCTGAACCAATACAAACATCTAAATGTAAATTTTAAAACCAAAAATTGGTATATTTAAATAACTAAAATGAACCTATTTTATTTTACCCTAATAATTTTTAGAGGATTACTGAGAAAATATGATAATATAATAGTCCTTATATGGATCCGTACCCGGAGTATCCCCAGATCAGGTGACCGAATTTTACACCTCACACAACAGGCTACCTATTATGATGGTAAGGGATTAGCATTTATGATGAGTTTGTAAGATAGATAGACGGACTCTACTTAATATAACGTATTCATTTAGTTATTATATCAATAAATTAATAATTATTATGGTGGGAGGTGGGGGGGGGGGGCAATATTATTGTCGCACACGGGCGGCAGCTACCCTAGAAATGACCCTGGTGGCGATTATCGTGCAGTCTGTACATCGCAAGGTCCGAGCTGGTAGTTCAAGCTCGCGCTGAAATATTAAAAACAACGTGGACGACAGCAAATTACTGTTTTTAATACTTCAACTCTGGTGAACGCAACTTGAACTGTCGGCGTGGGCGTAAGACGTTTATAAATGGGATTTAACTGCGTGTAAAGTTCGGGAATACTTTTACTGAAATAAGTCTATAATATATAACGGACCATGAATGTATGACAAATATGTTTGAAATACCGAATGACAATGCATGGCAAACGAAATAAAGAAACACTAATAATGTTTTCACTTTAGTACAGAAGAAGAAGCTTGTACCTTAACTATAATATCCTTATATACGAGGTAAAAAGGAAAAGAAAATAAACAGGTTCTTTAAATGAAGTTGCGTGAAAGGCATTTTTATTAGCTTCAAAATCCTCTTAAAAAACTATTTCTCTTTCATTATCAATCAATGATAGGAATTAGCTAGAATGACCCTATTCGTTCAACATTTCTATACTTGATCATAGTCATATATCATATATTATATATGACATAAAGCCGCCAAAATTCAAACAAGTTTGAATCTCGTCATACATTACGAAGGTTCAAAGAACGGCATACTACACTATTCACAATAATTCTCGTATGACATACTCGATGTTTTTGTTATGCATGTATGACCATGTATTTCAGGCTCTAGACAGGAAACCATACGGATAGATCACTGATGTTTATAAATTCACCTTTAACTTTTGTTCCTTCTTATTGGAAGGCATTGCATTATTAGATGAGAACAACGGCAAACCCGCAAGCAGCAAAAGTAACACGTAAACGTTTACGTGCGCATGCTCAGTCTGCAAATTTCGATACGCATTATATTCCGCACGTTTGCGTGTCACGTAGAGTGACGGTTCTTCACGGACCCCGTATACGTGACATGAACCGAGACGTGTAGGGCCGAGTCCTCCCGAATAGTTGCGAGAGGTACCGAAGACCAAATTTGCCGGGTCGATTGTCTAGACCTGGCCAATCAGAAGATACCAATGGCAGGCTGTCATTTTTACTTGTGTGTGGTCGATACGCGTCGGTCAAGGTTTTTGCGCGTCGGTGCCGTAATTCTTATTTAAAGGAGCTCCCGTACTTATTTCTTTGCGTAAAATGACGTATGAAAAGAAGAATCGTATTTGCGATTGTGTCTGGCCGTTGTTCTCTATTGTCTTTTCAAATCTAACGCCTTAAATTTAATAAAACTTTAAATTTAATACGATCTCTGCAAATTATATCTCGTTTAAATCTGACGGCCAATGCATTCCTCCTACTAAATAGGATCTGTTGTATCAAGCTCGATAAGAAATAAGCAAAATAGTCGGATTAGAGGTACATATTAAGGATTTTGAGGCGGCTTTGGTAATAGGGCATCTTACTACGAACGAGCAATTTGTTTTTGCTGAGAACACTGTTTTAAATCCTAAACATTAAATTAAATTCCAAATATCGTTTAAGAAGAAATGTCTTTAAACAGAAACACCACCGTTGGGTAGAGAAATTTTTAAAATATGATATACCTAGTGTCATTCTAAAGTCTCAATTCATTTGAGACTAATAAAATTTTCAGAGTGATCAGTTCAGTTGCTAAACACCAACGTTGTTACTTCTTGAATTACATCCATGAACTATCCGATGTTTCAAATTCTTTTCATATGAAAGTGGTTCCTTTATACTAATTACTTCAGAAAGATCTATTATAACAATATCCAAGAGGATGAATCAGGTCACAAGTGAGGTCCACCTAGACCTCTTTATCAGTTTCATTTAAAAAATAACGAGAAATCACATTAAAATGAACTATTGTGAATAAACTACAGCACACTTCAAGTTGATATTGGTTTATTCTTTGGATTGTATGGTTGGTAGCGATCACTTCAAGATATGTCCATACACCTGGCTGGTAACTCTTCCTTGTAGATATACCTGTCCTATAAAATTAGCTAGTGCAAGCGATTCTCAAGTACCTCGTGTGGGAGTTCCTTAGCCCATCCCCATATGGTTTCTATGGAAATTCCCTATTGCATTATTGAGAAATATCCTACATTGATGAAAATAATCACCAACCGTAGTTGAGGGCTTTGAACCAGTGTACGCGGGTACTTCTGCTTCAACATTTTCTGCACATTCCTATCAGTCATTTAATCATTTGCAATTTTTCTAGTAGAAGTATCGGAGTCTTCCTCTACCATGTTTGACAATTTTCTTCCAGTTCTACGGTTCTTACTATCATTTTGTTTAAATGTGCCTTGTTTTACAAACACCTCGATGAATGTGATATAGTAAGATTCACGATAGATATCTTTATTATTAAGGGTCTAACTATCAAATATAGATATTGCAATTAACAATGTATGAAATCAGCGGTAAAGAAAATGATGTTTCAGCAACGTGGCATGCTTTCAATAAAGTTTTGAATTACTTCTTGATGGGCATTTTGCCATTCTTAACGAAGTGCTGTTCGCAGATCTCGCAATGTCTCTAGGTGTCGATTGCAAAGACGTCTACGTGTTCAATTTCATTTAAATCTGAACTTCTCAGGGGTCACTTCAATCGATGAATATTCACTCCGTCTAAATATTCTGTTACAATCCGTGCAACGTGGGTAACATTACATTAATACAGAGTCCTGTCCAACAAACTGAGCAAAACGTACCACGTGATCACCTAAACATTGTTGGATATAACGGTCAGCAGTTGCGTATGGTGGACTAAAAGTAAAGCGGATATGCAACGGATCTTCTGGACATCAATCCTTCTTCCTAGAACCTATGCTGAATGATTCGTGCAGAGGCCATGCGGCCATCGTCATTCAATACAACAGTATGCGCAATATCGTCGGATCTCATCTTATTAAAAGCAAGATTTTAAAGAGGGTATTCTGTAATATCAGTATAATGGTACACTGCGCATCATATAAAACTGGTACAACTGTTGTAGGCTAAAAATGAGCTTTTTTAAGCTTTGTAAATTGGTCGTTTATGACGTTTGTATAACAATGAATTTTGTTGGTTATGGCTTTAAGAAACAGTACTGTCAGCTATTCGAAAATTCCTTTAACCTTCTGAGTAAATAAATGAACTTCACTATAGAAAATATAATTAAATCGGTTTATTTTAAAAACATTCATCTGCTAAGTAAAATTATACATTATTTTAAGTTAATAACTAGTCATAGCTCCATTATTATCTAACACTTTGTGTAACCTTATTGGCACAGAATTTATTAAATTTAATGCTAAATTTGGATCTTCGGACAGGTTTTCCCAAACATCCTCAATAAGAGTCCACAGCTGTTGCCTATTTTGCGAAAGGATATTTAATTTTCGAATTTTTTTTACCATAATTCTTCAAATATTTTCTATAGGATTAAGATCCGGACTCTTTGATTGCCAAGGAAGAACTTGAATATTGTGTTCATCAAAATAATTCCTCACACAGTTAGCAGTGTGAACTAAACAATTATCTTGTTGAAAAATAAAATTGTTCGGAAAAACCTCCCTGACTGAAGGCAACATTACATTATCTAAAATATCTATATATTTCCTCACATTCAATCTTCCGTCAATGTCCCAACATACTCCTAATCCCCCTCTGTACATCCAAGCCCAAATCTTCCCGATTTATCGCTTGGAGAAATATACTTTTCTTCGTATCTGGACCGAGGCGGTCTATATACTCGAATATGACCATCATGATACGATTGAAACACTTTCTCGTCAGAGAATATAACTCTCCCTCAAAAATTCACTACATCATTTAACTGGTAATTAAGAGCAAAAATAATTCTACCTTGTTTTTTTCTTGGGAATGTTTATATTTTTTTGCCGCTGCACAATTTTTTAATTCCGTTTTTCGAATCCTTCTTAACGCAGTTGTGACAGAAGCGGGGAAATTTGTTTCAACTTTAGCTTTTCTTGCACAATCAAAAGGATGGTCTCTTACAAAATTAACTAAATTTGCATCTTGCTGTTCGTTAGTTATACACGATATTCCTGTCTCTCTTCTTCTTTCAACAGTTTGTTCATTATCCCATTTTTCTTTTAAATTCTGGATAGAAGTTTTGCTTTTATTATATTCTTCGGCCAGTATTCTTAGAGACCAACCAGCCTCTATTTTGGACATTATTTGCAACTTTTCGAAATTACTCAACTGCCTTGGCATCGCTATAACGTAAAATGGAAATTTTTGTCATAATATCCTATTATTTGTCATAGTGATAGGTGTATTAGGTGTCATTCTTATGAAAAGCATGATTGATAGCGAATATTATAAAACCCGATTTACATTGATAAAATCAAAGTGTGTTTTATATGACGCGCAGTGTACTTGGGTAAACAATGCTCCGAACATTGCTACGCAATCAAAGGCTATTCGGTAAAATAAGAGACTTTTTTTAAAAATTTGTATCATGCCTTAAAAAGCAGATAATGACGTGAACCAAAGGAAATTGTAAAAGAAAAAGTTTATCCCTTTCCTCTAAGTAAGACCCAATCCTTGGACGCGTTTTGCCGTATTGGGCTCATCGGCAAGGCTATAGGATTCGACGAAAAGGAAAGGGACCTTACAATGCATTTTAACGCATAATGTACTGATTCATATGCGAGATGTTGCACGTGGCGACATCTCGTGGCAATCGAGCTATCCACCCAACCAGACCAGCAAGAACTTAGTGAAGACCAAACGCTGGAATGGAACCCGCATAAGCAGGTATCTAATCTCAGGTGGCGCTGAAAGCCAATTGTCAGTTTCTGCGAGCGCGATGTAAAACAAAGAAGTTTATCCCTTTTCGTCAGGCCCAATCCTTGGATACGTTTCGTGAGACTCAATAGCCTTGCCGATGAACCGAAATACGGCGAAATGCCTCCAAGGATTGGGTTTGATGAAAAGAAAAGCGACAAACTTCTTTCTTTTACATCGCGTTCGCAGAAACCGACAATTGGCTTTCAGCGCCTCCTGATATTAGATACCTGCTTATGAGGGTTCCATTCCAGCGTTGGGTCTTCTCTAAGTCCTGACTGGTCTGGTTGAGTGGATAGTTCAATTGCCACGAGATGTAGCCATGTGCAACGTCTCGCATATGTATCGTTAAAAAAAATTGTGTTAGGAAAAGATAGCACTTCAAAACAAAACATAATGAAGCTAAATTTAATAATAAATGTATTATTATTATTATTATTATTAAAACAATTTTTTCTCAGGACGTTAAGAAATCGAGGGTAAAAAAGTAACTCTTGTGTCTGCCTCTATAATGATCAAGACATGTATGTTTTGAAAACTAGAATTCAGGCTAACATTTCGAGACACAATTCTACGCTTTGCTAAAAATTTCAGCAATATTGGAAAACAGTTTAAAAAGTTACAGAACTATAAACCTGACCTATTGGCTTTGTCCGGAATTTATTGTCGGGGAGTGTATTAATTTATAATCAAAGTACTCCATTTTCTAGCCGGTTTTATTAGTGTTATTATAAGTCATCGCAAATACAACGATTTTTAAAATTTCTTCAAATTAAAGTGCATACGTCGCGCCTTGAGCGTTCCAGCGGAAACCCTACCGTGCAATAAAAATATTATATTGTCGTAATATTTTCCTATAAAATTACATATATGTTCCAACCCAACCGGATCAATATCAATATATTTTATTATTTTTCGCAAAGTTTTTCTTCCGTTTCCTCTTGGCACAAATTATTTCGTATTTATCGCCACTTTGAAAATCGACATAGTGGATATAGTTCGTTTTTGTAACGGGGTGATTACATGACAATCTGGAAATAACCACTTGTTTGGATTAGTTTCGGTTTTAGTTGAAAGGATATGTAAGGTATTATCAGTAAGCAATTTCGCTATGCTTTAAGGACATTATATAGGCTTTAATTAAATCAAAGTGGTATAAATAATTTTATTTCTTTTGATTAATTAAAAAAATGCGAGTCATTCATTAAACAATTGTGTTAACACTATATTTACAATGAAATAATGTGAGTCATAGTGTTTCAAATAATAATAAAACCTAAGCAGAATTGGACAATGCATAATCAGATTGATTACACAGATTATCCAAGTTACAGTTTATGTTACATTTTGAAATAATGGACCAAGATTACATTTTAAAGAATATACCAACATTAAAAATGTAATTAGTGATTACCGATGATTTATATCTAATTTCTTAAATTTATAGTCAACTGGTTCGAGATTATTCAATGAAAAAATAAAACTGCCTATATCATACAACCATTTGATTGCCTTTAGTTGATGGTTGTAATAATCCTATGGGAATTTTGTTACTTTCTGTCTTTTAAAGTTTTCAAAATCCGTGAATGTGGGCATTGTTATTAGGTAAGTATATCAACCTACATTGTTTGTAAGCAATATTATGTTCTTATGGATATTAGTTTGCTTCTTACAGCACCAGAGTGTCATTTTTACTGTAATTCAAAAAACAACCTATATTCGTTTCACTGAAGAAACTTTAAAGGGCTGTCGAGCAGAAAATATACGGAACGGGAGTTTCGAATTTAAGTGATGGCTTTTGCTGTTTCCCAGTAAATAAGAATTATTGCCGTTTAAATCACGTCGTAATATACTGGGAATAGACCTGAATTCCTCTATACAGTCTACCTCTTCAAGTTTTATAACCTACATTTACTTTTATTGAATATTTCAGGTTTTATACTTGATCAAAAAAATGCGTTCGGTAAAAATAACCAACCGTAAAAGTTTTTATTTTTACGCGAACAAAAAAGGAATCGTGGAAATAGGACCAGCTTAAACTGATTTGCCTTGAAACATAAGTCAAGTTCGGTTCATTTCACGAAAATAGTTTTTCTTTGTAGGTGGTAAACGAAGTGGGGTCATGAAAGTGGAATTCGGAAGTCATGCTTATCGGAAAAAATTCTTGGGCCAACTTAGTTCTTCTAAAAATTAAAGTAGTCATATTTTAACAAGGTATGTTTAATGGATTATATATTCTATTTTATTAGGCATCGTGTTTAGGTTAGTGGAAGAAATTATTTTTTTATTAAGGCAGTCAAAATTTCAATTTCAATTTAATAAAATATATCTGTAAAATCAGTATGCCCTCCTCTACTCTCTAGTACTTATTATGGTGGTTGCACAGTTGCATCTATTTCTTATACATTTGTGCCAGTATTCACAATTTCACGTGATGAGATAATGTTTATACACAAAATTTATAATAAAATTTATAAATCTCCAGTCGAATTTCTGTTTAGACATAAATTGTTGATTTAGTGTGGCTCTTATAAAACTAACTTTAAATTTGTAGTGGTATTAAAAATAGCTATTTATACAACAAGTTATGAAATAAGAGTCTTTTAGGCATTTTACCAAACATTTTATTACCTGTGTTTTATTTACACCTTTTATGTCAAAAAAATTGACACAAATTCGAAAGAATTTTTTGTCAAAAGCTGCGGCACATATTAAGTAAAAAATGAGTAATTTAGAAGACTGAGACATTGAAAATGCCGCAAATGAGGCAATGGTGAACCTTGTTCCCTAAAAATCAAGGAGTTTGTATGAGGGCACATACGAAAAATTCAAAAAGTGGCGTAAAGAAAAAAGGCAAAAAACTTATCAGAAAAGCGTTCGTTTTGGCAAATTATTCACGATTATCCGATGTCTATAATCCATCAACTTTGTAGAGTACTTACTAAGTGCTTCAAGCGATGGTTTATTTAAATAAAAATGTTGATATAAAGACATTTACAAACCTAATCGCATTTTTGAAAAGGAAATCTACGGGGTATAAGCCCAAAAAGTCGAAAGTTTTTTCCAAGGAACAAATAGAAAGATTTGTCAAAGAAGCAGACGATAAGAACCATTTATTGGACAAAGTCATTTTTTTGTGGGAATCTCTGGAGCATATCGCAGAGAAGAACTCACATATTTGAAGATAAATAGTATCGAAATCTCCGAGTCGTTAATTAAAATAACCAATTCCAAACACTAAAACAAATGTTGCAAGAAGCTTTGTAATTAGCGAAAGCTCTATTGACGGCATCAACTTCTTGAATATTGTCCGAAAGTACGCCCAATTACGTCCAGCACACATAATCCATGAAATATTTTTTATCACGTACAGAAACTCCAAATGTTCCAGACTTCCAGTGGGCATTAATACCATTGGAACAACACCAAAGAAAATTGCTGAGTTTTTGAGGCTTCTAAAGGCAAATGAATATACAGGCCACTGTTTTCGAAGATCTTCAGCAACTTTTTTAGCGGACTCTGGAGCCGATGTATTGATGCTAAAGCGACATGGAGGTTGGCGGTCAAATGCCGTGGCTGAGGGGTATACATATAGACGATTTTTTAGAAAACAAAAGAAAAATTTCCGAAAAAATTTTTGGTGATATATCTTTGGACGCTAACAACAAACGAGTTAAATCTAGTGAATTAGAATGTTCTACCAGCTCTACTAGTGGCATGGCTTTCATTGATATTGCTGTTGCAGATTCATTTTCTATACCTAGTTCAAATTCCTCATCTATTTTACAAAGATAAATATCTCAACGTACTGTTTTAGGTTATCCAAGAATTAATTTTAATAATATAAGTAACTGTACTTTTAATATTTATAATGAATAGGTAAAATTATAGTCTGTGTTTAGTTTTTAATTGTAAGTAATTACTTTTAGGCACAGCGTGCTTAAAAAACTTTTAAGCATGCTGTGTCTAAAAGGAGGTTATTTAAAAATCAAAACGATAATCAAAAAGGGGTTATTATAAAATGTCAGTAGAAAAAAGTATATTATATGAGTAACGTAACGGGTTTCAAAAAGCTAATTATTATTTTACCTTACTTTAAATGTAAATTGTTACGATATATTTAAGCAATTTTCTTCTAAAGTGGCACCAAATACGCAAATAGTACTAGGATATAAATAATTAAGGATTTTAATTACAGTAAAAAATTTTCGTAACAACACAGAAAATGTACGCCACTGCATTTCTTTGATAACACGGTAATGTAGACAGTTCAGCGTCCAATAGAAAGTACCTTCATATATTTTTGTTTATTTTGGCTTCGTTTAGGAGATAAAAGGCAATTTTATTTTACTCTGTATCTCAAAAATAAAGTGGTTGGAACTTATGTTTATATCCACTTTTTGTCTCAAAAATTTAGCAAGGTATAACACCCTTGAGTTTGGTAACACCTTTAATTAACACCCTGTATATATTTCATCAATACCACAGTAGGAAAATGTTTATTATTTATTTATAAATTTATAATTGGTTGCGAATAAAAAAAAATGTTTAGACAAATTAGCTAGAGCAATGGTTTCAAGTGGATTCTGATGCATTTTTTTGATATTTTTGTTTCTAGCATGCATCCTCTTGTACAGAATACTGTTCAATTTTTTTCGTTCTATACACGTATTACGCAGTACATTATACTGTAAAATAGTCCTGAAGCTCCTCTTCATAGTACTTTTTCCGATATCATTAAATTCTTCAGCTTATTTCCTTCACGACATTGACAAACACTTGCAGAATGTGGTGAGGCATATGGAGTAAGGCCAGGGGTCTCCAATCTACGGCCCCCGACAGCTAATGGCTTATTGTTGTTATTGTTGTTGTGATAAGTTGGATAAAAAAACATAGAATAATAATAACTCGGTTTTATTTACTTGCTAGGTAAAGCTTAATGACAAGTATAATACTAACAAATAATTAAAAATAATCCAACTAACATTATAAACATATATTAACATTATACCATATAAAACTCTAATGAGATTTATGTAATTGTGAATTTCCACTGACAGTTTGTAGTTTTGGTCCAATTTTAATTGTATCAATTATTAAAACTGATTTAAGATGCTCATCGGTTAACTTAGATCTGCAAACATTCTTTACGTACTTCATTTTGGAGAATGTTTCCTCACACAAGTACCAAAAACAAGAAACAGCCCACGAGCAAATTTATGGAAATTATCAAATTACCAAATTGTGCCAATGGCCACACGAAATCTGGCACTGATGATTAATGTTATATTCTTTGAGAACGTCTATGGTTTTATTGCAAATGAAACATAGCGCCTTTTTACTCGACGGAATTACGAAATATTGAAAGTTCCGTCGATCTTTGAATGTTATGCATTCAGTGTCTATTTTTCGTCTCTTTTCCATACTAGTAAATCACACACAACAAGTCAAATCAAAATATCATTACGAGTATGTCTTTTAAACACGTACAAACACGTTTTAAGGTGTTACGCACTACTTTTTTACAACACACAGATTCGCTTTCTTCGCGTTCCCTAGGTGGACTGACTCGCGGTTGCGCCGCTAGCATTTTTAAACTCCAATTACTGCCATCTAGAAGTGAGTGAAATACACTAGAACTTACAACACTACCTATTTCCGCGTGTAGCCACCAGAAGTCGTTAAGTGTCGCGGTCTTAACAATACAGTACAACACAATAGTGATTGAAGTAGCGAATTTGGCAAGCGTATGCTCGCTCAGGGCGCGTACTCGGCAACTAGTCTAGAAATTACAGATAATGGCAGGAAAACTAAAACGGTGTTGGCCCTTGGAACTTACTGGAGTAATCAATATGGCCCTAAGGCTGGAAAGTTTGGAGATCCCTGGAGTAGGGTATCGCGTCTACTCTGCCTTAGTTCACAATAGACACGTTCGTTCGATGGACTGGCCAAATTTCACAATTTCCATCGTTACTGGTGTTCGAGCGTAGGTAATTTTCTACCAATTCAATAAAAAGCTGATTTAGTTGGAACGTGCTGTTTACAACCATAGTCCTTATTTGTTCCTTATTCACTTTGACATCCATCCTTATATTTTCTCCTTTTATCAGTTGAATAAGTACAATTGTCTCTTTCTCCATTGCTGCTAGTAGTGCTGAATTATCATTTATCATATCATTATTTGATATCTTTCCCAGCTATAGTATCTCCACCACTACAGCTTTTAGAAATCTGAGGATAATTTAGGAACCAACAATCCCGTATAATTAAAACTAATAATAAATACAAATGATTGGACTAAAATTTTGAAAAAAAAAATACAAGGCACTAGAAGTCAAACGTACGACTCTTACAATTGAAAATAGTTGACTTTTTTCTTCATGTGATAATTCAAAACCACTCCTACTTTCTCAAATAGTTCAATTAATAATTATTCTAACAGAAGAGCATAATACTTTTGTTTTTGAAGCTCGATGTACACAAATATTACGCTATTTGTATGCTTGCTTACGCCAGCTTTTTCTGGATCCCATAAAAAAAATCGTTCATGCGAAACTGCCCTAATAGATGTACGTGACAGCAATTAATTAGGGCTCAATAAGTACATATACGCAATGCCATGTTTGATTCAGTGCCCGTGAAATCAGGACTGCCGCCTGAGGTCTTTGATGCTTCTGACACGTAGAGAATTTGAAATCGGGAAGTTGCCTAAGTGAAAAATTACTTTAGCATATTGGAGGACAATTTATCAATAAATCTATTTATTTATTATTATACATAGCTACATTTAGCCAACCAGAAATTCGTCTTTATTATAAACTTAAGTAAATGTAAGATACTGAAAACTAAGAATTTACCTATGTCCACACACACCGTCCATGGTTCACAAAGAGACCGGAATTCAGTTTTGTAGTTCAAATCAAAACTCAAAGTCATGGTTGACAAGTGTACTGGAAACACAACAGCAAAATAACGATTTGGAAGGTGAGAGGGAAGAACCACTTACTATAGGCAAAAGGCAAAATTCTCGATGTTTTAAGGGCGCACATATCGATAAGTTACCTCTCCAATGGGTCTCGAACCAACAAGCGCGTGGACGACAGTAGACATCACGACAACATGGCTTCGCATATTTCATACCAAGATGAAGAAGCAGAATAGAAGAGTGGTATTGTTTCTGGATAATTCAACGTATCATCCCAATATTACACTGGATAATGTCAAACTTATTTTTCTTCCACCCAATACTACCTCACGTTGTCAATTTTGGTACCAAGGCATTATTCAAAATTTTAAAATGCTCAACAGAAGCTACTTTATTAAAGGCTTTTAACATGTATAGAGAGTAGTTGTCCTCTTCAAATGGCCATTAGCAGACCTGCAAAACAAAGATATTAACTTAATGCACACCCGAACAAAATGAAAGATGAAATATAATGTTTACCTCATTAATATTGTACAGTCAAATTAGAAACAATAAAAATACATTAAAAACATAGACCAGATAGCAGACTAAAAACAACACTATAAGTAAGGCAAGGATATGTGCAACAAAGCCAAGAAATTAAAATGAAAAGACAAATAGAGAATTGTGCATAAAAAAGTTTTTCTGGAACTTAGATTTTAACCCAGTATCTCGAAGATGTCAGTCGAATGTTGGACCGTTACAAAACGGAGTCACTCATAGACACGAATTAGAACCTATAAAACAGAATCGTTTCTTAAGTTATAATATCATTATTTTTGAAATTCTTAACAAGGTTTATGTGTTCCCGCACCCGAGTTGAGATTTTTCTCCCCGATCGTCGACCCTTCCATCTTTTGTCATCGAGAACCTTCTATCTCTCTTAACCCTGGTATTGATCAAGACCTTTTTAAGTTCAATGTTTTTTTCTTTAGAACGAATAATGGTCTGGTAATGGATTCTTGTTTGTCACCGTTTCTGAGCGAGGTTATCATGCACCATTTGGAAGAACAATTGAAAAATAGATTTGCTAAATCCTTACTAGCCTATAAATGATATGTTGATGACGTCTGCATAGTCTGGTTTGGTAATGACCGAGATTTGGCAGAGTTTTTAGATTTTGGAAATACTCTACATAACAAAATTAATTAGAAAAGAAAACAACTTCAATTTTAAGTCTACAAAAAGTCCTCTTCAAGTCCCCTCCAACCTAATTTTTTATTTAAAATGCCTCTATCTAGAGCAGCATTCTTGATTGGACTAAGTATAATAAAATAATCAGCAAAGAACAATGATTTCTCTATTTACTCAATAAATAAATAATAGTATATTACGTACCAAGGTGGAAAGTGTTTCATTAATGTCAAGAGAGTCTGTAGTTAACAGAGGCGCGAAGCGGCGAGGTTAACTAAATCTCGAGACAGTAATGAAATTTTACACCGAGGTTAGTATACTATTTTATTTACAACCGCTTCTTATTATTTGGAATTAAAATTATTATTAAATGCAAAATGTCATTTTGACTTTTTCATTTAAAAATTAGACAGACATTAGAATTTTAAATAATAACCGCACATGATAATAGTTATTTATGTATTAAGGGCATTATGAAGATGTCTATGCCTCCGAGGGCGGCAACAATCTTACAAAGCCGAGGGCCTTTGGCCCGAGGGTTTGTAAGTTGCCCGAGGGTATAGACATCAAGTAATGCCCGTGGTACATACAATAGTCCTACTTCGGATAATTCCAAGTTAAATTGAAAGAAAATTCAAAATCACGAAGGGTTTTTTACCTACATAGTTGCTAAATAAACAAAGGTAATAAGTGTTCATTGTTGTGCTGTGTCATAGTCAAAACTGAAATTCATATAAAATAATGGATTTTCCATTGATTCCGGATATAAGTGCTGTATATGCTGCCAAAGCTTTGGATAATCTTGTCCCAAAGAAGTGTAAAGACGCCTATGATAAGGAATATCAAAGGTTTGGGGATTGGATGAAAAATAATGATGTAAAAATTATCAATGAGACGGTGCTACTCGGATATTTCCAGGAATTGGTATGTTAAAATTGCTGTTGTAAATTATATTAAAATACTAATTATGTATATCGATTATAGTCTGGAACATTCACTTCTAATTATTCCCTATGAATGAAATATTCAATGTTAAAAAAGACATTGATAGTTACTAAAAATATAGGCATTGCAAAATATTGCAAGTTAGGCCAATATCTAAAGCAAGCATCCAAAGGATATGAAGCGAAAAATCGAAAATTTCGACTCGAGAAGATGTGCTGAAATTCATCCGTGAAGCTCCCAATGAAACTTTTTTGATGTACAAAGTGGCTCTGTTATTTGGTGTATTTGGTGGGTGTTGCCGTCAAGAGCTAGTTAATATGTTGGTTGAACATATACTGGAAAGAGGATCTGTAGTAGTGATTAATATTTCCGATACAAGGACCGATAAAAGGCCTGTCTTCACAATTATTGATGAGAAAGAGATGGGTTGTTTAAAGCTACTGGGAACTTATTGGTCTTTACGCCCGACAAACTGCAACATCAATAGATTCTTTTTGTGTTACCGTAACGGTCGTTGTTTTTCACAGCCAGTTGGGAAGAACACCATAGGCAAAATTTCTTCCATTGTTGCAAAATACCTGGATCTAAGCGATGCGGACAAATATACCGGTCATTGTTTGCGCAGAACCTCTGCAACTTTGATGGCGTACGCGGGGGAAAACATGACCATATTGAAAAGACATGGCGGCTGGAAAAGTTCAGCTGTAGTTAAGGGATATTTGGAAGACAGTATGTATTCTAAAAACAAAATTCCGAAATTGATAGCTGGAGTACCATCACCGAGACCATCAACATCAAACAACGTTCAATCATCGTCAATTTCTGTTAGTGAAAATCACGAAATAATAGAAAACATTGACTTATCAAAAGCCGGTAAATTTGTTTTTACTGGGCCTTTTCATAACTGTTAATTTAATATAAATGATAAATAAGTTTTTTCGTTAATAAAAGTTGTAACCTTGATTTTTCCTATTTATTTCTCTTAATGCCCGAAGGCATTAGAAACTTCCTTAATGCCCTAGGGTATTTTATATACCATTTAAAGTGTCTGGTAACTATGGTATTATGAAACAATAATATTCGAGTAAGACATAAAACATTTTATAGATTTGTCAATAAATATAAATTCTATTACCATAATAAAATTCCCGAAGGAACTGGATTATTAGAAAATAATAAATTTGGTGTACCAGTCCGTCCTACAAGAACGTTCAAAAAAGTCCAATACAATTTTGTTGTGAAATTTACATGGAATTTTCTATAGCCAGTCTGACGGTGCACCACCCGGTATATCTTGGGTATATTATTAAAATCGTGAAAGAAAGTCAAGCGGGAAATACAGAATAAAAAAAAAATTACAATAATCTTCTTTAAGTTAACAATCATTTGACGTTTAAAAAATGGAACGTTAAGTTTGGCTGTAAAACGTAGGCCTAAACTACCTCAAGAAATCACTTTAAAAATCAAATATATTTTAATACGACTAGCTTTTTAATACGTGCTAGCAATTAAGCAGGATTCAATGGCGGCGTTAGGAATACGAAATAGCGCCTGCGAAATCAAGACGGTCATGTACGGCCGTTGATGCTCTTGACACGTAGAGGGTTCGAAATCAGGAAGTTGACTTACGTAAAGAGATTCCAATGCCATTCATTAAACTTGCGCTCACGTATTGCTTTATTTAGATGCCTAAAAATACGCAAACGGGGTATTTAATTGTTGTTGATGGATGAATAAAAGAAACGAATTTTAGGGTAGAATTTGTTAAAATGGTAAATTCAGCTCGTGTGTTGTGGTGCAGCTAGAAAAACCGTCTGTGGAAGGCTATGCAAACGCCTTATCAATCCAAAATACTGGTAGACACAGTTAGCATGCTATAAAGGTACTGGCTGACATGCTAATTACCTCTTTTTTTTTTATGATAAAGCACTGCAGGATTAATTCTTTATGGCGCTCTGCTTTGAGCGGTGCGTGTGCGCAGGAAACTATTCACGTTGATCTTGAATCTTTGGAGATTATACTCGTTGGGGAACACGGCCTCAGGAAGGTCATTCTAAGTGATGATGTTCCCCAGATGTCTTAATTACGATGACTGGAATATCGTTAGAACCAGAAGCTTTTTTGTGTGGTTTCTACAGTGGATATGTTCGGTGGAGTTCTTCCCTGGAGATTAACCGTTGAATGAGAAGAGAATAGTTCCGCCAGTAAGTTTGCTTTTTCCTGTGTTTTGGTAGCAATGGTGCCATCAGAACATGTCAGAGGTGGAATGGTTAACTATGTAAAGTTGTGAGTGACAGCCTTAGCTACCGACCAAAATGATCCTAAGCCGTTAGGACATTCAAGAAGTTTGTCTTTGATCCTCTGGTTGTATGCTCCTTTTCTTTGGCTTATCGTTTGCTTGCATTGGTTTCGAGCGTTAACCAAGATGATACGATTTTCGGGGGTAGGCTTTTGACGCCATTTTCGGTAGAAATAATTTATTGACTTAACAGCTCTTTCGCAATTTCTGGTGAACCAAGGCGTGCAGTTAGAAGGGCACATTTTTTTGAGGAACGAATAAAGGCTTCCATGCCAGTAAGGATAACCTCCGATACCTCTCTAGCACAGATGGATTGGTCATTCGAGGTGACTATAACTACAGGATTTACACATCGCGTCAGAAGCGAGTTCGAGAAGACTTTGGAACTGTTTAACAACCATGGTTTAAAATAAGTTAAAACCAAAAACTAAGCCCTATTTTTCTACCACGTAAAATGTTATGCTAAATTAAATAATGGGTTGGAATTAACTGTATAATTAATATGAATATTTACCCTCAAATTAAACCTAAATTTAATCTAAGGTACGTTTTTGTTGCAATTTTATAGGATAGGGTTAATCCATAAAACTGCTAACTTCAAAGGGATGGGAATATCAAAATTGCATTCTGTTTCACATTTAATTTGTCAATTGTCATGTTCATGTCATTTAAAAGTTACCAAACTTTTCAACTTTCTTTTCATTCAATATTTTTTGATTTGCAAGTTGCAAAGACATTAATGGTACCACATTTCTCTTTGCATGCGTTTACCAATCACTTCAATTAGCATTCCTACAGAAGGTTTTGATATTCTAAACTTTGCAATGAATTCTAAATCTATCCAGTAGCCCATATTCTCAATACGAGGCCTAAAAACTCGAGGTCTTCGCACATTCTCAACTACGTTCATAATCCCCAAACCTTCTTCGTCATTTGAGAAAAGATAATTCACAACATCGAAAGCATCCATAAAAAATGGTTACTATATAATTATGCTCCATTCCACAATTATTCGTAATCCCAACCATAAATAATTTGCCTGAGAAATAGCTATTGTGTAGGCACCGGACCTTTTGAAAGGGTACAGGTCCTGATTACCTACTAATTTTAATAGTATAGGTTAGCTATTTTCAACAAAACAACAAATATAAAATAATGGGTAAGTATCTTTATTTTAATCATGTAATTAAATAGCAATTATTATTTATACAAAAATACTAATCTACAATATTATAATAATACAATATTTAACTTAACCTACTCTATATTTAGCTCGGTCTCACTATCACTATCGTCTTCATCTATGCCTAAGCTAATTATTAAGGGCCTTACGTTACTATTAATTATTGGATGGATGGGTTTGGTCATTATATCTTTTACTGTCGTTCACTAAAACTTGCACTACTCCGGTCATACTCTTTTTCTAAAAGGGTACAGTAAACGTTCTTTATGATGTTTCTGGCATCAAGTGATAAATGTTTTTTCTTCGTTACACCATAACTTCCGGAAGCAATATTATCTGAAGTTTCACACAGATCTGACATATTTTGGATGCTCGATAACACACACGAAAATATCTTTAACGCACAGCTTGACAAACACCAAACGACTGATGAACTAGGATAAAAAGACTCTGCTTTATATTGAACACCTGCAATTTGCCATTTACCTACCTAATATACCAATATAATAACATAATTAATAATAACTTAAGGCCCTTAACAATTAGTTTACGAATAGATGATATTATAATATTGTAGATTAATATTTTTGTATAAATATTAATAGCTATTTAATTACATGATTAAAATAAAGATACTTACCTATTATTTTATATTTGTTGTTTTGTTGAAAATAGCTAATTTTAATGACGTCGTCATCTGGTACTAAAATGGTAATGGGTTTCCACATTATTCTTAAGTTGGTATATCCGATCTTTGGCCACGATTTGGCCGAAATTCGCCTGGGTCAGACTGCTGTTGTATCGCTGCGTCAAGTTCCTTGCGTGCAAACAAAAAACTGAATAAGAAATTTCACTTTCCTATTCGTGATTCCTGCCGTCCTTTGTTTCTTAATAATTCAATTTAACCTCTTTGTTGTATATTTATTTTATCCTGGAAACTGTTTGCTTAATGTTTAAGTGAGCTCTATCCCCATCGAATATAGCACACGTCAATCATTTCTCCTAAGCTTACCAATTCCACGATCCAGCCTAATTAAAACTTTTTAAATTATGGCGAAAAACCACTTCACTTGAGAAAGTAACAGTGTCTGGTGAGGTTTAGAAAACTAACCAAAAAACTATTACTAGAAAAACTATATTACACTCTTGATGAGTATTTTGACGACGTGTTCAGTTAAAAAATTATCACGTAGGCTAACTCGACTATTTAAATTTTGAATTATTATTTTTAACTACTTGTTTTCTAATATATTTATTAATTGTTTTGTCCAAAGAGTAAATTTTTGCTTATTTGCCATTATGAAAATAGTGTATCTTGCCATCTAACTTCCTGTTAGACGGATAAGAAGAAATTCACACTTCCCAGAAAGTCGACTATTTGACACTATTGCAGGGAAGTTATATTTTGTTCTGATGTTTTTCGTCCTATTAATTGTCAAGCCGAAAATGTGGCAATATATTATACGCGGGGATTGTGGTAAGATTTTAGGGCTGATTGTAAAATTCATATTTCATAACACACTGTAATATGCAATCTAAGGGCTTGCTGCTTTCTTTCACCGATCCATCCTCAGGCGTGTCTAGCCGCATCTCGGCTCGTCAGTGAGGCTAGAATTGGATAAAAAGGAAGACACCAGAGAGTTTACTTGAGTTTACGGACCGAACTAACTTGTAATTTAATTTCTTAAGTAATGAATTTGATCGGCGCGAGATGTTGTTCTATATGCTACATCTCCCTTTAATATGTCACATTTCGGAAAATCATACAAATCTTTATTTTTATCTCACATAAATTATGTTCCTTATAAGAACCTTCTTAATATTTAATATTCTTAAAAGCAATTTATCATAATCAGTGTGTACCCACATCAAGAATACAAAACAGTCATGTCATTGATTTAGTGCCTGCAAAATCAAGTCGGTCGCGTGAGCCCTTTGATTCTTTTGACACGTAGACACCCGAATCAGGAAGTTCACTTTAAGTGAAAAATTATCCGTTCCGTTTCGGATGCAGTTCATTTAAATTACGGTCACGTGTTACGTTATTTATTTATATAGCCTAAAGTTTAAGAAATAGGTTGCTTAGTTGGGGAGCTGTGACTAGTAAACACACCTTTTGTTTTTGGTTAATAGTGTGAACCAAAATACAGTGACCAGAGGAATTCGAGCTTCATACAGGGTGTTACTTAATGATAGGTCATTCCAAGAGGGCATTGCTGAACCAAATTCCAGTAGAAAAGGTCATGTAAACGTGTGTCCTAAAATGTCTGGTTTTCGGGATACAGGGTGTCAAAAAAATCGGTGATTTATTAATATCTCAAGTGGCTTTTCTTTTTCTCGAAAACAAAGTAAGATTCGGAAAAATATCAAGAGACAAAAAAGTTGTACTATTAGCTGCTTAACCCGAAAACAATATAACATTTTAAAATAAATCACTGGCGTACTTTTTTTGTCAATATTATTCGTGAGATTACCAAACTTCACAAATATTGGCAAAATAATCTTTGAGATATTAATTAATAATTAATTCTGATCTTCTGGCACTTCAGGATGAAATGTTGAGAGCGCAGTCGGGGGTTTCTGGGTAGTTCGCGGTCAACTCTCTGTCATTAAATGAAAGCAAAACCCAAACCCTTATTTCTACACAGAGGCAGGTACTGCATCAACAACCAGTGGTTAAATTTCTGGGTATTGTCATGAACCAAAAGCTTCTGTGGGAAAAACATGTGGAATTTCTTGCAAACAAATTGTCCAAAAACCTTTATCTTCTTAGAAACTTAAGGCCCATCGCGAATCAGGGTACATGTATGAATGCATATTTCAGTTTGTTTCACTCCATAATGTCTTACGGAATTCTAATCTGGGCTCACTCTCCACAGGCACAAAAAATATTTTCTTTTCAAAGAAAAGCAGTCCGTATTATCACACACATGCCTTTTCGTGCTGATGTAAGATTGAAGTTTGTGGAACTAAAAATAGTAATATTTCCATCTTTATTTATATAGGTATAGATGTCTGTTGTGGATTAGACAGAACTTGGACCGTTTTCAAAGTCATAGTGAGGTGCATGAATATAATACTCAAAATGCTTCACATTTAATACCAGAATTTTCTCGTCTAAGTAAGAGTAGATTTTCTATGAATTACTATGCTCCTAAATTTCACAACAGGATTCCAATGGCCTGGAAGAGTTTGTCTGCGCGAGTTTTCCAGGTAAAACTTAAGAAATTTTTAATTGAAAAGTCTTTTTTCTCCACCGAAGAATTTTTTAATTGCAATGTAATTTCATGATTTATCTCCTTGTGTGCTTGTGTACATCAATGTATTTTTATTTTTAAATTATTTTTAATTGTATTTTAAAATCGTGACAAGTGAAATTTTTATGTATGTTTGTCATTTACTTTAGATACCTACTTGAATGTATTTTTGACGTGTGTAAAATCTATTTTGATTATTGGCATTAAATAATAAACCCAACCCAACCCAACCCAATAAAAAAACGTTTTCTTTTTACACTTTGACACCCTGTATCTTAAAAACCAGACTTTTTAGCACACATGTTTATATGAACTTTTCTACTTAGATTTGAAGACACTGTCCATATTCTCGAGTTCTAAGTTAAAACTAGGGAAATTGTAACTCAAAGTCACGGTCTCAATACAAATTTCTTTTTATTTACTTCCTTAGCAGGCTACATGTTTCGCCATTTCTGGCATCATCAGGCCTAAAATAATTCAATGAGAATGCAAACGCCATTTCAGAAAATTTACAATTCCCAACTTACCCAATAAAACACCCTTAAAATAAAGTTAAAAATAAGAAAGAAACACCAAAAACAACCACACCCTGACCCCACGACATAACATATTATATTATTATAGGTATACAACTCAATAAGCAAGGATATGGTGGTCAGCCCACATGTTATTTGCCTGAACAGTAGAAAAAAGAAGAATATCTGAAGTAAAACGTCAAAAAAGAGCGGGAAAAATGATAGGGTGTGATAAACTCCAACTGCCGTGTTTGTAAACAACCAAGTCAATCAACCAAATTGTTAAAAATCAGATATGGCTCAAAATTAAATACTTCGTTAACGCAGGTGAGTATTGGGCTCTTTTTTGCTTTTGTAATTTGAAGTTTTTCCAATAAATCCAAGTTTTTACATTTTTAGCATTAATGTAAAATTTTTAGATGGAGAAAATTGGTGACCTGATTCTAAAAGGTAGTTTGCGAAGGCTGATTGTGTGTTACATATGTCGGTGTTACGAAATTTTCGAACCAAACTCAAATGCTCTTGGACTCTTGTAGATATTTTTCTACCCGATTGGCCCACGTAGATAGACTGGCATTCATCACACTGAAGGGAGTAAACTCCTGACTTCGAAAAGTATTTCGCCTTGTCCTTGATTTTAACGAGATGTTGCTTAAGTGTATTCGCTGTTGTAAAGAGTAATGAAACGTCAAAGGGTTTGACAAACTTAACCATTTGAAGAGATACATCCCCAAAGTATGTATGCTCACGAATTTGTAATAAATTTTATTGATTGAGCTCCACGAAAATCCGTTGTTTATCGCTATTTGTTTGATTATATTGATTTCTTTATTAAATGCACTCCTGGATAACAGCAAATTGAATAGACTGTAGAAAAATGAATCAAAAGTTGAGAAGTTGTGTGAGTATGGTGAGTTGCAAGTATATTGAATTACGTAACCTGTTGATGACGGTTTTCTATAAATTTTAAAGTTGATTCTATTGTCAAGTCTTGTTAATAGTAGTTCTGGGAGAGGCAGTCTACCTTTCTTCTCCAATTCTGTAGTGAAGGATAATTTTGGATGTAAATCATTAACAAATTTTAGGAAATTACTGAGTTTAACCGCTCCAGATGATAAAATATAATCTACGTATCTTTCATACGTTACAAGGCAGTTTGAAAACTCGCTCCCCATAATTGACGTCTCCAGATTGTTTATAAAGACTTCACTAAGGAGAGGAGAAAGACAAGAACCCATAGCCAAGCCCTCGGTCTGCATGAAAAAGCGGTTATTATATTAAAAAAAGTTTTGGTCTAAAACATAAATTTGGTTCAGGAATGCGTCCTTGGAATAACGCCCTATCATTCAGTAACACCCTGTATAGTAAATATATTTATTTAAAGCCAAAAAAAAATTAGCACCTCTCTAAATAATAAATAACTAATCTTAATTTCCTTTTTTGCGCGAAGTTCACATTTATTATCGGAATCATCAATAAAACCGGTAAGAAAACAATACAATAAGACTAAAGAGAAAACATGAGAAGCAGGTATCTAATGCCAGGTTAGATACCTGCTTATGCGGGTTCCATTCCAGAGTTTGGTCTTCCCTAAGACCTCGCTGGTCTGGTTAGGTGGATAGCTTGATTGTCATGAGATGTCGCCACGTGCAACATCTCGCATATGTGTGAATACATTATGTGATGAAGTTTACTTTAAGGTCCCTTTCATTTTCATCAGACTCTATAGCCTTGCCGAAGAGCCGTAATATGGCGAAACGCGTCCAAGGATTGGGTCTGACGAAAAGAAAAGGGACAAATTTCTTTCTTTGAAATAGTATACATTACAGCTTGTTCATTATAGTTTATATTGATGAAAGGTTTGTACCCGTGACTTCACTTGAGTGAATATTTTTAAAATGGCCTTTCTGTAAAGAAAAATGCTAATTTTGCCAAAAACAATTTAAAAAAACCGTATTTGTCCAGCCAGGACCGCCAGGAGCTATGAGTTTTCCTTACCAAGAAAGGATAGGGGCAGGTACTATGTTAGTTGGATAATACAATTAGTAGTCAGAATTAACTATATATATTTTAGCAACAAATTGATCTCATCAGCAGAATCACAGTAAACGTTCTATAATATAACAAGTTTTTAAGATACGTGTTAAAGGAACATAATCAATTTAAATTTAATCAACAATTTAATGACTGGAATCGTCAGAACCGTCAGAAGTAGAATCGTTTCTCCAGGTTGGATTACTACTGGCGCTATAGGTGGTGAAACAGAATATCCATTTTCTGTTTTTATAACATGAGCTACGCAATTTTTCCATACATCAGTACCCACTTCGTTATAACCTGCCGAATATTATCAAGGACAACTGCGCCTAAAGTTGGAGATCGACATATTTAAAATAAATAATGCGTTGACATTGAACATGTAAATCCTTGTTTCTTAATTCCGAACTTATTTCGCTTTCGATATCCGATTAACTAATTATATTCCTGCAATAATTCACCTTGACCTTCTGTTTTTTAAATTGTCGCCAAAAAGCCATAATGATATAATAAAATATAGGTACCAAGTAAAAACTTACTTGTCTGAAACCACACAGTTATAGCAGAAAATGAAATATGTAAATTACAATAAATCGCTTCAACCAGTCACGCTGCTGTCCGATTCCCAATATCGCATACCTCAAACATCAACTAATTTTAAAGCTGATAAGGGATCACTCAATTGGCACCCACTTTAACTATTCGCTGTTCTTGTCAACATCATATAAATTTGTATTTATATGCTGCTCTATTAATTTCACCACTCGGAAAAAGTTCGCACTTTAAATTGTCAGTTGGCCTCGACGGTCTATCATACCTACATTTGCAAACTAGCTTTCAAAGAGAGTTACTGACGATTAATTAAATACTGGTATAAAAGAACACTTTTAATAATGAAAACTTAAATAAATTTGAAAAAAGGAGCTGACAATCCCGATTATGATGCCGGTCCCTTTGAAGCCCGATCGAAGCTTTTTATGTCATCAAACTGACTTTGGAGAAAGCATAATAAAATGCTGTTATTGTCGAAAACTTTTCTCGCACTGTATCTACGAAACAAAGGGGCTTTTTAGAAATCAAGGACAAACTATTCTTAGAATAGTCCAAGGAATGACCTCTCAATTTTTGCCGCATGTTCAATAAGCACCCTGCATAAAACATTGTTAAAAATTCGGAAAAATTTGTTTACTAGCTTCCATATTACTCGAATAAAAAGACCGGCTTTTGGCCGAATAAATCGGAATCCCTCCTGAACGGAAGGCAAAAGCGATATAGGTAAAATATATTTATAATGTCAATAAAAACTCAGATTTCAAATCTCTGATTCTCGGATTTCGACCGCTGAAACATCAAATTAAATTTTAATATTACTTACCTGCAAAGTTTTATTAAATACCAAAATGTATTCTTTCTTTTTGTGTGAGGGACTTTGGGCAGACCTTCTCATTATATTTGAATATTCGAGTAGTAGTGGCAGGGTATCCTTTATTTAAATAGATCCCATTAAATTTGGATATAGAATGCTTAAAGTTGACAAACAAACGAATTTTAAAAAGTTGCACATTTTGTAAGGAAAGAATAATTTTATTCCTACTAGAGGTGTTCTGATTTTTAGTCAACTTCGCCGCTACCACAACTTCTTTCTGGAATAATGATTTATGAAGAAAATATTTAATTTGTAAAATCTGTCAATAGGGACCACAGTCGAGGAATCAAATGTTGGTCGGTTAACAGTGGTAGTCGATTAATAGGGAAGAATTAAAACAACTGGTTTTGCATTTTACAGTGTTTGTTTATTAATGAGTATCTACATAAATGTAAATAATTTGAAATATTTTTGTTTAAATTTATCAACTACTACTAATATTAAATGAGATGAAGCCAATTTACCAATATGTACAGGGTTATTTTTTATATTTGGATACCCACCTACAGGGGTTGATATAAGTGACAGAAAAAAACCTTTAATACAAAAGTTGCATAATTTTTCCCGTCATATCTTTTAGACTTATTAAAAAAATCATACGCATCAAAAGTTAAAAAACAAATGAAGTTTTATTTTTTTTAAATGGAACACCCTATATATTTTCCACCAGAGGAAAAAATCTGTTTCTCCTGATTTCAAAAATATATAAGATATCAAAATTTAATTCAGTCGTTTGTGAAATATTTGAGTTTTGATAAATTGAATTGATTATAATCGAGTTGGCGTTCCGCATACTTCAACGTGACATATTTGTCTGTTTACTTTAAATTGAAACAATCAGTAAGAAAAAATGACTTATGTTTTATAATTCAATTTCAATAATATAAAATAAAGTAAATGACTATATGTTTTCTATATACCCGCCACGACTTCTGACACATTTTTGAATATTTTCTCTCATTTTGTGATGGATCGCGTTCGAAGTAAAATCTGTGTGATCTGTATTGAGCATGAATATTTCTTGTTCAATCCTTTGTCTCAACACCCGTATATTTTGAAGTCTATCGTAATAAATACGGTTTTTTAGAAATCCCTACAGAAAAATATCTAACGGGCTTAGGTCCGGGCTATTAGCCGGCCATTGAAGTGTGCCATTCCTCCTTATCCAAAGGTCATATCTGCCATTTAGGTATTCAGTAACTTGAAGGATATTATGGGGTGGTGCCCCATCTTGTTGTCAAACAAGGTTATTGTATTGCCGAACTGGAAGTTCTTCTAAATAGTTTTCAATAATATTTTGAATGAAATCTAAATATCGATTGCCCGTTAGAATCAAATCAAAAATAATAGGTCCAATTACTTGGTTCTTCAGCAAGCCGCACCACACATGAACCGACCTCCGTCCCTGTATTTTGACTGGTTGAATTTTATGTGGGTTTTCACTTGCCCAATAGTGTTTGTTTTTTCTATTAAACATCCCCGCCGACGTGAACGTAGCTTCATCGGTGAAAATAATTTTTGTTAAGATCTCGGGATCTTCTGCTATATGCCTTTATATTTCTTGACAATAATGTAACGGTTGAATCATATTTCTAAATTTGTACGGATGTTATTTGTAATGTTTCAAAGTGGTCTGAATCTTGTAGAACGACTTTCCAAATTGTGCGGCAACCGTTGAGATCGAACTTTCGGGATTTTCTAAAATATGATTTCTAATTTATTTTATTTATAATTATTAGAATGCAAAGGAATACTGTTACCTTCAAAGGATAGTAAAATATTTAAGTCTTCTTCGTCATTTCTAACAACGGTTTTCTTTTTCGACCGATATTTTTGGATTCATTAAATCGCTGGACAATGCGTCTGATTGTGTTAGTCGATGGTACCTGTCGTCCAGGATTAATTCGACGATATTGCTGTTGAACTACAGCTATTCGGTTGTTATTAGAATAAAAAGGACGTACTAATTGAAGTTTCTGTTCTTCCGAATATCCCATTTTCCTTACTGAATGTTTCAATTTAAAGTAAACAGACAAATATTTCACAAACGACTGAATTAAATGTTGATATGTTATATATTTTTGAAATCAGGAGAAAGAGATCTTTGCCTCTGGTGGAAAATATATAGGGTGTTCCATTTAAAAAAGTTAAACTTAATTTGTTTTTTACCTTTGTGATGCGCGTATGATCTTTTTAATAAGTCTAAAAGATATGACGGGAAAAAGTATGCAACTTTTGTATTAAAAGTTTTTTTCTGTCACTTATATTAACCCCTGTAGGTGGGTATCCAAATATAAAAAATAACCCTGTACAGGGTTATCCAACCAAGACTGGACAAGGCGATTTTTTGACTTTTCCTGTACTTTTATAAAAAAACTGAAATAGCCATCTTAAGTCATTTTCTCCCGCGAATTCGAATATCTTCAGCAAAAAACAATTGAACATCAAACAAAAGTACTAGGGGTCACTTTGATATTTTTTTAAATGGGATGCCGTATTTTTATTGAGCTTATCCGATTTCTCATATAAATTTTGATCTAAAATGTTGGATTTTTAATTCAAAAACGCCTTTTTTCTTCAGTTGTAAATTCGGAAAATGTTAAAAAAAAAAATTAAAAATCCAACATTTTAGATCAAAATTTATATGAGAAATCGGATAAGCTCATTAAAAATACGGCATCCCATTTAAAAAAATATCAAAGTGACCTCTAGTACTTTTGTTTGATGTTCAATTGTTTTTTGTTGAAGATATTCGAATTCGCGGGAGAAAATGACTTAAGATGGCTATTTCGGTTTTTTTATAAAAGTACAGGAAAAGTCAAAAAATCGCCTTGTCTAGTCTTGGTTGGATAACCCTGTACATACTGCGCGTGCATACTAACATATATAATTATATAATGTACTGTATGTTTTCTGATAATAATAATCCTTATTTTTTAAAATAATCAGAAATTAATGATTGCTTCAAATTTTTTAATCTTATTTTCATGAAATTTAGATTCACATTTTAATAGCAATAAAGAAATATTTGTCAAAATTGTTAACATTATTAAAAAAGTTTCTCTCTTGATGGCTTGATATTTTCGACACTGGAGCAACTTTAGGTTCCTCTTCTTCTGTCTCAGAGTTGGGAGTAGTTTTATCCGTTTCTTGGATCCCTTCAATACACTCGATGATAGTCGATTCTGCACTTTCTGTTGGCAAATCGTTATCAATTAATCGTTTCAAGTTCACAAATGTGTCCTTAATGTTAGAAAACAGTTCTGCGAGCGGAATATTATCTTCTTCTTCGAAGTCGTCAATATTATCTGTATTAGACATAAATTCGGCTTTCATAGTCACTGGGGACAAATTGCGACAGGCCACCGGAACCCATATGAAGGCGTTGGTTATGGTAATATTATTTTCGATTTCTTAAAGAGGACAATCACTGTCTATACATGTTAAAAGTCTGTTAATAAGGTAGCTTCTGTAGAGCATTTTAAAATTTTGAATAATGCCTTGGTAGAAAGGTTGGCAATGCGAGGTAGTATTGGGTGGGAGAAAAATAAGTTTGACATTATCCAGTGTAATTTTGGGATGAGACGAGATGACGATGAGATGCATTATCCAGAAACAATACCACTACTCTATTCTGCTTCTTCATATATTACAAATCTGTGAAGCCATGTCGTCATGATGTCTGCTGTCATCCATGCTTTTCTATTCGAGATTCATTGAAGAGGTAACTTGTCGATATGAGCGCCCTTCGAGGATTTTTACTTTTGCTTATTATAAGTGGTTCTTCCTTCTTACCTTCCCTATTTGCACAGAACAGAATTGTAAATCGTTGTTTTGCTTTTCTTATCCAGTACACTTGTCATCTTTCAATGCATTTGCTTTTGTTGGCAATGCACAAATTGCATTAAATACGTCCCTTGGGACATAATCCTTTAAAGTGGTCGATACCCTTTCTTTCCAAGCAGTTACGTCTTCGATATTGATATTGGCTGATTCGCCACATATTTTCTTGAAGCTAATATCGTGCTGACGACGGAATTTTTCGAACTATCCATTTGATGCCTTGAAGTTATCTAGTCCTAGACATTGAGCAGATTCGAGGGCTTCTGCTTGAATTGTGGGCTTGGGTATTGGTAAGTGCTTGTTTTGCGCCTTACAAAACCATTTTAAAACAACTTGGTTCACTGCCAGTCCTTCGGTTTTGCGAATTTTCTTTTTTGTTCACCGTTGCCACGTTCTTAAAACAAATGTCTAACTTCTGCTTTATTTTGAAATTTTTCAGCTAATTTCCTGGTACTTAAACCAGTTTTTTCACTTTCCTCGATTATATAAATTTTCTCGCTTAAAGAAAGACATTTTCTTTTTCCCGCCGCGTCTTCAAATATTCGCGTTAGTCCCAAAGCACACAAAAACTGTTCAATACAAAACTAATGTTAATAACCGATGGATCAGCCTTTAAAGCAATTTGAATGGACTCGCCTGCCTTAGAGTAATTAGTGTATGTACTTACCCATATCTCTTAAGAATTGTCGGTTCGGGTTTTACTGCCCTTAATGGAGGGTGTTTTTAGCAATAATGCTTACTAAAAATTCCGATGATGAGTAACCATGGTCGTTTCACAGATGGGTCGGTAAAGAGGAGTATAAAATATTGGGATTTTCATTTTTAAATATGGGGAATTCATTTAACGCTGGTGGCCACCTTATAGGGGCGGTTGCAAATAAAGGTTTTACTCTATTACAAATATTTTAAAAATGCCTTAATATATTTTTTAGAAAATTTTCAAATCGACACAGCTCAATTTGGAAGAGTTAAATAGATTTTCTAGCAATCGGGGAGGAAATAATTCATTAGGTTTACCTGAACTTCAGTAAATAAATGAGCCATAACACAAATAATAAGTTTTGTTTCTAACCCAAGGGGTAGAAACAAAAGATTAAAATTATAATTTGGTAATGGCTTTGATTATACCCTCAAGTGAAAATCATAACGGGAACTAATTTTTCCACTTTCTCTTTAAAGCTCTTTAGGGAGTACTTTAAACCCTTTGTGTCGGTAAAAGGAATATATTATGTGAGATAATAAAGTGAGCCATCATTTTCGTTTCCTTGTTTGACTGTACGAAGGATTCTATTATATATATATTTTTTAACATGTTAATACTTAATAATTCTTCTAATTAATGACTTTCTCTCTGTACGTTTATTCTCGAGTTAGCTGAATGATCATAGCAGTGTGTTGTGTCAATTCTTTCTCTGAAAAATTTTAACACTGCATTTTGGAGAGTTAAAAAGCACTTTCATGAAGTGTCAGCTAACTTGTATTTGAAATTCCAAATGGATTTTTAAAATATCGATCTATTATTGAAACAGCCGTTTTTGATTTTGTAGAGAGAACATTGCGGTGAGGTGGATTTAGCATGCTGTTTTTCTCGATCTCTCCAAGGCATTTGACTGTCTCTCACATATCGATATATTGGATAAATTATATAAATATGGTAGAGGAAGTAGTCCAGTCTCACAGTGGTTAAAGTTTTAAATCGTAGGAATAAAAGTTTGTCTAAACCACAAATATATTTAACAAAAAATAAGGGGGGGGGGGGAGATATCTTTACATTAAAGACATCGATCTAAATAAGGTAACGACATGTTTCGACCTTAGAGAAGGTAATTTTCAGTAATAAAGATAATAATAGTTCGGGAAATAAGTTATAGCAGAGCGGTAACATTATTAGGGGAGGCTGTTATAGTTGATACATATTAAAATGGGTAAAAGTATTCATAATTCGAAGATAGTATTGAAGTGGGTAACGTAGGAATATAAGTATTTTATATTTTCTGCATTATTTAAACAATTCTTTTCATTCGAAAAGTAACATCAGGGGATCTAACAGTGTCGGAAGGTTTCATATTGTTGTAAGTTTCTTGTTTTTTGTGAAGCTATTTGAAGGAAGTTCAAATTGAGGTAAGGAAGCCCTAAATAAGCTAGAGGTTTAGATGGTATCTACTGCATTTGTGGTTTATTTGTTTATTATAAAATTTAGTCATTTATTTTTAGTAATTTTTAGAGTATTGTTTTCATCTCTTTTTAAATCTGATTAGGCCGGAAAAGTTCGAATTACTGGAATATCGGTAAACTGGAAAATCAGGAATCTGGAAAACGACAATGTTGAAAGAACTGGTCATAAAAGTACATAAAGTTGGCACGGTGGTTCTTTGCCGGTGCGTCATTACTTCCGCGTAACTAAAACCATATGGATCTAAACAAAATTACGAGACTTAAAAGGTCAAAAAACAAAGGCCAAGTTCATAAACGTTAGCATTCGGACTTATTAATAATCACAATTATCCTCAATCACTTACCGCCAACACGAAGGTACGATAAAAATGCCTCTGAAAAAAACAATCTATAGGATTAAATTGAATTTTAAGGCACAAAAACGTTTAAAACCAAATTGACATATGAACACGATGACTTTGAAATCAACGAACAACTCTCAAAATATCGTTTGCCTCTGTCCAGCACGTTATTTTGAATTCGAGACGTATTGCGTAACCCCTGGGATGCTCTATTATGTTTTTACTCACTTTTAAGGCTATAATAAATAAAGATGTGGAGTTGTAAATCACGTTGTCTCTTGATCGTTGATCCATGACGTACCAGCAAAGATCCACCGTATCGACTGTCAGGGCATCTTTTAAGTAATACGAACGTGACCCAATAGCCACCTAGTAATCTGCCTTGGCCACGTAGTAACCATAACCTTACGCATGATCAATATTCAACTGAAATGTCAGTAAACGTTTGTGAACAGAACTGAACGCAGAAAAATATAAAAACAGCAACACACTGCGATACAATCCAGTAGTTGGCAGCACATGTGATGTAGAAAAGGCGCGTAAATTCACATTTCGAATAAAGTACGTCTTCTTATAACAGCCGTCATAAAGAAGAAACAAAAACCATTATTTTGCATTAAATGCATAAAATTACTACACAAACACTAAGTAGGTATACGTAGGATAGTTTAAGTTTTTTTTCAAAATAACATAAACAAACGAATTTTCCTGATTTATGCGTATGTATGTTGTAAAATCTCTTGTTATTCCCTATAATGTTTTCGGACTCATGCATGTATGTCGGTGGAGGGGGGGGGGGATATTTTTTTTTGGCCACTTTGTGAAAAATCCTTAAAAGATGCCCTGCCGACTGTACATATTGTTCCATTTTATCATTCCAAAACAAATCATCTCGCTCAATCTAATAAAAATATTACAATCGGTAAACTGGTTCCCGGCTAATTTTCCGATTCTCTCATCGTTCCTCAAGAAGCAAGATCTGCCTCTTTTAACAGGTTTACTGCAAATTCTTGTATTCACACGAATATGTTTTTTCACTATGTAAATAAATCCTTATCCTTAGAACAAACACCAAGGTTAGTAAAATTTTGTTCTCAGTTTTGTAAAGTTTGTACAATGTTAATTTTTTGTTAAAAGAAGTTTTAATAAATTAATCTATGCATAAATAAATGAACTAGCCCGATATAGTAAATATTGACGGCAAGTTTGTCGGTTCAGTCTGGTTCATTCGCAGTTGATACGAACTAAACTAAATCTTTTGTTCTATAGTTGTTAACTTCGAGCAGATAGACTAAGTTACTAACCTGCTGCCGTTGCCCTATATGCTACTTAAGAACATGAAAGCTACTTTGTCCACTATTACAAGTTAACGCATCGTGTATTTTTTTAACTTTTGTGATACCTTAGCTCCCACAATAGAAGTTTTGTGATAAATATCCAGAAATGTAATAATTATTTTTCATTGAATCATACACTAATTAATAATATATTATGTTCCTACGGTTATGAACTCGGTACAATAATGCACCAGAGACGTTCATGAGTGTAGAATGAAGCAGATTTCCTTTGTCATTTTATATAGAGAATATCGCATGAATTTATATCTTCTTAAATGGGTCACTATAATTGAAGACTTGTAATAGAAACCGGGATAGGTGCCAAAAAATCCAAGAAAATCATTCATAGTAATAACGCGACATTAAAAAATACTATTCGACTTAAATTAATAATAATATGGTAGGAAAATAAAGACCTGAAGGAGATCAAACTACGCTAAGCTAATAAACAAAATGAAAACGTCATTTAAACGATTTTTCATTGTTGTTCATCATTAATTTCATCGGGCAATAAATGCATGATTCTAGGGTAAAAGCGACAGCTCATTCAGCTTTAAAGAAAATGAATGTTTAGCAATATAATGTAAAACGTTTTTGATTTTGTAGAGAGAACATTGCGGTGAGGTGGATTTAGCATGCTGTTTTTCTCGATCTCTCCAAGGCATTTGACTGTCTCTCACATATCGATATATTGGATAAATTATATAAATATGGTAGAGGAAGTAGTCCAGTCTCACAGTGGTTAAAGTTTTAAATCGTAGGAATAAAAGTTTGTCTAAACCACAAATATATTTAACAAAAAATAAGGGGGGGGGGAGATATCTTTACATTAAAGACATCGATCTAAATAAGGTAACGACATGTTTCGACCTTAGAGAAGGTAATTTTCAGTAATAAAGATAATAATAGTTCGGGAAATAAGTTATAGCAGAGCGGTAACATTATTAGGGGAGGCTGTTATAGTTGATACATATTAAAATGGGTAAAAGTATTCATAATTCGAAGATAGTATTGAAGTGGGTAACGTAGGAATATAAGTATTTTATATTTTCTGCATTATTTAAACAATTCTTTATTCGAAAAGTAACATCAGGGGATCTAACAGTGTCGGAAGGTTTCATATTGTTGTAAGTTTCTTGTTTTTTGTGAAGCTATTTGAAGGAAGTTCAAATTGAGGTAAGGAAGCCCTAAATAAGCTAGAGGTTTAGATGGTATCTACTGCATTTGTGGTTTATTTGTTTATTATAAAATTTAGTCATTTATTTTTAGTAATTTTTAGAGTATTGTTTTCATCTCTTTTTAAATCTGATTAGGCCGGAAAAGTTCGAATTACTGGAATATCGGTAAACTGGAAAATCAGGAATCTGGAAAACGACAATGTTGAAAGAACTGGTCATAAAAGTACATAAAGTTGGCACGGTGGTTCTTTGCCGGTGCGTCATTACTTCCGCGTAACTAAAACCATATGGATCTAAACAAAATTACGAGACTTAAAAGGTCAAAAAACAAAGGCCAAGTTCATAAACGTTAGCATTTGGACTTATTAATAATCACAATTATCCTCAATCACTTACCGCCAACACGAAGGTACGATAAAAATGCCTCTGAAAAAAACAATCTATAGGATTAAATTGAATTTTAAGGCACAAAAACGTTTAAAACCAAATTGACATATGAACACGATGACTTTGAAATCAACGAACAACTCTCAAAATATCGTTTGCCTCTGTCCAGCACGTTATTTTGAATTCGAGACGTATTGCGTAACCCCTGGGATGCTCTATTATGTTTTTACTCACTTTTAAGGCTATAATAAATAAAGATGTGGAGTTGTAAATCACGTTGTCTCTTGATCGTTGATCCATGACGTACCAGCAAAGATCCACCGTATCGACTGTCAGGGCATCTTTTAAGTAATACGAACGTGACCCAATAGCCACCTAGTAATCTGCCTTGGCCACGTAGTAACCATAACCTTACGCATGATCAATATTCAACTGAAATGTCAGTAAACGTTTGTGAACAGAACTGAACGCAGAAAAATATAAAAACAGCAACACACTGCGATACAATCCAGTAGTTGGCAGCACATGTGATGTAGAAAAGGCGCGTAAATTCACATTTCGAATAAAGTACGTCTTCTTATAACAGCCGTCATAAAGAAGAAACAAAAACCATTATTTTGCATTAAATGCATAAAATTACTACACAAACACTAAGTAGGTATACGTAGGATAGTTTAAGTTTTTTTTCAAAATAACATAAACAAACGAATTTTCCTGATTTATGCGTATGTATGTTGTAAAATCTCTTGTTATTCCCTATAATGTTTTCGGACTCATGCATGTATGTCGGTGGAGGGGGGGGGGATATTTTTTTTTGGCCACTTTGTGAAAAATCCTTAAAAGATGCCCTGCCGACTGTACATATTGTTCCATTTTATCATTCCAAAACAAATCATCTCGCTCAATCTAATAAAAATACTACAATCGGTAAACTGGGAAATTACGAATTCAGAAAACGGCAAGGTGGAAAAAACTGATCCTTTAACTACATATTATGAGGTTTTAGAGGTTATGTGACAAAAATCTCAAAAATATCGATCATCTAGGAAAAATTACGCAGTAAACTTACCAAATAGGTGTCTTAAAAAATAAGACTAGCTGTAGAAATCTCAGGGGGGAAAAATATTTTCCAATTTTTTCCACAAAGGCTGTAATCTGTGAACAGTGTGCAAAGTGGAAACTAACCGAATAACACAGATGATTGTTTTCCGTCGATCTGAAAACCCACAGCAAATGCAACACAGTCCAATCAAAATTAGGGCCCACACAGCCTAAAATGAAGATCGGTTTCACACAAGAACACGAACTTGCGGTTGTATGATATAAACAATACGATTCAATAAAATTGTGCGAACTCACGTTTGTAACAATGAGGTACACAAAACTTTAACCTGTATCTCCACAAGTCGACTGGTTCAAATGTGTTAAAAATATGGAAAATAAAATCCTTTTTGAATTTTACTGCATTATTTCTTTATTAAAAGACTAACAATATTCCTCCTCTCTTCACCCTAGCATAGGTTACAACATTACTAACAAGACATGTTAGTTAAAACAGTTGTGAAAACACTTAACAACTTTTTAACGTGATGGCTTTCTTCCGTCACGGAGCGACAATTTATTTCTTTAGATTTCCGCCTGACACTGTTACTAACAAGACATGTTAGTTAAAACACTTTTGTAAACACTTAACAACTTTTTAACGTGATGGCTTTCTTCCGTCACGGAGCGACAATTTATCTCTTTAGATTTCCGCCGGACATTTTAACACTTTTAACTACTTTTTAACGTGAAGGCTTTCTTCCCTCACGGAGCGGCGACTTATCTCTTTAGATTTCCACCTGACACTGATTTGTTTACACTTCAAGTATCATAATAACCCTATTCAAACACCTTGACCAATCAAATGTTAACACGTCGAACCCAAGCGCAACGTCCATCCATCAGGCCACTATCGATTGGCCAATCAAATAGCTTATGCTTGCTTCGCCGACTGCGGCGTATTCTCAGAATTGCAACGTGGACGCTAATATTATTTGATAGTTTTAAAGAATATTATAAAATAGCAGACAGTTTTTTACATTATAGGATTTAATTCGAACGTATATTTTATAGATTTGTACATCGATGCAACCACTTTGATATGCGCTGTTGCCATTTATATTCATTTGAAATGAATGTATTTTTCTTTTTGTTAGCATTTAGTTGTTGAAGAAAAACATAGTACTTTAGCACGAATGCGACGTTGCCGCTTGGCTTAGTATTACATTACATTATATTTTATCCCCTAAGAGTGATTCCAACATTTTTACTCTACTTTCCTACTGGGTCACGACAGAAATATGAAATGTGTCCCAAACAAAAATGATAAGAACATACCTGAAAGTTATAACAACGTTACAACGTTCTTATTAAAAACAATCACCCCAAGTTCATATCTAAGAAACTTTCAATAAAGCTTGGTGTGCCGCAGGGAAATATTCTCAGGCCAATGCTATTTATTATCTATTTATATGCCTTACTTTCAGCTTTTATCGACAGACAATAATTTATTGTAAATTATACAGATGACACGAATATTTTAATTGGGAATGAGACCAGTATAAATTTATGCTTATGATAGATTGGACGGAGATCTTGACAAGAAGCAACTGACCTTTTTAGTCAAAGTTTTGCTCATCGAGATGACATTTCTAAGTCAATTGCTAATAGGACGTTCCATAACTATAAGCATACGGGTACGGGAAAAAGCTTGACAAAAATATGTCGTCCCAAAACTGCTATAAATAACATGAAATCCTGGGCTGTTTTGCTTGTTCTGCAGGAAGAACCACAGATATCAGTTCAAAGACTTGCTCTCGTACATGACAACAGCGAAAAATCTATTAGAAGAATTCGTAATAAAAATAAAATGTCCGCATAAAGCCAGGTTGCTTCAAGAGCTATATATAGCAATTTTAAAAACAATTAATGGACTATACAGGCATGCAACTTAACTACTTCGTAAGTCGTACTTTATTTCCTGACGAGGCCATATTCTATCTTAGTAGCTTTGTCTATAGGTACAACTATCGGTACTGGTCAGACCATAATCCCCATTAAATGATGGAGCTCTGGACGCAACATCCCCGAATATTAAATGTGTGGGCAGGTAAAATTGGAGACAATATTATAGGGCCTTTCTTTCTTTACGGAAACTTGACAGAAAGAAAATTGCTTTAGAATTAATTATAACAAATATGATTACTTTGTATTATGATCAAGATTACGATAAAATACTAGGGAATGACATTTGGTTTAAGCAAGATGGGGCGCCACCGCATTTTGGTACACATATCAGAAACTAAAAATGTTTCCTGGAAGGTGGATAGGTAGGAGAGGGCCCATTGAATGACCTTCTAGATCTCCAGATCACTAACACCTTTAGATTTTTACCTCTGGGGTCATTTAATAACTGTCGTATATCATATCGCACGAAACCTAAATCTTTGAAGGACCTTGGAAACAGCATTTTAGATGCTATGCATGCTATTTCTCGTGAACGCTGAGAACTGTGGAAGCTGAATGATTACAGCAGGTGACATGTGTTCATTTCCAGTGGAGAACATTTCTTGGTTAATGGAGTAGTAGCAGTTATTTGGGATAGGCCTAATTCATGATGTTTTTCAATGGAACAATTTTCGGTGAAGATACTGTCTTTCCCTGTGGTGAAGAGAATGTTATGTGGGGTAACTTGATTGGCCATTGTTTTATCCAAATTAACTGGGACAGTGGTACAGTTGTTTGGTTTATTCTTCCTGATGATGTTAGAAACACAATATTCTTCTATCTGTAGGTGATTTAGATGTTTTCTTCTTCTTCGCATGATTCATCCTAATATTGATGGAGAACACTTCTCTCATTTATAAGGAAGAATTATTAAACTACCTATTGATTGAGATGGGGTAAATAAAATATGTTTTGAAATTTGTAGGCATTCAAATTGGATATTGAATCAGGAAAATAATTCGGTCGTCCTTAAAGAGTGATTGAATTCCCAAGTAATAGTAATAGCTATGATGATCTTTAAAATAAGTAAAAGGGTATAAAATTTTTATTTTTGTAATAATTGAATTTAGTTTTCTAAAGACAAAAATGTTGGATGCATCTTATTAACGTTGGCAAAAGTTATGGCATTAGTAACTTAGTTTAGATGAATCTGTAGAATTAAAAGAGAATTTTAGAGAATTGATCAATATTTTAGGTGATCGTTAACATATTAGCTTTTATTTACGAAATGGTGATATTTGTTTGGCCATAATTTCTTTTGCCAAAGTAATCCATTCATTAATATTTTCCTAAAGTAGATTATCATCTTTATCGAGACGTTTAAGAATTTAATTTGTTCTTTCGCTATCTTCGTTATCTAAGGATCCAAAAAACCATTTAGATACTTTACTACCAATGTTGATTAGCCCGCGTTTTGATCGTTTAGGATAAATAATTTCTAAAGAACTATCAATACCAGATATTAATGTATTTGCTTAATTTATTAAATTGAACGTATGAGAGCGAAGACTTCACTTTGATACTACAAAGGATAGTTGTGACTACTTGTTATTATACGTATGAGCTTTAAACTAACAGGTAAAATGCGGTTAGTAAGCTTTTGAATGGAGGCATTAGTTTTATAAGGATGAGGGTTAACGATAGGATGAGAAGAAGTCTCATTATGCGTCAAAGTTTCTTCTTTGGGTTGTTTCTAAACTAAAGCCAAACAAGAGATATCCGTTCCGTCGAATGACTTGCTGTACCCTCATTTTGGATGTGCAGCCAAAAATAAGACCCGGTGTATCAAAAAAGAAATATACGGTTTCTTCTTGAAGACAGTTTGTAAGACCGGTTTAAGACTTGAAAATCACCAGAGTTTGTAAACCAATGGCCATATAGTTAGTACGGTGCTATGTTTCAAAATTCTCTATCCATACTGTCAAAACGGCACTATGATTCACTTGTTTGTACAGGACAATCCTACTGACTGCGCCAATTTTGTTATTTGGGGAAAATAACTTTTAAAAATGTTGGACTTAATAAATTACTCTTAAACTTGAGTTCTGTGTGTTTTATTCAAGAACATTAGGTAACAAATTAAGACACCTACAAGATGGTACTTTTCCTATATAGGTATACTAAAACGATCTTAACAGGTGAAGATAAATCCTTTCATAAATGGATAAAATATGGGAATTCCCTGAATTAACAAATATTAGAAATTATCAAAGCAGATTAAACGTGGTAGAAACGATAATACCTGGTATAATGTTATGTAAGGCAAAAGCTAATAATTATCACAAAAGATAAACTCCAGCACAGGATTGTAATATAGTTTACAATTTTGTGACTCCAGCATGACAAGATAAAATAAGGTTGTTAGGCGACGCAGCATTTCCTCGAGTCTTATGTATTGGCTAGAGCGTTCTCTAATGGCATACCATGATAGTTTGGTTGTGATACATAACTAGAAGGCGATGGGAACAAAATGGGATTATTCGCTTTTCGTCACATTTGACAACAGCAATTTGTAAATACATATTAAAGTTCTTGTTTTATTAGGATCTTGTGTATTTCGATTAATAAAAGTAAAATAATCCATATTTAACGGAATATTTATTACATATTTACTGAACATTTTTATCAATTAAACTCAATAAATTGAAGTCGAAATGAAGGTATTTATGTAGGATTTCCATTTCAACGAAACACGTTCAGTTTTCGTATTGGTATCTAATTTCTCAACAAGTAGGTAACATTATGTGCATATTTTTCCTAATAAAGCTAAACTCACATAGTTTTTGTTAATCAAATATATCCAAGATCGGCTGCTTATTTATAATAAAAGCAATAAAAATATACAAACCTTTATAAAAACCCTTGAGGAAACAAATAAAACGACGAGCTGTCAAACTTCAGAATTCGATATTTGAGGTTATGTTGTATTATTCAGAAATACACTTCGAACTATTTCTCCATTTTTCATCAATTCATCAATTTTTATTATTGCAAAAGCTATACATATGAAATGATTGGACCATTCACACACTGATAAAAGGCAGCACTTGCGACAAGAGAATAAAATATTTTAACTGCAGATTACTTTATCCGAAGGTAATAATCTCACTTGGAATTAATGCGTTCTTAATTGAAGATAATTTATGCCTTTGGTATGTTCATGGCATCAAAATTCCTTTTATAGGAGCTGGCGTCTTTCGGACTGTACAATTTTAAAATAGTTTCTCTAACCAAAGTAATGTTCTTTGCGCCAAAGTAATTATGTCCTTGTTCCAAAGGTATGGAATGCAGTAAGCAGTATGAGTTTCTAAGCATCCCCAGCCGGCCGAGGAATCGGCTTTCGTCTTTTGGTGAGTCTGCGTCTTTGCAAGCTTATATGTGCGTTAATAAGTGCAAGTGATGTATAAACAATGAGTGAGATTAAAGATTTTCTTAAAAAGGTTTAAGCTTGAACACCTGAGCGACAATTTTGATCGTATGTATATATTAACATATTTATCTTTATACAGGTATGTACATTGTACAACCCTAAGTGTAAATTTCGCCTCAACCTAACAATTTACTTTGTTTCTCAAGATGAGTGCGAATGCTACACGTTGTACTTCACTCAAGGATCATTCATTTGCTGTAAAGATTTCAAATCAACACAAGGCTCTGTGGACTTGATTGAAGATAACTAAACTTTATGAAACGAGATTGTTAAGACCGGCGTCGTTGAACTAAAGATATTTCCTTGAAAAAAAAAGATCTACGAAGTTGAGAGTAGTGCATATTATCATATAAAGTTAAAAAATGGCGGTATAGGGTATTTTTTATTGTTTTAGTTTTAAGCTTTTAACAATAATGATTTTTTGTTTACATATAATAACCGGGGCGAGCTGTGACTCTATGCCTTTCCTTAAGATAAGATTTTGTTGTAGCTAGTTTCCTACCTCTAGGGGCATTTGTTAACATTTAAAATATTTTGATATAAAATGTTAAAAAAATCGAATGGTCCTTAATATTGTAAAAGCAATATAATCATCCATTTATTTATATATGATTACTTTATTATAACGTTTAAAAGCGTCTAGTTATAATATACATGGAAAAGGTGCTTCTGGACATTTTCAGGATATCACGAAAGCATACATCAATAATTTAACATTTCATTTTTCAATTTTCGACAAAACTAATTCATTTTATATTGCACACTCGCTGTAAAGAACAATGTTATTGGAATAAAAAAAAAATTTAAATCGACCTTTAAGAATAATATGTTCTTTTAGTTAAGGTAATTGTAGGTTTGCGGCAAAGAAATATATTCTTGATCTTAAATCAAATTTATGAAAATTTTCACTAGTAATACCACTAAAGGTGAAAAAATTTCCGGATTTAATTTTCAAAAAAATATTCATCATTATAAACGTCAAAAAATTTTAGGTTGTAATACTACGAGTGCTTTAAAATTACCGATAATTTTTTACGAATGCGTGTTTTCTTTAATTTCACGAGTCCGAAGGACGAGTGAAATTTGTAAAAAAAACACGTATAAGTGAAAAATTATCCGGTTAGTTTTAAAGCACGCATGGTATTTAAAGGAATATTCCACTCACGTATAAAAAATCCCATAAGGACAGTGGTATTTTCGAAAACTTACAGCGGATATACAAAATCGAAAACACCAAAACGAAAATACCACTTGTCAGTGTCACTTTGTTGACAAATTTCTATTTATTATTTCAAAGTTGACAAAATGAATGTTTTTGGATTCGTGAAATATTCCTTTAAATACCATGCGTGCTTTAAAACTAACCGGATAATTTTAAAGCACTCGTGGTATTACACCCGAATATTTCACGACTCCAAAAACATTCATTTTGTCAACTTTGAAATAATAAATAGAAATTTGTCAACAAAGTGACACTGACAAGTGGTATTTTCGTTTTGGTGTTTTCGATTTTGTATATCCGCTGTAAGTTTTCGAAAATACCACTGTCCTTATGGGATTTTTTATACGTGAGTGGAATATTCAGTATAATTTGCTGTTGGGTACCAACGAGGAAAATATTTCCACTAAAATTCATCCGTTGCCATGGTAATCTGTCAAAAATATACGTTTTGATTGGTTAAAAATTACAGGTGTGGAATTTTCAACAGTAATATACCGATAGAGGAGGCGTCTTATCGGTAATACCGATGTTTTTAACAAGAAATCGATTTTCTGACAAATTTTTACGAAATGTAATTTTTACTTATAATCTGATATGATCCCGAGAGCTTTAGCTCGAGGGTCTTATCTTTGATTATAAGTAAAAATTACATTGAGTGAAAATTTTCTTGGAAAATTGAGTTTCGAGTGAAAAACGAAGGTATGAAGATAAGAAACCGCCTCTAGAGGTGTATTTTATTGGATAATTTACTGAACATAAAAATGAAGGCCGTCTGATAAAGGTAAATATACAAGTTAGAGGTGTTACTAATTTTTTATTTAAGTAAAAAAGCTACAAGCGTCTTTTCGAGCTAGCGGTAGTCTTATCGGGTAAGACGACCGTTACCAAGGTGGTTGCTATGAAAATGAGCGTTTTGATTGGTTCAATAAAAGTGAGGTGAATTATCATTAAAAGAAATTAAAAATTTATTGGTCTTGAGTCAAGCATGTCGCTTTAAGTCCAAGTAACAGCAAATAAATGTGTTCTTGAGTGCTGTCTTTGAGACCAGTATAATAATAATCTTGCGTCAAGCATAGGTTATTTTTACAATCTGCTATCTTAGCTTAAGAGATTTTCTTTCCGCTAAGATACTTGCAGAGCTTGCTTCCAAGTACAGTTGTGTGCATAAATAACTCTTGCAGCAGTTATAGGCTATTGTAAGTCAGGCTTGTCAATCTTAATTTATCCTCTTATTGACTTTGACAAGTAGTGTCAAAATTCAAACAGTTTTGTCAGTAAACGAGCTTTTAACATTTTTCTAGTGCAAATAGTGCAATGCCTCAGCTAGATAATTTAAAAAGAGCTCAAATTATTGTTTATTTACGAGATGGTATGCCCATAAGAAATATAGCCCATATTATAAATGTGAATAAGAAGACCGTGCAAAACATAAAGTACAGATGGGAGATCGAGGGTAACGTGAATAGAAAAAAGCCAACTGGGAGACCCAAAATGAGTACCCAAGAACAAGATAATGCACTTTTGCGGTATTTGGAGGACAATCCCTTTGAAGTAGCGCGGAATGCTATTTGACTTACAGCATTTCCTGCATCAAGATCGACAGCAAGTCGCAGAATTAAAAAATCGCACCTAAAAAGCTATGCTGCTGCCAAAAAGGTAATCCTGGGAAATGAACATAAACAGGCCAGAGTTATTTTCGCTTTAAATAACATTTTAGGCGAAAACTGGAATATTGTAGTATTTACCGATGAGAACGTTTTCCAGTCATGCTTTACAGGAAATATAAGAGTGTACAGACCTAGAGGAAAAAGATTTAATGAAGAATTTGTTCATAATTCAGAAAGATCCGGTAGATTTTCGGTAAATGTTTGGGCTTGGTTAAGCTTTCGAGGATTGGGCGTGTGCTGGATTGTTACTGAAAAATTTACCGCTATTACGTATAGGAACATTTTGGAAAATATTATCTTACCTAGTATTTCAGAACATTTGCCCGATCAAAATTTTATTTACCAACAAGATAATTGCCCGGTCCACAATGCAGCAATCATCACAGAATGGTTTGAACGGCAAAATATAGAGCGACTAATGTGGCCCACCAAAAGTCCCGACATTAATATTTTGGAAAATGTTTGGGGTCTTATGACTAAAAAAATCCACAAAGTTAACTTCCGACAAACACAAGGGATGGGCTGATAAATTTCATAGAAGAAACGTGGGACGAACTAGCCAATGACATCAATCTGATAAGAAATCTTTATACTTCGATAACAAATAGACTAAACAAAATAATAGAAAATAATGGCGCTATGACCAAATATTAATATAGCTTTGATAAATTTTTGTTATTGAGTTAATTGTTATAATGTTATGTATTATATTTATTTCATTTTTTTAATAATAAATAATCATTTCGATATAGTCGGATTCACGGCTCGTCTCGTCGTTCGACATTTGACAATAGACAAATGACAGTAACTAGCTGGACCAGGAACTTTGAAATATCCCCAATCCATCATAGAGCCGTAATTAGCCCAAAGCCCACTGACACTGACATCAGTGACATCGCCACGTGCTTTTTTTCTCGTTAAGTGTTTTGCTGTGTTTTTAATTGTTCTCGTGTGTTTTGTATTTAAATAAGTTTATTAAAGACTTCTATTTTGGACGTACCTACCACCTACGTGTTTTGGTGTTTATTTGTTACGGAACGAAGTTAAATACATTAACCGCAAACTACTTTTATACGGTATTTATCTTTTTTAGGCGTAAAATGATAATGGATCATAATTATTGTCTTCCAAGTACCTTAATGGATAATATTCCTAAAGAAAACAGGGTAACGTTTATGCCCTGCAACTTTTTGACTCTTCCAAGGGCGTTATCTTTTACCCCATTATTTATTAATAAATAAAAATTAAAAAAAAAATCATTATCTTGATAGGCTTAGGGAGGAGAGTTTTTCATAAACAATAATTAATGAATATAATATTTTGTTGCATGCTACTCTACCATATATGTATATTATTATATAACTATATAAACCCAATATGCTTACCCTATGGCCATGGCAAAGTCAAAAGGTTTTAAATACCTAGTCGTAAAATGATGTATAATTATTATTATAATTTTTAGAAAAAGGCGTTTTCTGTTTTACATGGCAATGAGTTGACCCAAAAATTTGTGCAAAATGTTTATAATTATTTTAAATATGTACATCCTCAAATAAGCCCCATTCAAGTAAGTATTTTTTCCAATTTTGTTTTCCACGTTTTATTTCTAAGTCCATTTATTTGCAAAAATGATATATTTGCGCATACCATTAAGTACTAAGCATAAATTGGTGTATCTATTTCTACCAGTGTGTCATGCGTCTGGATGAAACACGTGTATTTTTCTGTAATTTTAATATTTAATATAACGCCATATTGTTCGTAGGAAAACCAGTTACAATAAAGAAACTGCAAGACCAACTCCATCGCAAGGAAATGTATCTTGGAAGCATAAGCAGTCTCCTAAGGTTGGTAAAAAGCTTAGGCTTTTTCTATAAGAAGGAAGACAATCGCCGTGCGCTTATGGAAAAGCCATGTTTTGCGGATAAACGGCGAAGATTTCTGTCTACGTACATGGAAAACGCTGAGCTTGGTCCCGATAGAAAACCATGTGTTTTTCTGGACGAGACTTGGATTTTTTCTAATGGAACATTTAGAAAATCTTGGCAGGATGATAACATTAAATCTGTCAGGAAAGAATCTGGAGAAGGGTACAGGTCAATATACGAATTAATAAATATAAGTTAACCTAAGTAAAGGTACAAAAAACCATAGTCTTTACTCTACAAGACCAAAATGAAGGCCCCCTTCTGGAAATAAATTCTCTTAGTGAACACTAATCGTCATTTAATTTATATTTTTAGATACATTGATTTGCATGCAGGGGGCGAATGTGGATTTATCGAAAATGCCAGGCTTATTTTTAAATCCAAATGCAAAACTGGTGACTACCATGGAAAGATGAACCCTGACAATTTTGAAAAATGGCTGTGCGAAACCCTGCCAAACTTAGAAGAGCCCTCCATGATAATTTTAGATAATGCTAGTTATCATAGCAGGCAAACGGCGATGTGGCCCACAAAAAAATGGTTAAAGACGGATTTACAAAGATGGTTAGAAGAGAAAAATATTTTATTTTCACCGTACGATACCGTCCAGGTTTTATGGCAACTCATCAATACAGTACAGTAATAATGTATAGTAACATTGCATAACATTTTTGCATTGGGCTTAAACTCACTGAAGTTCTTTTCTCGCCTTTTTCAAAAAATGCCGACAAAAAGTATAAATCGATCATATGTTCCAAGAAAACAATATAGAATGAACTAATATTATTTCCTTATATAAATGAATAGTAATATACTGCACTGAAAATATATATCAGCTCTTAAAATATAACAATTTCTATGCCATTGCAGCATATATTAATTTAATTTATAAAATTACAAAATAGCCTTGGTAGTACTAGTATTTTTTACTTGTAGATTGTAGATTTTTTATAATTAGAAATAAAAAAAGTACTATATACACCTTTTTTCTTTCCCTTTGCTCCTACGCTGATTTCATCAAACTATATATTCCAATCCTCCAAAAAAAATTGCACATTTAATGTGGTTTCCGTGCTTAACAAATTTAGCTTAGTCCAAGCCTGATAAATCTGAAATCTAGTACAAGTAACCTACCAACCTACAAAAACAAAATAGACTAGAAGTCGACAGGGTGCCATTAGTGACACGTGACTCGTCCACCATCTTGCGAGACGGTTCAAGAATCCGACTATACTTCAGGATAAAATGTAGCATAATTTTTTTTTTTTAATATAATAGATGTAACATACGTGTACTACTTTTTATTGAAATCTAGAACATCATAGGCAGGTTTACACCATATAAACCTTGTACGACTTTTTTATGCACACAACGTACAGTTGAGTTCAGAAAGAAGTAGGACACAGATTCTTATCCTATGTAAACCAGTCTTTTAAAAAACATCAAAAGTTTGACATGACACTGACATCCTTTTTAAATTATTTAAAAAAATATATTTTTTACAAGTAGTTGATTCAAAGCATAATGCCTAGGCTTGACAATGTTCAAAGGACTCAAATAATTGCGTTTTTAAATGACGGAATACCTGTACGAGACGTTGCCGCTATAATGCACGTAGCAAAAAAAACGGTAGAAAATATTAAGTACAGATGGGAAGCGGATGGAACTTTGGATAAGAAAAAGCCTCCTGGAAGACCAAGAAATACAACGCAAGACCAAGACAATGGTCTTGTGCAATACTTGGAGGAAAATCCCTTTCAAATAATGCGAGCTGCTATTCAGCAAACTAATTTTCCTGGTTCGAGACCGACAGGTTGTCGTAGGGTAAAAGAATCCCATTTAAAAAATTATGTTGCCGCCAAAAAAATTAAATTAGGGGAAGAACACAAACAGGCACGAATTATTTTTGCCTTAAATAATATATTGCGGCCAGGCTGGAATAGAGTAGTCTTTACTGACGAAAAAGTTTTTCAGTCTACGGTCAACAGACATATCAGGGTATACAGACCTCGCAATACAAGATATACTGAAAATTTTATCAGTAATTCCGAAAGATCAGGGAGATTTTCGGTAAATGTATGGGCATGGGTGAGTTATCATGGACTTGGAGTGTGTTGGATTGTAAATGAAAGGTTTAATGCAGTCACTTATAAGAACATTTTGGAATATATTATGATGCCTAGTGTATCGCAACATTTCCCTAACCAGAGCTTTATTTTTCAACACGACAACTGCCCGGTTCACAGCGCGGGTATGGTCAAAGATTGGTTCCAGAGAAATAACGTGGAAACTTTGCCGTGGCCTTCAAAAAGTCCCGATATTAATATAATAGAAAACGTGTGGGGTCTAATGACACGAAAAATATATAAAGCAAATTTCAGACCAGCTAACAGAAATGAACTTGTTTCATTTATTGAAGAAACGTGGAACGAGTTAAGTGATGATCTTGATTTTGTGAGAGGTCTATACTTATCGATACCCAATAGACTGAATGAGCTTTTACAAAAAAATGGAGCGATTACTAAATATTAAATAGTTGTAATTGTCTCTTTTAATTAATTATTGTGTACAATAAAATGTTGGAATTAAGTTAACTTGTTATTTTTTAATGAAACGAAGAAAAAATGGAATAAAAATTATAAATATGACACATTTAAGTCTAGCCCAATAAATAAAAAGTTTAGTCTGTTATAATTTGAACACAGTCAATAGCTTGTCCTACTTTTTTATGAACTTTCGGGGATTATGGGTAGGTTTACAACACACAATCGATGTCCTACTTCTTTCTGAACTCAACTGTACATGACTGACTTTAATCAAGATTATATTCATTTGGACATTTCGAAAGACATGACGGCTTTTATTTAAATTCGTTGTGTTTTACATTAAGATATCCTTTTTATCAGTGCACACAATTGGGGAATTTTTAAATGTTCAACGTTTTGTATTGCTGACTTTTTTATATATGGCATATTTCAAACTTTGTAGGTGTTACAAATACCTATATTTTAAAATAAATGCTTACCTACCTGTAGTACTTAGTATTACTTACGTAATTGAAATACGTTACTAAATGTCAAATGTTATAACGGTCAAACACGTAAAAGTATAATGAGCATTATGATTGTCATTATACTCTCAACTGAAAATCCTAGTGAAAATTAATACTTCTACTTTGTTTTTAAAGCCCTGTCGGGACTACTTTAAAGCCTTTGTGCCTGTAAAAGGAATATGTGAAGTGGTAATTTAATAAACCCACATTTGGGTTTCCCTACATATTTCAGTATGAATGCGTTAAGGAAAATATGTTTGCCTGTCCTGACACATCAGGCTTTTTAATTAAAGGGAAGGACTTTAAACTCACTCGAGCCGTGTTCGTAACAATTAGTATTAAAACAAATATTTTGCTTTATTTGGGGAATGCAAAATAATGAATTTTTTAGGGGCGTTGAACAAAAAAGATAAAAGAAGGGGTAAAATAATTGGAGAGTCTTGTTTTTTATTTTACTTAAATATGCGTGTAAAGCGCTAAAAATATATCGATTTATACAGACTTAGAATCCGAAATTAGATTTATTTTCTTTATCATCTTTTTGTTTTATTATACAGTCACAGATTACTTATGTAACAGTGTTTAACGTACTACGGTATGAAATAGTACATTATATACCGTAAACATGTCCTACTTTGCCCGGATAATGTAAGTTTTTTAAATATATTTTTGTTATTACTGGTTTAATTGCAGCATAAAAATTATTTTGAGAATTCACAATGTGATATTAATACACCTAATTATAATTACTTTTAACGAAAACTAAAATAACCGAGAAAAAAAAATAAAAAGGGGGTGGGCAAAGTTGTCCTGGCGACGGACAACTTTACCCGGCTATGCAAATTTAGTTCTAGTGCCGATTTAAAACACAATAGAACAACTTTGCCCACGGTAAATGTTTTTAAAAACATTGTTTATTAGAAGAAAATGAAAAAAATATAAACAAGCTTAAATTTCTATAATTTTTTATTGAAAAATTAAACAAATAATTATAGTTATAACTTTTTATAGAAAATAATACATGTAACAAAACCAAAAACTCTTAATAACAAGAAAATCAAAGCAAAACTACTTCTTTCTTAAATCTACTGAGAAACTTTAATCTTACAAGCTATGAAACTTAGATAATATTAATTCTATAACAGCCTTTGAACACAGTCTAAATAAGTAAAAAATTAAAGATTAAAGGCACTTAAATTCCCTTGAAAATAATAATATCCTCTTCGACTTACAGATGATTTCGATACTATTTTCATAATATCGAAGAAACTAACATCTGATATATCATCAATTGTGGGGAACGAATATCCGTTTGCGCCTTTTCTAAGGAACTTCGTTGTATAAATATCATCAGTCTTGAATATTTCAAGAATAGTTCCAATAAAGTGTCTTATAGTCTTCTTTGTAGGAAATTGAACAACAATAAAGGAACCAACTCTCAAATTATTTGGATCTATCTCTATATTTTCATCTATACTCTGTAATTCATTCGGAGTTAAGTCAGTCTCATTGTCATCCTTATCTAAGTCACTCATCTCCGCATCATTCTCATCTTCACCAGGACTTTGTCTTTCCAAATTTTCTTCTTCTTCTTCCACATTCCCTCGCATTGAATCGACTGTCCAGCCTTAATTTTTAGAAGCTTTTTTTTTCCTTTCTTAATGGTATCCCCACTTTTTTTTTCTTGAAGAAAACTTAATAAAGCCTGATCAATTTCAGAGCTTACTCTATTTTGAAATCTCATAGAAGGCATTTTTTTTAAAACTTCATACGAATCTATAGGAGGTATTCCTGTTGCCCTGAACGAGTTACGAATATTTTTTTCAAAATTTGGTTCTATTGCTGCGATTAGTTTTGTCAACAATTGAGGGAAAATCGACTTCTCAACAGCGTTTAGATTTGGTTGCCTAATTTTAAGGTCGAGAAGTATTTTCCTCCACGCTATTTTTAGTGGTCTGTAAAATCCCACATCTAAAGGTTGCGTCAGCCCCGTGGAATTAGGTGGCAGTAGAACAAATCTTATGTTTAATCTTTGGCAACTTCTCAAAATTTCAATGTTTATGTGGGAGGATAAATTATCCCCAATTATGACTTTACTGGCAGTATTTCTTCTTGCCCATGGCACCACAACTTTTAAAAACCAATCATGGAAAGTGGCTGCATCGAACCACCCCGATTTTGTACGATTGTAAAAAGTTTGAGGTGGTCCGCCAGTAATCCATCTATCATACAGCCTTTCGGCTTTATACACCACGTACAAAGGCAGTCGCTCTCCAGTTGCAGTGGCTGCAAACATTAGGGAAATTGCACTTTTGGTTGTGTTCATATATCGCTCGGGATATTTTGTGCCACGACGAAAAACACATTTTTGGCTACCAGGGTTATCCGTCAAATTAGTCTCATCGTAATTCATAATGTTTTGGGGATCGACATTTTGAAGGGAAATCTTTAAATTTTGAAAATATTCTTCCATCAATTCCTCTGTGTTAGCAGCCCTTGCTCTTTTGACATTTTGACAGTGTCTATGTGTTAAAATGTTTTTGTAACGGTGCAGAAAAGCATGAACCCACTCGCAGCTTGGAAAGTTATCATTGGGAAAAAAAATAACTCGAACTCCTCTGCTATCTAAATACTGCTTCACCAGCATTCTAATATCAAGTGTTGTTAGCGGCGATCCATACTCAGCACTAGCGATAATTACATCAACAATATGACGCTCTTCTATTTCAGTTAGAGCCATAGGATGACCAACAGGGCGTGGAAATGCGTCTAGGCACCTTAAAAAGTCTTTCTGCTTCACGAGATTTCATACCATTCTTCATAGCATCTACGGCTAGCTCTAATGCTGCTTGTGTGTAGCGTTGGTACTGTCTAGCCCCTATTTTTTTTCTATTGCGGTACGGCATCTGTAAAATATATATTTTTTAAATTTATATTTAATAAATGAACCAAACATACAATTATTCCTGTGTCAGATTGCATAAAAAATAGCTCATCCACTGTTTTACGTTACCGGTAAAACAAAAAAAAAATGCATATTTTTGGCCAACTTTGCCCAGTTCAGTTTTTACAATTTAAAAAAATCTATTAAGCTCTTGACGATAATCACAAGCTACATCTCTTAGAAAATGCCCTTAGTAATACCTATCATAACAAAGAAATAAGTTTTCCTATAAGTCGAGGTACAGCAATGGTTAGCTTTTACCCCCAAAAACGAGGAAAATCACATATATTTTGCTTACCTTACAACAAGCCGCACAACACCCCAAACACAAATGACAGTATCACTAACCTAACGCCCGGCCGTTAAAAGCGCGCCAAGGTTGTTTTGGTGAATCTACAGTGTTGCCAAGTTAAAATTATTTCATTTTATTTTAACTTTGACACTGGGCAAAGTTGATCGAGCTGGGCAAAGTAGGACATGTTTACGGTACCTAGGTTGAGAAGTGAGCTGTAATATGGCGTTGCACGATACTAAAACGATAAGATAAGATCATGCGCACGTTATATTCTGTCTCGCTTTCTCCTCTTACGTCATAGCGTGACAAATATTGCGCGGGCTAGCTGTACGCTGTACAAAGCCAATAACAGTTGAAGCCATTTTAGTTCGGCTTGAATACGTTATTTTGTCTATTTTTATTGTACTTTGGTTTGTTTATATTGTATAAACAATGGTTTACTGTGCAGTGGTGGGTTGTGCTGCTAACAATAATAAAAAAAGTAAAAACAATTCGTGTAGTTCGTACCGATACTTCAGTTTTCCATCGGTTAAAGAGATTCGCAATTTGTGGGTGCAGAAAAGCTATCAAAGGTATAGTTTTAATATTAAAAATGCTAGAATATGTTCGAAGCATTTTGGGGATGATGATTTTTGTGTGAAGGAGAAGCTATCGTAATTGCCCAAAAATAAATGGAAGTTGAAAAACGATGCTGTACCTTCACTTAATCTGGCCAAGACTCCCAAATCTAAAACATCTAAGCAAGAAGAACGTGATAAAAGAACCAACAGAAAAGATTTGGTTAAAAATATAAGTAACATGTAAGTACTTAATATATACAGCGTGTTCAAGTGTGTTTTGGTCTTTCAATCATACACATCATACAGATGAAGACGAATTAATTAATCGAAATTTGGAAAAACTACGCTGGGATGGGTTGGAAAATTTAGCCGGTTTCATTGCTTTTAAATTGAGAAAAAGAGATAAACTTGGCTATATTCCAGACTGCAATGAGGCTTCTTTTTCTTGGGTTAATCATTTAACCGAAGGTGGTCTACTAAAACCTACAGAGCAGTTTTTAACTAAATGCAATGAGCTCGACCATATATTTAATAATTATAATGGAGACTCGCTGAAAATTGAAAAAACTACTTAAACAATTTGAACAACCTAGCCAAAAATGTCGATTTAATTGATGAAGCAAAAAAAACCTTTTTTTAAAATGTAAAATGTTTTCAAAATAAGACTGCTAAATAAAAGAAATGTCCAACATGCGAAAGCGAAAAATTACAAAAATAGTGAAATAAATACATTATTATTTATTTATATGTGTACCTATATTATTATTATTATATTTAGGACTTATTGTTTGTATTTAACTAGTTTATTTAATTCAAAACATAATTGTATTGAAAATGGATAAATGTATGCAAGATATTTTAAATTACCTTTATTCTTAATTCTTATGTATTTTGTTACACTGCGACTGCAGTACTATTAACATGAACAACTTATATTAAAATAAATTACTTTGTGTACATACATTGGCTTGTTTGTTATTTTGTAATAATACCCAAAACAAATTATAAATAAATAAATTTTAATAATTTTAAAACAGAAATACCTTAAAAGCTAACTTCCCTGCATAACCGCCATCAATATTTGTCACGCTGTAACGTCATGCGCCAGACAGTTCGAAATTCGTTCGGCGAGTGATCTTATCTTGTCGTTTTAGTATCATGATAGCGTTGTTACATCCTAAGGTGCCAAGCGCCGAAATATATAATGTGCGAGGTAACAGCAACTGAGGTATATACAGAGTGGCAAAATGACGCTCATAATGCTTGTAATTTTTGAATTACCTCGTATACGAAAAAGTGACCTTCATGAAAGTTGTTCAGTAAATTATTCCCCACATTTCTACCTGCATGAATTTTTTCTGTCATTTCTGGTTTGGTTGCCATAGAGACTAACTTACTTTTACTAAATGGAAGACCCTGCATATTATTGCATATTTAGATTCTACTGGGAAAACTGAATTTTTTGTATTTCAAAATTCAAATCTGCAAGCGTCTCCGAGATAATGACAGCTCAAAAATGAAAAACTTCCTGATTATAATTATTCCTACCTAATACCCATCAGTTGAGTAAAGGTGTTTTCATGACAGCGACCTAAGAGGTGTCAATTTTGAGTTCCTGTTTAATTTTCTGTTGCCTGATTTCTAATTTGTTTACACTATGGTTCATCTGAATATGAAACAACGAGTTAAAATTTTTAGAATAGCGGTTACGGAAATATGAAGACTTCGCAAGATCAGGTTTGTCAACTTTTAAATGAATTATATCCAAATAGGCCTCCAATAAATCAGTCAACGGTGTGTCGAGTGGTAAAGAAATTTCGAAAAACAGACAGACAGACAAAATCACGAGCCGTGAGGCGAGTGATTTTGTCGAAAATGTTATAAGCGAAATTGCCGAAAAGCAACAAACTTGAACAAAACCTTGAGAACAATTTTGCTTACACAATTTTTTCTCGAGTGGTATGCGACACGACTATTTCACGAGAAAAAAGACAAAGAACAATAAAATTATATTCTCCGACACTGCCTTTTTAATTTCTGTAATGGATTGTATTCCAAATCTGCTTTTTTCTTCAGAAACACTCATTTTTGAACTAAGCTAATCTGACGTTTGTTAACAAGAAATAATACAATTACATTTTATATAATTAACAGAACCATGGTAACAAAATTTCTTTCGATCAAATATTAAAATTTTGTCGCTGTTAGAATCACATGTGAATTTAGTCCACGTAGATGCAGGTGGTAATTTTGCCAGTAGAAAACAGGCCGTTGCTATGACATTTTGCCAGTGTAAAACACTCTAGTGACATAGTCTTTGAAATTTCATTATAAATGCATTTAAACACTTTTTTAATGAAGGACAAGCCATCAATATTGACCTTTATTTGCAAAAGGTTACAAAACCGTGTGTAACTAACTAAATAAGAACTTATTAAGGCTACTTAATGTTAAAGAACAATAATGATATTTTCTGACTATCTAGATCAGGTCGACCTAAAACAGCAACCGGGGGAGACAAAGCTTTGGATATCATGCTCACAATACATGAAAATCCAACACAATCATCCAGGCCAATGGCAATGGATTTTATTGAGTTGATGATGGAAAAATGCAAGGACGATATTAACTTTGCAACAAATATCTTTTTCTACTAGTAACACTAATGTATTACATATTTAATTCGTTCTCGTTCTTAAGATCTTAATATTAGCCATTCCTGTCTAATTTTTAAAATATTTTGAAAATCAAGTAGCCTGGTAAAGTGAAACTATAGAAATGCGATTTTAAATGTCAGTTTATAAAAAGTTTGTTGTCGTGTTAATTTTTTTGAATATGATAGTTTTCTTTTGAAATATTTTCAATTTATGATGAAAATTCCTGCTTTATTAAAAATTTGATACTATTTTCCGGAATTTCTTCATTTAAAATGGTTAGTCTGGGCTCAGAACCAATAGCATGTTAAAGAAATGGTGAGTAAGAATGCTAAAATCAGTTAACTCCATTACTTAGAAAATGTCTCATTTTTTACCTAGGTGATTATGTATTCTCGTTTTTTCCCCGGGTATAGACATTGTACTTGTCACTAGAGAAATGGAGTAAATATTGACGATTTCTTAAGTTAGTAGTAGACAAAAAATATTCTGAAAAAATTTGAAAGAGATATCCGAAGAAGAAACGAAAATGAGCAAATTCCTTTTTATCTGTTCTTGAGTACATGTGTTGAAACAATTTCAGACAACTGTCACAGTACCATGACCACTTATTCTACTCTAGAAGGTAACATAATAAAATTAATTTTTAAATCTGACGTTTTGTTTTCGGACCACCATCATCAACTTAATTTTTTCGAATACGGACCTGGAATTTCCATTGCATATTTTCGATTCTCATACGCCTGAGAAAACTAACCTAAAATCTAAGATTTGATGTTTTCTGAATGCCATGCGGACATCGTTTCCTAAAAATACATCAGCAAGGCTTTGAGATATCTTACAAACACTACCTTGGTAAAATTACAGTATTTGTTTAATATTGAGCAGATGCGGGGGGAGGGGGGGGGAGGAGTTATAACAGATTTTTAAAATACTTATTTAATAATAGTAGATGTAATAAATGATCGGTAAGAGAAACAGCACAAAAACAGATACACATCAGATAAACCTACTTAAATAGGGTACACGTCGACTGTGCCAAGTTTTCAACAAGGCTATTTTTATACACTTCATTTTTTATTGCGTCCCATGAAATAAATCCAGGATCTTTTATCAACTTTTCTGGGATATGTCGATGTAAAACTGCACGCACATCTCGACCATTATGGGGAGGTGCTCTATCATGTTGCAACCAGAGATGTTGGAGCGTTACCAACGAGATGCCCATTAAAAAAAATCTTTAAATTGATTGTTTAGGGCACTTAAATTATGATCATATAGAAATCGACCCAAAATTTTGTCCCCACACAATCCTGCCCAAACATTTTAATGGAAAATCTGATTCAGGACGAAGTTCTCCATTTTCGCTGGGGCTCTCTACATCATAAGAATTGTATGCTATTTCTGTTAAATAAACCACTGTTTCTGAAGTTTGATTCATTTCAGGATGTAATGTTGGAGAAATATGAATTTTGAAGAACTTGAATTTACTTAATTTTAATGTTTTATTTCTTAAGTACGTTAATCAATGTTTTTGTCCTAATTTTTACCAGAATAGCATTTGTAAAAATCCAAAAACCTTGCTGATGTATTTGTAAGAAGTTGATAATGGTGGTCTGAAAACGAAACGTCGGAATTGAAAACTGATTATGTCAACTTGTAGAGGAGAGAAAGTGGCAATCGATAAGTTTCCTGAGGTCCATCTGGATCCAGGCCTGACCTGGGAAGGCCATGTGGTTCACCTTTCTAAGAAATTAGCGAAATGTCCTTTTCTCCTTAGAAACCTTGTCCAGATCACCTCCCAAAAAACTGTCCTTACAGCATATCATGGTTACTTTCACTCCAACCTATCTTATGCTATCTTATCATTCTTGTCATATAGTTAAAATCTTTGGCCTTCAACGTAAGTGTATTCGCATTATTAGCGGCTTGGGTTTTAGAGACGACTGCCGTCAGTGTTTTGTGGACCTGAGGATCTTGATTGTACCATGTGTATATACAGTGATGGGCTAAAATATGGAACAAATTCATTTAAAAATCAGGTATTAATTTTTTGAAAAAACGCTTGGACACGTCGATTATAGTTTTTTCTTCCGGATTTTTTGCCTCAAAAAGAAATTATACAGGGTGTGTGAAAAAGTAGATGTAGCAAACATTTTTTGTATTTTAAATAGAACCCTATGTTTTTCAGTCGAATTTTGAATTCTACGTCAAATTCTGCGCATAATTCATGTAGCATACCCTATCCTTATCTCTAACGGTTTTAGAGAAAAATTACATCATAAAACGAAATTTTTCTTTAAAAAAAGGTACATGTACCTACTTAAAGGTAAACAGGTAAATTTAAATGAATTGTCACTACGATAGCAAGTCATGTGTCAATCAAAAATAATTTTAGGTATTATTTTGGAAAACGGTGATCATGGTGCATTTAAATCAAACTCAAAGAATCGAAATTTTAATTTTAATTGGATGTGGAGACAAAACAAGAAATCAAGAAGAAGTTTGTAACTTGTTTAGCGCTAAGTATGCAGAACGACCGATTACAAGATCTACAGTAAGTAAAATTGAGAAGAAATTCAGGGAAACAGGGAATGTAAAGGATAGTCTACGGCCAGATCGTCCAAAAATTAGTGAAAACACAAAACTGAACATTTTGTTAGAAGTTGAAGATAATCCCCATAGTGCATCCACTGAAGTAGTCCTTAATAATGATGTGAGCCGACGATGTGTTTTGCGGGTATTGAAACAAGAAAAGTACCATCCGTACAAAATTAGGTTGCTGCACGAGCTAAACGAAGATGATCCCGACTGCCGACTACAGTTTTGTGAAACTATGATGGAAATTTGCAACTTAAATCTATTTTTCCATCGCAACATACTTTTTAGCGATTAAGCCACGTTTTGTTTGAATGGTTCGGTAAACAGACAAAATTTTCGGTATTGTAGTACAAATATTCCTCGTTGGACGAGAGAACATCACACGCAAAACCCACAAAAAGTAAATGTTTGGGCAGGGATATTAAATGATAGAATTATTGGACCTTTTTTTTCGATGGAAATCTTACAGGAGACCGGTATTTACAATTTCTTCAAAATTAATTAATTCCCACACTAGCAGCGGATTTTCCAAATCCGAATCAGCCTAATCTACCAGAAGCGTCTATTTCGTTGCAGCAGGATGGTGCTCCGCCTCGTTTTGCCCGACAAGTAAGAGAGTATTTGAATACTGTATTTATCGAACGATGGGATAGGTAGAAGAGGACCCATAGAATGTCCTGCAAGATCTCCCGATCTTACACCAATGGATTTCTTTCTTTGGGGTTATTTAAAATCAAAAGTGTATAAGGATACACCACAAAATTTAGAAGACTTAAAATTTAAAATTAGATATGAAATTAGGCAAATTAATGAAAATACTGTAAATAATGTTTTAGAAGGGTTTTTAAGTAGATTGGCATATTGTCAAGAAGTTAATGGTTGGCATTTTCAACACTTAATAAAATAATTTTCGTTTTATGATGTAATTTTTCTCTAAAACCGTTAGAGATAAGGATAGGGTATGCTACATGAATTATGCGCAGAATTTGACGTAGAATTCAAAATTCGACTGAAAAAAATAGAGTTCTATTTAAAATACAAACAATTTTTGCTACATCTACTTTTTGACACACCCTGTATAATTTTGAGGCAAAAAATCCGGAAGAAAATATTATAATCGACGTGTCCGAGCGTTTTTTCAAAAAATTAATACCTGATTTTTAAATGAATTTATTCCATATTTTAGCCCATCACTGTATATTTCAATGTCTGTTGCATATCAAACAAAACATAAATCTTTATCAGGCTCACTTTGACCTGCATAATTATCCAACTAGGAATTATAACAACTTAGTACCAGACTTCAGCCAGCTTGAGAGAGCTAGAAATGGCACCAGCTATCTTGCTATAAGGTTCTTTAACTTGATTCCAACAAATATTAAGGTCCTCGGTATCAGCCAGTCCAAAATGAAAGTAAAAAAGTATTTAATGGCAAATGCCTTTTATTCTTATGAGGAGTATTTCATATCAAATTTTAACATGTAATTTTATCTTATGATTTTAAACTTAATTTAATGTGTAATGTTTTAATTTGTAAATAATCTTGGTAAAGTAAATATTGTTGTGATTTTTATAACAAAATAATTTTTATAATGTTATAATTTATAAAACTTTTTAGAAAATTTTGTCTGTAAGAGCTTTATAGTATTAAATGTGTAATATATGTCGATGTTCCTTGTATTGATGTATTATACAATAAATATTTAGTTTCTATTTGACTTGTAAAAATACTTTGTATGCTATTACCAATAAATTACTCTACTCTACTCTACTCTGTGACATTTGTTTGAAACCATTTCAACAAATGTTTTCAGAAAAAAAATGAAAACGAATTTGCTAATTTCTGTTTCTTTCTCGGATATCTCGGAAGGTATTTGGAACTCTTAAATCATTTTAGCGGCGTTTTGTTAAGCACCATATTTCAGAACGTTGCCCCCATTTAACCGATTTTGTACTTGAATTTATAACACCCTGTAGATATACCAGGCGGTGCATCGTCAGACTGGCCATAGAAAATCCAATGTATATTTAGCTACCTTCAAGTATTGGCTCTCCTATTAATTTTACATCACAATTGTATTAGACTTTTTTTTGAAGGTCCCTGTTGGGTGGACTGGCACACCAACTTTTATGATTTTTTAATAAGTCAATTATTTTTTTTTTGTTTTCTTGTTTATGATTAACGAAGGCATAGCACTGCAGGATTAATCTCTTATGGCGCTCGACGAGCGGTGTGTGTGCGCAAGAAATGATTCACGTTGGTCTTCAATTTATGGAGATTGGGGAACACGGCCTCAGGGAGGTCGTTCCAGATGAAAATTTTTTTAAACAGTGTCGTTCGATTGATACTTAGCTGGACCACGTATGTACGGGTGGGCTGCAGTGGCTCGTCGTGTATTTCTGCCATGCACCGCTCTGTGGGAATCAACCGTGCAACCTCAGTTGAGCCATGAAGGTATTTGAAAAATAGACTGAAGTCGCCAACCTGCCGTCGATGTTTTCAGGTTGTTTGTCAGATCGTGGTTACTGTAACCCCAAGATATAATTTCTTCCAGATCACTGTTGAGGTGTGAGACTTCTTGCTGCCTATCCTATAGAGATGTACATTAGTAGTCAATGTTCGAGCATCCAAAGTAATAGACGAAACAAGTGTGCTGTCATCAGCGAAGCTATATAAAGGATTTTTAGTTCTTTTTCATTAGATCGTTAATCTATAGTAAAATAAGGGTAGACGACAATATAGAACCCTTTTAAGTTTAAAATTTTAATTGCAAGTTAAAATACGACCGTAAAGTAAATACGTATAAAAGTAATCATCGATATTGGACTGGAGTTAGTTATGCTGTGTAATCGTATTTTCAAAAGAGGTGCATTATACTCTCATAACCTTCACTTTTAGATAGAGAAACCTTACTAGTTGGTATTGATTATTTTCAAACACGTGGGTTTGATAGGTCGACCATTTTGCCTGGATGGCAAACAAAGGTTCATGCCCGTTTGTGCTTATGAGTTATTAGACTCTTTTGGTGTTATTTAATAAGTTTCCAAGTAATTTAAGGATTCATTTATGACCATTTCTAAGAATTATCTATACCTGTGCTACTTGGACTTAAATCATTTTTCGTCTTCCGACTGTATTCCCATCGTAATACTTATTTGACCTTCCTTGTGTGTGCTTCGACCTTTGTTGTTTATATTGTGATTCTGTTGTGTAAAATTTAAAATTCATGATAAAATTTGGAAAGAATGACTATTATAAGACTCTTAGTGGCGATGTTAAATCTAGATATGATGCCAAACTTAAAATTATTTTTTGATATTGATCCTTATCTACTTGGAGAGACTGATGTTGGAAATTTAATGTCTTTGCCAGAGGTAGCAATGATGGACTTGGTAAACTACCTTATATTAACGCATAGTTTTTACACTGGCCAGCAGCTGAAGGCATACAAAGGCTTGCAAGTATTCAAATTGTATTAATCTGGTTTAGTGCAAAATGTTAATGTAAAGGAAGTAAATCCCAATGTTTATGTTGTAGTCGGCAAGGTAAGATTAAGTTATAATAAGGTTTTGGTTTTGAATAACTCTGTTACCATTTCATTTGGGCCTAAACTAACAGTTTTATGTTCATAGAGGTAGTTTATTTATGCTGTGTACTGTTTTTTTAACATATAAAAGTCAAATTAATACATAGCAAAAATACTGAACTAATGCATTCAAAAATTTAAAATTTGCAATTAAAATAGTACACAATACAATCTAATAAATTAAAACTTTTTATAAAATCAAGTTAATCACCAGGAAAAAATGTATCAGACCAGTAGAAAGCTTTCGATGTCAGAAAATGTTTCCCGGAGTAGCTTCGTCTGGTGCCTCAATCTGTTATTCTATCTACAAGAATACATAACTTAATAAAAAAAAACTTCAACCTTAATCAACACTATGTCTACATCACAATACAATCAATCCTAGTACTACCTACTTTTTACAATAATACACCTACCTGAAACTTTGCTCGTTTGCGTTTCTGAGCTCTCTCATTTCTGTCAACTCGAGCCTGAGTTGCTTCTTTTGGATTAAGGTACCCCATATTTTGATTCCGGATCCAGTCAGGGTTATCTTTGTTTACCAATTCGGCTGGAGCTTCTACAAATGTTTACATCAGATCATTTTATTAGGCCATCATACCAAAAATCAAATATTACCACTTATAAAATGTCTGGAGCAAATTCTCCCATACTTTAACTAGCTGTCACTTAAGGGGCCCCCTTTTAAAGCTCTTATCCACATTTCACGTCGTTTTTGTGAGAGTTGAGTGAGGTTTTCTTCAGCATTTTGAGGAACTGCAAAAACGTACATTGTCCCTATTTCCCCTCATCCCACAATTTACCACTAACAACACGTCGGCATTTTTATTTAGGGCACTTTAAACAAACACAGATCTTAAATTACGGTCAAGAGTCAAGGTAAACTGTATGAAAACTTGGTAAACACTTGTGTTTATTTGCTTTGCTTGCCATCCAAGCAAAATGGCCGCCGACCCTGTGACGTCACATGAGAATGGTCAATGTGATGTGCTAGCTTCTTGCGATTCTAACCTCTATCTTTCCCTACTTTAGATATGATAGAGGTTAGAATGTTAATTAAAAGTAGGGAAGAGAAAATTGGGTGATTCAGACTACATAGGAAAATTCGGGCTAGGATAAAGAAACAACAGAGGGGAGACACTAACTAACTTCATAAATTCCGAAAAACTGTTCTGCTTGAAGACGTTTCTGTATTAAACCAATTCAACACAGGTAGTGACCATAGGCTGGTTCGTGCCAGTATACACATCAATACAAAGATAGAAAGAAAAAAACTATTAATGAAGAACTCCTTTCTAACAGCAGAAGTTATAGCACAAAATAAGGATAAGTATCAGGAGGAACTAGCACGGAAGTTTACAGTAAATTCACTAGAACACAAGAATATAGATGAATTGGCCGAAAAAATAACTAAGGACATACAGATAGCCACAAAGAAAATATGTAGTAGAGTAAAAAACCAAAAAGAAACTAGACTAAGGTCACAGACGATAGAACTAATGGAAGAACGGAGAAGGACCGAAAGAGACCATCCTGATTATAGAGCCCTAAATGTATCAGTTAAGAAAAATATAAGGAAATATCTAAGAGAATACAGAACGAAACAGATATTGGAAACTATAGAGAACAACAAAAATATGAAAGTTCTGAAAGCAAATAAATCCATTGGAAGACAAAAAATCATGAAAATAAAGAACGAACGAGGAGTATTACTGTCGCACAAGGAGGAAATTGCAAAGGAAATTCAAGAATTTTATGGAAAACTCTACCAGTCCACCATTCCAAACCCCAGAAATTACTCCAAACACATCATAAATATAGGATCAGATGATCTTCCCGAAATAATACCATCTGAAATCAAAGTCGCCCTTAAGCAAATGAAAAACAGGAAAGCCCCCGGAGAAGACAGAATTACTGCGGAAATGCTAAAAATGGGAGGAAGCAAATTGGAGGAGACGATAAGGCTATTGCTAAATAAATGCCTATTGAAAGGAAAAATACCCAAACTTTGGAAAAACGCGGAAGTCATTCTACTCCATAAAAAAGGGGACATCGCAAATATTGAAAATTATAGACCCATAAGCTTGCTGTCCCACATTTACAGTAGAACAGGCAGGCTTTCGTAAGGGATTTAGTACTATCGAGCATCTACAAACACTCCGGACAGTTGTGGAAAAAACAATTGAATACAATATACCTTTACACGTAGCCTTCGTCGATTACCATAAAGCCTTTGACAGTGTCGAGACATGGGCTTTCCTAACAGCTCTGGAAGACGCCAGAATTGATTCCAGATATTCAGCCCTCATCAAGGACATTTACGACGAAGCTACTTTCCACATAAAGATTGACGAAGACCAAATAACCGAAAAGATAAAGCTTGGCAAGGGAGTGAGACAGGGCGATACAATCTCGCACAAGTTATTCACTTTGTCCTTAGAAAGTGTCTTCAAAAAATTAGACTGGGACGGAAAGGGTCTAAAAATCGATGGATCGTACCTTAGCCACTTAAGATTTGCGGATGATATAGTATTGATAAGCACAGACATTCAAGAACTAAAATCAATGCTGCAAGACCTAAATGAAAAATCAAAAGAAATAGGGTTGAAAATGAATCTTGACAAAACTAAAATAATTAGCAACAGCCAAGCAGATACTGCTATAGAGAACATCATCATAGAAAAAGTAGAAACATATATATATTTGGGACATATAATTAAGAACGAAAAGGAAAATCAAACCTTCGAAATTAAGAGAAGGATACAGCAAACATGGGCGGCATTTGGCAAACTTAGCTTCATCTTTAAGGATAAAAACGTTCCAATATATTTGAAACGCAAAACGTATGACAGCTGCATATTACCAGTAGCAACTTATGGACTGGAAACCATGGCAATGACAAAAAAGGTAGCAGAACAACTGAGGGTAACTCAACGAGCCATGGAAAGGATTATGCTGGGCGTAAGATTGATTGACAAAATCCCCAACACTGAAATACGTCGGAGAACCAGAGTAACCGACATCATGGACAGAATAGCGAGGCTCAGATGGCAGTGGGTGGCACACATAGCAAGGCAAAATACAGAAAAATGGTCATACAAGGTAACATTTTGGAGACCCCGAGAAACGAAAAGAAGCGTAGGAAGACCCAGAAAGAGATGGATAGATGATATCGTAACCATAGCGGGAAAACAGTGGATGAGAACAGCCAGAAATAAAAAAGCATGGAAGCAACTAGAAGAGGCCTATATCCAACACTGGATGAATGATGGCTGAAAGAAGAATAAGAGAAAAGTCTATCTTAGTCCATTAAATTTAGTGCTGCATTTTCTGATTTTAAGTAAGGTTACTGCTTAAAGAGTTAATCCAATGCCGCCATACCCGCTAATTGATGTGCAAATTATCAAATGAAAAAATTTGACTGAACGTATTGTACCCGAAGATTTTCACAATACGTGTTTTATAAATAAAATGATAGAGCACATTTAGCACACATTCTTCGGTTACAAACATAATCTGAAATTTTCGGCACTTAATTGCACCATAAACTTCATTCGTCTTCCAGTGTCTGGATTTCAGTTAATTAATGCGAAATTGTCCGAAGACAAGTGTAGAAAATTATTACGTGCTTTACTCCTTGTCTGATTCTTGTAAATTATAACAGTAATTAATTTTCCTACAACGCGCGTCCTTAGTAAGAGGCTTTAAATTTAAACTAGGTTTAAGTTATTGAAATTTTCATTAAATCTCGAGGTAAGAAGACTATGTGCTTTTTTACAAGCACTAAATTAATTGGCGAAGAAAAAACCCAAAATGCCTTAAAATTTTTGTTGCAGATAGTATACTACTTGGGATCTCTCTGTTTTTAATAAGTTAGGAATGCTCCTGCGACTTCTTTAAATCTTCGCGAATTGTTTAGGTTTTATTACTTGTAGAAATTTTGAAATTGATCTTGGCTTGATTATTCTTGTTGTTGTTGTGCTTGTTCGATTTACAAAGTTTTGTACTGCAAAATTTTGGCACCTGTTCTATTGATTCTGATATTGATAGTGCCTCACTACTCTTCGTGCCTCTCTACAGGGAGCCAGTCCTTCGGTAGCTTGTACGTACTGTTTTGTCTAGATCTCGTGTGTGAGTCTGTGATTAATGAGTTCGTCGATACGTCCGTGGGTCCCCAATAGTCTATAATAATCTTTGTTAAACATTAATTTATTGCTTGCATACGTAAGCCTTGATGACGTATGCGATTCATCGTGTACCTGGGCACATTCGCAATTATTTTTAGCGCTCTGCCTTGTATTACTTGGGCCTTATTAAGCTCCGCTCTTCTAATGTGTACCATAAGTCAGAACCAGCCTGACCAACATCTTGTAAAGGTCGACCTTAGTACTATTAGCAAATCTACTCCAACTGTGAAGCATTGGGTAGATAGAGCGTAATTGATGCGATGCTAGCTTTACTATATTAATTTAATTGCGCCTCTAGTTCAGTCGTTGTTCAAATATAAGTTCCAGGTATTCTACCTCCTGGCACCAGTTTACCTGGACTCCGTTGGCCTTATCTCAGGCCTACTAGTATTGCTTTTCGAAAAATAAATAGCCTTCGTCTTGAAGGGATTCAAACAAATCTTCCAAGCCGAATGTCATTTCTCTAGCTTGGTTATGTGGCGATGCATACGGCTGACGACAAGTCGCGGCTGTTTGGCAGTTGCAGCTATTACGGTATCGTCACCGAAAAGATAGAGCTGCATAAATCTATGGCGCGGAATGTCATGACTATAAATGATATGTGCCCTGATGTGTTTGTTTAAAGAAAGTGCGTTCTCTGAAGAGACAGCGAAACCAGAAATATTCCTCTGTCGAACGATACAATTTCCCCAATAAATAAGGATATATCTGTGGATATTCGGCAACAGCTTGAATCTGAATTAGTTGAAAAATTGTTTGCCATACAACTTGATGAAGCAACGGACAGCAGTAATGATTCTCATTTGACTTGCTACGTCAAATTCCTCAAGGCAGCTGCAATAGTAGAAGACTGGCTATATTGTAAGCTTATGCCGTAACTTGCACCAGTGAAGCTTAAATCATATGTGGCAGATATAACAGTTTACAGGCACTTGTTTCTAGTCTTGTAAGTAGTCTGGACTCTTTGTATGTTTCATCGGGAAGTTTTATCATCAAGATCGCTTTAAAGTCCAGGTCTAAATCTTACTTTGATGGTGGTTATTTATGCAGTTAATTCGATAAAAACCAGACATCTAAAATAAGTTATTTTCGCTGCTCTTTGTGAAGATATGTGAGCTGAACATAAATTGAAATTGTGTGATGTGAGATGGTTATCACGTGGTAAGGTGTTCGAGAACGTCCACGAACTGAGAAATGAAATATGCATATTCTTTTACGGGGATGGTCATAAGCATGCAGAAGAATTCTACGACAAGTATGTCTAATGAAGCTCTCGTACCTAGTGGACATATTCGAAAAATTTTACTTACTTAATCTTTAACTTTAAGGAAATAATATTAATACTTTCAATCTAAGAGAAAAGGTCCACGCTTTTTGAAAAAAAATACAGTTATGAAATACCAAATTGAAAAAAAAATGTTGCTGTTTCGCTCAATATGTTATCCACCGAAAGAGAATAATAAAAAGGTATTACTAAAGACAGTGAGTGTCATTTAGGCAATTTGAATATCACTTTCAGCAAATACTCTTTCACAGTAGGAGACGTTAAGTTGGACTTGAGTAATAAATCCATTTTAAAGTACATCTACCGGCCTGCAAGAAGAAGAATACTTAATAGATCTTTCTTCAACTACCGTGGAAAATTGAAATTTTATTACTAAGTCATTAACAAACTTCTGGGGTAATCTGTCTTGTAACTATTCTCCTATTAAAGCAACAGCTTTTCTGAGATTGTTACCTTTTCCTACTTCTTACATTTGCTGGGTCTTACTATGTAGCTGCTTTAATAGACAAACTTTAAATAGAAAAGGAGCTGAGAGGGTATACCTGCAATATCAAACCAAACCTGGAGAGGTCGTGCGATTTAAAGCAGGCAAAAGACCTATGTTTTACATTAAATAAAACACGAGTCAAGCAGTTCATAAACCGAATGTAGTCATTACCATAGAGTTGAAATCTGCAAAGTCATTACATACAGGAAGCAAAAGGTTTGTCGTAACTTAACGCCCCGCCATTATAATTGGAATTAAGTCGAGAGGGACGAAAAATGCAAGTCACGCCCTTATTATCGCGATTTATCTGCACTGATTGCAGTTAATGTGGCAAAGAATGACTGTGAAATTTTTACCCCGTAAAAGGTGCCGGTTTGGGTGAGTTGATAAAATGTTCTCACTTCCGGTGGTGAAGTTTTCTTTGTTTTCTTTTGATTCTGGTAAGTTAGAGTTAAAGTTTAGGTCGGCTCATTTAAAGGCTGAATAGAGGAAAAACATAGGATGTAAATACATTTGAAAATGGGCTTTTTTCTTGGAAAAGCTTGTCGTTTACCGCAGTGGCGGCTCGTGCCGTTTCAGACACGTTGTTCCACAGTATAAACGCACAAGAAAGGAATATTTCCTTCTTGCTGGAAAACTGAAGGAGTCCAGCCCATACCCAAAAAAGGCAAGAATACCTTGCCAAACAACTATCGTCCAGTCGCATTGCCTTCGTCTATATCAAAAGTTGCGGAGGAAAAGAACATCAACAAAAAATGATTAAAATACCTGGAAGGCTTTACCATTATGAGTGACAGCCAGTACCTATGGATTCTATAAGTCTAGATCAACAGGAGACCTTCTCTCTTATGTTACTTAGTCCCGGGCGGTAGCACTAGACATTTCGAAAGCTTTTGACCGAGTATGGCATGAGGGGCTCCTAACTAAAGTGAGAGCATACGGAATGCCGGTTCAATTCTGTTCACGGCTGTCAAGCTTTCTTAAAGACCGTTCTCTGCGAGTGGCGATGGACGGATTTCTTTCAGACGCATTTAGCATCAACGCCGGAGTCCCCCCAATATTCTATATTGTCGCCCACCCTCTCTTTACTATCCATTAACGATCTTTTGGAAAAAAACTAAAAATCCAATATATAGCTGCGCTGATGACAGCACACTTGTTTGATCTTTTACTTTGGATACTCGGACATCGATTGTCAATGCAAATCTCTATAGGCAGCAAGAGGTTTCACTTCTCAACAAAGACCTCGAAGAAATTCTGTCTTGGGGTGCCATTAACCAAGTAGAATTTAACGCTAAAAATCCCAAGGGGCAGTTTTTCTAATAAGGTAAATGTTGGAGAACCGGATATAGTCATGGCGGGACACTCGATTCCTTGACTCCGTTAATTCATTTATTGGGCGTCAATTTGGATATTTATATGCATTGGCATAGTCACGTTGCGGCCATTGCTAAGCCACTGGTTCGCTAATTAAATGAATAATTAAGGTAAAGCACAATAGCTCGTTTTTACAGAAGTTTTCTTTATTTTTTTTTTTATTGTGGTGGGTCAAAGTTTTTTTGATTGTGTGCAACTACTGTTGAAAAAATCGTTCATGTTTCTTTCTTGGTTTTGAATCTCATTTGAGATTTCGGCCTCAGAAGGTTCATTTCAGAGAATTAAGCACTCCAGCTGAAAGAATGCTTGTACATTGTCGTTGAGGGATTACTAAGCGGAACCACCTATGGACAGACGGTTCATCGTGATCTCTAGATGAAATAAGAGGACGGCCTTTAAGAAAGCTTGAGAGACATGAACAAAATTGAACCACCGGCCTTCTGTATGCTCTCACCTTATTACGGTCAAAAGCCTTGGAAATGCCCAGTGTTACCGCCCGGGACTTCCCATAATGTTCCATTGCGTTGTTCTAAACGTGAGTAACATAAACGAAAAGGCTTCCTGTTAATCTAGACTTACGAAATACATACTGGCGGTCACTAATAATGTAAAAGCCTTCCAGGCACTTCAATAATTTTTCGTTAATAGCCTTCTCCATAACTTTTGATATAACCAAAAGCAATGCGACTGGACGATAGTTATTAATTTGGCAAGGTCAGCAAGAAGATCAAAATAATCTTGATCCGTTAGGACATTCAAGAAGTTTGTGTTTGCGTCTCTAGTTGTGTGCTTCTTTTCTTTGGTTTATCATTTGTTTGCATTAGTTTCGAGCGTTAACAAAGATGCTACGATTTTCGGCGGTAGGGGTTTGACGCCATTGTCGATAGAAATAACTTTTTGATGTTACAGCTCGTTCGCAATCTTTGATGAACCAAGACTTGCCGTTAAAAGCGCACTCTTTTGACAAAGGGATGAATGCTTCCATGTCAGTAAGGATAACCTCCGTTACTTCCCCAGCATAGATGAATGAGTCGTTAGAGGTAAAACAAACGTTATGCCAAGGAAAGGTTACAAAATGGTCCTTTAGGTCATCCCACTTAGCTGATGAAAATGTAAATCCTTGATAGCTTAGGAGGCTGTTCGGCACTAATTGGTAGTTGGTTTAGTGCTGAAATAAGGTTGTGGTTGGACGTTCCTAACGGAGGCTCCACACTGACAATGAACAAGCCGGGGTTTGAAGTTAAGAAAAAATCCAACAAACTAGCAAAATAACAATCTCGGTCTTTAATCCGAGTTGGTTCACCCACAAGTTGGGTGAGACCAGGTACCTCGATCTTTTTTGAACCAATCAGATGAATTTTTTTTAACCAATCGAATTAAAATATACTATGTCAAAGTATGTTTAAAGCAATTATCATCTTTTGGGATAAAAGTATTGATTAATTCACAAAAATTTTCCAGTTGTAGGATGGGAACCTAGGTTCTAATAATTAATGCGTTAAGAGAAGGACTTCAACTTTTTTCAGGCGACAGTAGGGGTATCGTAAATGGTGGAAACCTTAGAACTTTTAGTGGAAACAATTTTCTAAAGACTTTAAAGACGAATTTGAGAAAATTAATTGCGGTTGTAATTTCCACCCCAAAGCCAAATAAGAGAAGTGTGGCACCTAATAATTTTCGTCTTTTGTTTCGTGCCCCTGTCAGATAAGTTAACTGAAATTCACGACTTTTGACGAAAGATAAAGTTAGCAATAATATTTTTGGGCCCTAAACAAACCCCAGTTAATTCCAGGCATTTGTTTTCGGAAAGGAAACATTTATATTATTTTCATCTCAGATTCCGGACTAACTGGTTTTAATTAGAACAAATAAGAATAGGAGTTTCCAGTTACAAGATACAAGATCCAAAATATTTATTGTGCCAATTGAAAGTTTACATTTTTTGCACTTAATTGTTCAATACTATCATCTTTTATATAACATTACTATTATTATTGTCACGACTTTTATTATTTACCCCCAGAAAGTACCCCTACAAGGCAACACGGCACTAAGTCGTGACATTATTTTAAGTAAGTAGTAAATTAGTATCATATTATGATACATAACTGTAACCTACATCAATCAAAAATAAGTTAGGCTAATCAACTAAAAAGCTAAAATTTACAGAGATTTAAAAGCTAGAAAAAGAAAATGAGAAAACCTGGAAGAACAGTTTAAAAAAAAAAAAGTTGAAGAAAAAGAATACAGAAACTTAATTATTGAGTCCAAACAGTTAGATGTGACACAGATCACATGTTTAAATTTCTTTAAAGTTTGCTGGTGTTACCTCTCCGTGACCGAGCTATGAAAAGTTACGTTTCAGGCAGTGTGGTAACTATGATATCCCACTGAATTACTGCTAGAACTTATGTTCATTATGCATGATTGCTTCCAAAGTTATGCAGTACAGTTGTATTCATTAAAAAAGCGCACAAGAATTAGAATGAGAGGTAAGTTTTGTAATATTTGCGTAAAACCGGCTTGTCTAAATAATGTTTATTGGAGGTTATCACACGTCATAGATTATCAAAAATGCAAAGCAGCAGCGTCGGCGTAATTAATTTTGAAACTGCATGGTGGTAACGTTTGATCAACTTTGACAGAAGAAGGGATGCTGTTATTGATACAGCATTTCCTGCCTCCCAACCTATCGCTAGCAGGAGAGTCAAGGAATCTGAACTAAAATGTCGCCCAGCTGCGAAAATAATGTTTCTTACTGAAAAACAGCGACAATCAAGAATTATTTTTACTTTAAATAATATATACCGCAATCCTCAATTTTGGAACAGGGTCATTTTTACTGATGAAAAGACGTTCCAGTCGACTTATAATGGATAAATTCGTGTGTACCGTCCAAACAATACCAGATTTGAACAGCGATATACTAACCCCCTCCCTTCTAGACATGGGCGTTTCTCTGTAAATGTATAGGGCTGGATAAGTGTTCATGGACCTGGTGCTTGCTGGTGAATAGATTGAATGCCGGAAATTACATTAACATTTTAGAAAACATATTGTTACCATTTGCTGAGCAAATATATCCCAATAATACTTTTATATTTCAACAAGATAATTGTCCAGTCCACACAGTCAATGCTTTAACCCACTGGTTTCAAACCCATAATGTGAAAGTGCTGCTTTGGGTCGCTTATAGTCCCGATATAAATCCAATCGAAAATATTTGGGGTATAATCGTAAAAAAAATATACAATCGAAATTTTAGGCCACAAAATTCAGAAAATTTATGGGAAATAATACATGCGTGCTGAGAAGAGCTTGATCCAAATATTGTATCAAATATAATTCAGTCAATTCCGAATAGACTGGCTCAAGTAATAGAAAAACAGGGATATATGACCAAATATTAGATTTTATTTATTCTTGTTAAACGTTTTTTGTTTCTATTGTAATTTTTATAAAACTGTTAAAATATATTGTTAAATAAAAAAATTAAGTTTCGTTACATTATTGAACTAACGCCCAACGCCAATGCTTTGCATTTTAAATAACCTTTAACATGCGATAAACCGGTTTTACGCAAATATGGTTAAGGTTTCCTCTCATTCTAATTCGTGTACGCTTTTTTTATGAATACAACTGTACAACACTAATAATTGAAACAGTTTGTTTATTGTTAAAGAAACATTTTAAATTCGACCTTAAATTATTATTTGCGCTTACTCATTGTTTTTTCTACTACTGTATAAATAAATTAACCTTCGGGCCATAGCAACACGAAAGATCACGAAAGGAAACATTAGAGTTACCTGAATCTTATACGTTGCTAGCTACGAAAATAGTATGTTTCTAGCTACGAAAGTACTACTTTCGGTGTCAGGACAAAAAGACACGAATACTCATAGGAAATTTTTATTGTATTTATTTAAGCGAATTTTGGAAAAAAACTTAATAACAAAATGCTTATATTTATTGAAAAAACAAGTGGTATAATAACAATAATATAAAACTTAAATAATAATTATTTATTACCATTAAGGTTAATAGTGAAATTTGAACTGTTGGAAAAATAAATTGATGGAATATTATTCAATTCAATAATTTCGCCGCTTCGTATTAGAGTCTTGTTATATCCTGGACTTGGACCATATTACAACTTGTTCTATCACGTCGTTAGATGGAATAAAAGTAGGATTTCCATTTACGATATTTTTGGAAATTTCGATTTTATTAGTATACGAATCACCAATATATCCCACCGCAACGAGACCTCCAACCGCCGCGTCTTTTCAAATCCAAAATGTCAACACCTGGAGCATTTGCGAGAAACGTAGCTGTTGTTCTAAACGAGTGACCAGTGTATTTATTTATGTCTTGAAGTTTTAAAAATTTGGCAATTTCTTTGGGAGCATTCGAAATAGTGTGTTTTCTAATCACCTGATTCACACACCTACCTCGCTCATAGCGATGGAACAAGCTTTCGTCTTGTGCATCATTTGGCCGAAGTTTGATGTTCTCTTGTAGTAACCACACAAAAGAAACTGGACCTACATCATCCGTTATCACAAAACTTCTTTGAACCTTGTTTTTGCTCTGGAGGATTTTAACTATAGCTACATCATCCTTGATGTCGATGTCTTTCATCCTCATTTTATGGATCTCATCGGTGCGGCATGCTCCAGCTATTCCCATTAGGTACTGCTATCACTTTCATAAATAAATAGCTATGCTTAGAAGCGTCAAGTAAAAACTTTATTATTTCTTCTTTTCTGAAAATTTTAGATTTTTTAGCTTCGTAACCATCGTTTTTTCGTTCAATAAATGCAATGACCACAAATCACCGAAATAAATTTAGATAGGTAAGCTGGGCGTTCCCGCCAAACATTATTATTTGTTTGGATCGCATTTCGTAGATGGCGCCGACAGTGGCATCGCACAATTTGGTTTAGTTAAGCTCGTATAGGGCACCACGTTCATTTGCGATTTGCGATCGAGAAGAGCACCCTCCCAGATTTCGTTGTTGTCAAAAATTTGAAGTGTATTGTCAATTTTCTATTCTCGTTTTTTCTTTTAAGTTGTTTTGAATTTTAATCCCGTTTGTAATCGTTCGGTCTCTGTGTGTACTATTAGCGTGTTTTTTGATAGTTGTTTTGACTTTTTGTTTCGTTTTAGTGTATTTTCGGTTTGTTTAGTTAAAGTTCACGTATTTATTTCCGTTATGGAAGACTACGCACCTCCGTTAAAACCTAAAAATGTTGTGTTCCAAACTGTTTAAATAAACATGGCATGCGATACCGCTTGCCAAAAAGAGATCCGATAATTTGTGATCATAAAAATAATGTTTTAATACCCATTTCGCTTTATTTTAGTCAGCTGTATTTTTTTAAATAGGTAGGTATTGCTTGATTTAAATAATTCCTTTTTTGCTGCTTTCTATTGGAGCTCTTAGATATACGTTATTTGTTACTTTACTAACAAGGTATTTACCCCAAACTTAAAAACAAGAGTTACAAATAACCTGTATCCCTGAACTAAAAATAAAAGCAGAAAAAAATGAATATTTAAACTAGGGAATATTTTAAATTTTAAAGCGGCACCAATATCTACCGATAAAACAGATTTCATCAAAAGTTGGTAAAACAGTTTTCTTTATTTTTATCCATAGTTGCCAAACAGATTTCTTTCCCTCTCGCGTGTTTTGGATCGCAAATACTAGGACATCAGCGCCAATTAGTTTTTGACAGTTCTAAGAGTCCAATTGCGTATCTAAATTTATTTCGGTGATTTGTGGCAATGACTTTCTTAAACTGCCAAATATCTATATTTTTGTTCACAGAAATTGTCAATTTGAGCATGGAATATTGTGACCATAGGGACGGAGGTGATTAGGCTTCAGATTTCTGTAAAAAGTACGCTAACATCACATTTTCGTCAATTTGAGAAACGCTTTTATCCGCGAACCATTCCAGAAACAGGTTGTACGTTTGATAGTATCTATCTTTCGACTTCTCAGGTAACAGTGAGGCACATGCCAACTACGCCGCCCTCTGAATAGCAACGTTTTGATCTTGCGAGAACATTTTAGACTAGCGGAATTAAAAAATTTGAACTGACAGACTCTGACAGTACTTAAATAACTAGTTATCATGGATTATTTTACAGGTGGAAAAACCTTCTTTTATCATTATAATTTGATTCAAATCAAAGTTTATTACTTAATAATATATTGATCAGAGAACAGTAGAAAAAATTTAATACATCACACGATGTGAAAGCTTTTTTTTATGTTCGAAGATATTGAATCACCTCGATTTCGCCTCGGCTATTCAAAAACCTCCTCACACCAAAAAATTAACTTTTGCATCTAGTAATGTAAATAACTATTTACAGTCAGGACATAAACAATTCTTACTTTCTTCTCGGTGTATGTTGCAAATGAGTTTTTGGCATGTAGGTACTACGGGCTTTCAATCCTGTAATCTGACACAAAAGCTGCATCTTCGGTGTGTATAATGTTGAATCTCTCTAACCGGATTTTCTGGAACTGTGGCATTGCTGAAAATTGCACGAAATAAATCTATTGCAGTTTTTACAGCTTTGTGAAAATTATTTCTATTTTGTTTTCTGTTTAGAACGTTTGGGAGTGCAAGTTGTTGTGCCAAGTTTTGTAAAAAAATCCTTCGCCTACATTTCCAGTTGGGAAACTTTTTAGTAAATAAAATATAGGCGTTGAGTGAAGCTATATAAATTATTTCCATAAAAAACCTAAATAGCCTTCTCTGGTCATTTTATCGCCGGTGTCAACTGCCCCTTTGGTTTTATTATAGTGTAAAATAATTTCAGGCCGACGTTTTGCTTTTTCATCAGATGATATTTCGTCGCTTTGAAATTCTGTTGATAAAAGAATAACTGCTTTTTTTTTGTAGGTACATAGGATATTAATGTGAGATCATTAGAGGATTTGTTCTTCACGCACAGAATTAGGAGAAAATTAGGCAGGAATCTCTTTTTTGTTAGCCCTTAATTATGAGTTAATGTCTTAGTAGTTCTTGGGCTAGAGGAATTGATTGAGGTAAAAATTGGCTGTGGTAACTCCACGCCCCGATCTCAAATAAAGTCTAGCCATACCTAAAACTATATTTGCTATCTAGACCTTGATTTATTTCTCGTTGATTATTAATCATTCCAGTATATATCTGACTGTTCAAAATATATAAGCTGTAGTAGAGTCCGAACAAACCCAAATTCTTATGCCACATCGACCTGGTTTACTTTTTATATGAACTCTAAATGTTAATCATTAACTGTGATATTTTCGCCAGGTGAATAATTATCAGTTATAATCTCCCTGAATAGTTTCCGAAAATTCTTTCGAGGTGCGAATTTTTTAAAATATCCCGAGGCCCCAGACGAGGGAAATCTTTTTAAAAAAATTCGCAACCGAGAAAAAATTTACGGATAATAATTCGCGGGAGATTCGGTACGAAAATTTTATACAGTTGAATAAAGTATTTAATAACAAATTGTTATTATTTTATATTTTCCTTCAACGAAAGACTTAAAAAGTTGACAAAGGAGCGATATCGATATGGCTAGGCGCAACCCGGGGGCGGCGGCGCTTATCTATCATTTTTTTTTCATTTCCTTGTGATGTGTGTAAAATAAGGTTTGAATCTTTGAATCGAGTTGATTATACAGTATACAGCGCTGCCCAGAAGTCCGGAATAAAATAAATATAACCTTAACCTGTAACTTTTGGGGAAAATGCTCGGACACGTCAATTTAGTTTTATATATGCTCACATTTTGACGTTATTCGTTTGTTCTTTTATAGACATTCGTAAAATATATGACGACATCGATCTTTTTTTTAAATGGAAACATAGAGCTTGGGATACATCATTTGGAAGCTAATATCTCGTGTAGTATGTTCATAAATTTTGACGCGATTCTGTCAAGCTATTTCAAAATGGCGACTGTTAAAAGTTTTAAAAAGATCTCTATTTAAATAAGCGGAAATGATAAATCATTGATGTTTTTTACCTTTTAAGGTAAGAAGTCTTCATTGTTTCACGTTCTGACATTTTTGGATCACACATATTTTGCTTTACAAAAGTGAAATTAAATGTAGTTTCCCATCACCGAAATTTATTATTTGGTTGAAGGTTAGAGAAAGTATTGTTTCATGAATGATAAACGTGTTTTAGATTTCCATTAACATTATTCATTTCTCTCACAACGTAACAGCTGATTTCAAAAACATAACACACTTAGGGCCTAAAATTGATAATTTCGTAGCTACAGGTTAAAAAAAATATTTTTTTAAAAGTATTTTTAATTTAAAAAAATTTAAAAAAATGAAATAAGCTATTTAATTAAGTGTTGAAATTGTCCTCCTTCTTGTGCCTGGCAGTACCCCAAGCGATCAATAGACTCTTGTTAAACTTTTATTATGGTTTCTTCTGAAATATTCCTGCATTCTGTTGTTATTCGATTTTTAAATCGTCAATATTCGCAGGTCTTATTTTATAAACAACATTTTTCAGGTGACCCCACAAGAAGTCCAGTGATGTAAGGGCTGGAGACCTAGGCGGCCATTCAACAGGCCCACGTCTTCCAATCCACCTGTTCGGAAAAACTTTATTGACATAATGGCGCATTACTGCTGCATAATGTGGAGGTGCGCCGTCTTGTTGATACCACAAATTTTCATCTAGAATTTCAGAATTATTTCTACTAGGATATAAGTTAACTAGCATAGGGATATGAAAGTCTTAAAGAAACTGAAGGTAATTTAGCCCGTTTACATTGTTGTCAAAAAAATATAACCCAATAATTTTGTTTCTCACTATTCCCGCCCAAACATTAATTTTTTAAAGATATTGAGTATGATGCTTACGCATCCACCTGAGATTTTCTTGTGCCCAATATCTACAGTTTTGCCGGTTTACTTCACCATTTAATTTAAAAGTAGAATCATCCAAAAATAGGATATTTTCAACAAACAAAAGATCTGCGTTACATCTTTCCATTAATATTTGACAAAACTCCATCCTACGATCTGGATAATCTTGATGCAACTCACGAACCAGTCGGATTTTAAACGGGTGCCATTTTTCTACCGTTAATAGTATCTTTGCGACCTTTCTTTTAAAATGTCCTTTTAGCATAATATCTCGTACCGTCGATAATGGAACTTTCGTCATTTCACTGGTATTCTTAATGGCAATTACTTTAGGGTGGCCGCTCTTTAATAACGATTCACATACATTTTTCACGATCACTTTGGCGTCAGAAGATAAATGCTTCCTGGAATGTTTAGGTTAGCTAGATATCGCATTAGCTGAAGATTCGCAAGGTCTCCACATACTTTTAATATTAACTTGTTGCACACTGTTTCAAAGTAAAATAGATAGATACTAATCTATTTCGAGTATTATGTTTACTATTTAAGCTATATAAACAGGTACCTGTAACTTAAAAGTTTTGAGAATTATCCTAATAACTAAGTTGTTTCTAGAAATCCTTAATTAGACAGTTTATTAATTTTGATAACAAATCAAGTAATGTACCTATCCATTGTTATTATAAACTGGCATTAAAAATAAATGTGGGTTAATATGTCTTTGCGAAAGCGAAAGCCAAGTTTATGAGGGGTTTTATTGCATTCATTAAGTCAAACAAAATATGTTGGGAAGTACTTTAACTTCGTAGTTTGTTCAATATTCTTCTGAAGGAGATGTTCACCAGTTGAAATGTTGTAAGAGAACTAAATAATGACCATGGAAGTCCAAACAGGTTTATCATTCATGATTCATGATTGTCTCTACCTTTAAACAATCACATGTCTAATATTTATCGTGGCCTTGGCTAATTTGCTGTAATTCGGAACAAATTGCAAATAAATAAGTCACCTAGAAATATTGTACGTTTATAAATAATCATGCTAGAACAAAAACACACTAATGCCTCATAACCAGCTTCAGCGCTTAAGCGTACCTACATTTTCTATTTCCAAACAGCCTTAGCCAAATTGTTAACTACGTTATATAAAGCACGGGTCTAGCAATTTATAACCCAAATACAGCCATTATCTGCAGGTTAGCGTATACAGCTGAAAATTTGCAAGGTCATTATATGCAGGAAGCAAAATGTGTTTCTTTACTTAGCACGCTAATAGGATGTAATAATACGTAAGCGCTAACATGTCTAACAATCTTCTTACTACTTTAAATATGAAAATCGCTCTCTGGCTATATCCAAAAAATAAATATTTTTGAATGCAGGAAATAAATTAAATGTTTATAAATTCAAAACAAAATAATAAAAAAACCAAAAAACACTGTCTAAATGAGAATGGGTTAAATGGTCAGCACTGCAGCATCTTGCAAGTTTTGGGCATGCAGATACTTTTGTGGATGATTTAAATGCATATAAACTGCTGATCAATTGCGTGGCACGAAGGCAAAGTATGGGCACAGATAACGTATGGGTTAAACTTAAATCCAAGTAGCTCTAGAAATTTTTGGCCGATCTTAACGGGATTTCCAGATTCTTAAAAAGAAAATGTTTGAAAACGAGACTTCTAGACTCATCTACCAACATCGTCATATGTCTATAATACAGGGAGTTACCTCGCATCATTTATAAATTTTAAAACGTTCCCAAATTTACAACCGTTAATTTTTTCCAATTTTTTCCTAAAATTATTTTTGCTGGGCTTTTATATCGAGACGTTGTTCTCGATATTGCTCTAGTGATGACAAATCAAAAAATACGAGGGTTTATTAAAAAATTGCATTTATTGATAATTTAATTTTTTTAAAGTACAAAACTATCAACATTGTACTATAATTTTTGATGTTTCTATGATAAATTTTATGATAATTAACAAATTGCCATGTACAGGGTTGAACAACATTTCTTATTTTTGGTAAAACCTCTCAAAATGCGAGATAATAGAAACAATTTCATTTCAGTCTAAGATTTTTAAAAAAAAGTGCAAATGTGGCTCTGAAATAAACGTTTCTATGGTAATGTTCATGACATCCGGTAATGTTATGTGTATGAATTAATTGTCCTAAATTACAATTTTTGCTGGATTATTTATTAAAAACCCGAAAATGCCAGCTTCAAAAGTAGGTTCAAATGAAATTCAAAACGTAGTACGTTTAGTACTGGATGGAAGGAGTCATGAAGATATAGGCACTCTGTATAATGCTCACCGCAGCACCATTACGAATGTAATAAGAATATTAAGACAGCATGGAAGCGCTAATTACAGGCATGGCGGCGGCAGGCCTAGGATATTAAATAATCGACAAGCTCGGTCTGCAACGCTCTTAGCCCGAAGAAATAGAACATATACTTCCAGAAGAATTAACGCAAGTCTACGTGCTGCGACTCAAGTTAATGTGTCAAATGTAACAGTAAGAAGAAGGTTACACGAATCTGCCCTAAGGTTGTTAGACGCATTTTTTGTTGTTAAAATACGAAACGTTAAACAATTTTATTTGATTCTAGAGCCACACGTAGAGCGGCATGTCCGTTACTGAGCCCACATCATCGAGCCGCTAGGCGCCAATGGGCTCAGGAACACCGGGAGTGGAACGCGGAATGGCGAAACTGCATGTTTGTAGATGAGACGAGGGTAAATTTATATGGTTCTGATGGGCGTATTTTTGTTTAGAGAGGGCAAAATGAGAGGTATATAAAGGAAAATATGAATCCTCGAGTGGCATTTGGGGGTGGCGGTCTTACAGTTCTCGTAGGCATAATTTTTAATGGAAAAACGGAACTTTTTATAACCAATAATACAATTAATGGTTATTCTTATGCAAACGTCTCATTCCTATCGTTATTCCATTTGCGGAGAACTTTGGAGAGGACTTTCTCCTAGTTGACGATAATGCTAGGCCACACAGGGCTCAAATCGTCAACGAAGTTCTTCACGCAAATAGAGTAAATCGAATGATATTGCCGCCAAATTCTCCCGATTGCAACCCTATAGAACACGTTTGGTCAAAATTAAAACTGGCACTGAGGTCCAGAGACAGAGGGTTCGAAAATTTTGAACAACTAAGGGAAGGTATTTTGGAGGAATGGAATCTGCTAGATCGACAGTTTATTCACAATTTAATTTTAACAATGCCAAATCGATGTAGAGATGTAATACGCAATCGAGGAGGGCTAACAAAATATTAAATTTATTGAATACAGCTCTTCTGTCAATATTTTTATTATTATTGAAAATTTTCTTAAAAATGAGAAATTTTGTTCAACTCGTATAACAATTTGTTAATTATCATAAAATTTATCATAGAAACATCAAAAATTATAGTACAATGTTGATAGTTTTGTACTTTAAAAAAATTAAATTATCAATAAATGCAATTTTTTAATAAACCCTCGTATTTCTTGATTTGTCATCACTAGAGCAATATCGAGAAAAACGTCCCGCAAAAATAATTTTAGGAAAAAATTAGCGGTTGTAAATTTGGGGACGTTTTAAAATTTATAAATGATGCGAGGTAAATGTGAACTCCCTGTATTATAGACATATGATGATGTTGAGGTAGATGAGTCTACTACTGGCACAATGCGGCACTTCGGGTGCTTTACTATTACTTACGACACAACTATGGTATCGACGAAACACCAGTACTCCCATATGCTCCAGGCGACATTGAAACAATGGTGGAGAATAACAACTGCCGCATCTATTGGATTGGAATTACGCTTTCCTTACTACAACGCGTCTTCAGGGTAATAAGCCTGATATAGTTCTGCTGGATAAGCAAAGTAATTCTTTATTCGTCATAGAGTTCTCTGCCCCTGCAGAAAAGAACATCGAATCCAAGGAAAGGGAAAAGCGAGCAAAATATGTAGAGCTTATTGGCGACTTGCGCAGGTTATACCTCGAATGCACCGTGTATTTTGTGGTCCCCATCGTCGGTGTTTTGGGGGGGTACGAAGGACACATTCTTGACAGAGTTGAGGAAAATACCGGCGTGCCGCGCGTCGACTGAACATCTGGCGATGAACATGCAGAAGGCTGTCGTCCTTGGATCCCTTCGTCTTCTGAGGCCGACGATCACTGACCGAGCGGACGCGAGGAGTGGTTCTCGTATTAATTGGCCTTCCGCGTGACGCCCTGTGGGCTCAGAGCCACAAGATACGTCACGACGGATCTTTTTCGTTCATAAAAGTAATAATAATAATAATAATAATAATAATAATAAATAGCCTTTATTTATAGATTTCAAAAAATATACAAATTAAAAGTGAAAGAGGTGGCGAGATCTAGCACAGCTACTTACTCATCTAACCACCTGGATAAAGAGAAAAAAAAACATAATAAAAGTGGAAAATAAAGAAGACATAATAATGCGAAATAGTAGCAGAACATTAGACTTAACTAAAAATATGTAATTTAATGGTATGTAGCGATCAACGATCAGGTCATAAAATTCAACAAGCAAGAATTAAATATATTTCAAAATACAAAACTAGTTTTAACATGTTATAATAAAGCGGAACAGTGTATTTGATTGAAGAACCCCTGAGGTAAGTTTTAAGATGTCTTTCAAAAATGTTTTGGTACTTAATAATCCGGCTGTCCGAATTTCAATACTTTAAAAATTACCGTACATAGGTGCATGATAAACCTGTGATCCAGTCTTAGACAACCTGACTCTAGGAAGTATGGTGTAATGTGATCATCTTTTTTTACTCCATAACAAAATCTTAGACAGCCATTCTGTAATTTTTGTAAACTATTTTTGTCCTCGTCAAGTAGAGCTGGCCAAAACAATACATCACAGTAGGATAAAGACGATAAAATGATCGAGTCAAACAACCTTAATTTAATTGGAGAGTAATAATTATTTAAACATATAGATAGTTCCCAGTTTACCATAGCCTTTCTGTAATAGAAAAGAAACATGATTTTTAAACCTTAATTTCGAATCAAAATGAACACCTAGGTTTTTGCAAGATTCAGTGGGTGTTAATTTAACATTGTTTAATTTAATATTAATAAGGCTAGAGACTTCCATGTTCATATTACCAAATATAATGAGCTGAGTTTTGGATTGATTTAGAAACAGGTTATGTGCAACTAATATCTCATAAATCCTGTCTAGGTCTTCAGTGATACACGTTTTAGCAACCCCCATACTCTCAGGACCAAAGCTGTAATATAGTTGAAAGTCATCAGCATACTTGTGGGACTGTGAGTGTTGTAGACGACTTTTAAAATCCGCAGTATAAATTGAGGGCCAAAAATTTATTTCAATTTTATCTAAAGAAAGATATTTCCTTTTTTCCGCCAATTTCAAAAATTCACGTTAGTCCCAAAACACGCGAAAACTTTTGCAAGTGACGTTGCAATTGTTTTTATGGCAAAATTCAAACTCATCATGGATAATGATGAAATTAATGTCACAAAGGTGCATTCGTATTGTTGCAAAAGGTTGCATGTAATATGAATTTTGAATATATCTTTTTAATAATTATAGTTTTTGTAATTTAAAGAAACGAAGTAAATAGAATGTTAAATAAATTAAACAAATTTTAGTTTATTTCAGCAGGTAATATATTAAATATCAAAAAAATTCAAATTATATTACACATTGGCTAAATTTTTGTTGTGTAATATTGGGCTAAAAAAATGTTACCAATTTAATAGGTTACTTCAAAAATTAACAAGAAAAAGCTACTAAAACCGGCGAGTTATCAAATCCCCAATCTATTACACAGAATGTCTTGGAAGTTCTTAAAGTGTACCAATGAAGAAAAGGCAAAATAAAATTCCAGGTCTGGTCAAGATAAAATATAAGAAGTACCTGAACTAACTTTAAGGCCCATGGACCATTAATTTATGTAGAGCATTTTTCTAATTGAACTATTATTACAGAATTTAAAATAGAGGTTGCAAAAAAAATACAAAATAAACACAGCCTCAAAACTCCTTAAATTCTGATTCGTCAAATTCATCTTCAGTGGTACTTTCACTATCTTCTGCATTTGAAATAATAAGTGGTTCCACTTGATCATCCAATACTTTTTCTCTGTTCCACCAGTCCAGGATAATTTTTTCTGTATGTTCTACAGCTTTCTTCCAGTGGTCCCCCGTAATGCGTGCTAGGGAGATTTTCCAAACTTCTTCTAGCCATCTGAACTTAGACCATTACCAACATTTTTTTCATAGAACGATTTTGCGCCTGCCCAATTAGCTGTATGGCATTAAATGGGCAATGGTACCGCAAAACCTCATGACCATGTTCTCGCAAAATTTCATCAACGACATATATATTTTTTTTTTAATAGTTTTAGCTTTCATTATCAGTTCAGATTTTATTAATAAATCAGGTGATGGATTCTCATTTTCCTGAACTAACCACTGAAAGACGTCTTTTTTTTTCAGGATGATTTTGGCTGTTTATTTATTACACGAGAATGATAAGATGCATCGTCTAGTACAATTAGAGATGGTTCATCCAAATTTGGTATCAGCTTTTCTATAGCCCACTTTTCAAAAAGCTCACAATTCACGTTATCGTGGTAGTCGGCGCTCTTTGATTTAGAGGAAAAAATTAAACTCGCTTCCTTCATAAAACCAGTACATGAGCCAGCATTTAATATAATGTTACGAGCCACAACCTCTTTTTCATTTTACTGATTTCACTAAGTCATCTTGCCATGACTTAGACCCACTTCCATTCGAAAATACCCTAGTTTTATCTAAAAAAACTACTTTTCTAAACTTTGATTGATAATTTTTAACATTTTTTTAAAAATTTGACTCGTTCGCTTGCAAATCTTGGTAGTTTGCACAAATATCTTCTGTTGCAGTCCCTTCTATAACGAAATCCCAAGTTTTTTATTAGCGCTGACAATGACCTGAGGCCTATTTCTAAATTACCTCGTTCCTCCAAAGCATCTTTCAAAACTCAAAGCGTTACATCAACTTGTGATGCATATAAAGCTGGATTTATAAACTCAAAGAGTTGGCGAGGTTGAGGTTCAGTTGGTGTTGGAAATAGGAGTTCAATTTAAACTAAAGGGAACACTCAATTCCATTTATACACTCGTTCATGTTGTTCATGTAAAGCTCATGTAAGGTTCGAAAACTTCCCGGGTAGTTCGAGATAACCAATTTTTGTGCTCGGAATTCGGAATATCTAACCTCACAAACTTGATCATAACTTCAACCTAGCCAGCTTTTTGGATTTATAAATCCAGCTTTGTCGTAAGTATATAACATTCCTTACATCCATTTTTTTACCTTCCTGTAAAGTTTCACTCTTCGTTTTCCTTGATCGTCGTTGCATTTTCTTCATTCGTATGCTTCTACTACTTTCATGAACAATCCTCTGTATTGATCTTAAACTTAGTTTTAGTGCTTCCGAGATTTTCTCTTTAATAGACTTGGGATTTAATAACTCGCTAGCCTTCTCCTGTTCATTTTTAAAATAATCTATTAAATTAAGAACCATTTCTTTCGCCTGGGGATGCAAACGACCTGCAAGCCGATTTATATTCGTCATTTTATGTCACAATATTTTTAATAAATGACACATTTGTCAAAACTAGGGAGCGTATTCACGATATTATGTAATACGGGAGTCTTCTTCAACACATTTTGATAATTACTGAAAATTAGATGTGCTTCTCTCTCCGATTTATAAGTGACCAATCAGTATATTGCGTATCTTTATAATGCCACTTTAACCTTGGTTTGAGCAAGACAACACTATATAAGTTTCTCTATGATAAATTTATGACGCGCCTAGTTAAGTGGAAGCCGACTATATCGAAAGTTTTCGAAATACCGTTTGTAAGAAATTTAGTTTAATTATCTATACTTACTATTTTTGCTAAAAGCTAAAAAAAACTAATTTCTGATGGTTTATACAAAATTTATTAATATAAAATAGTAGACATCAGACAAAATTACGGTGTATATTTGACAAACGCACAGCCACAGCAATTCATTCTTAGAATAAACACAAATTATATTTCTCCTGCGTTTTGTTTAAATGAATCCTTCTCATCTCTTTATTTCTTGTTTGCTGCTCAACCTCTTTTTTCAGTGGTTCTTTTTCTTCACCTACAACATCTTCATTGTTAAAATAGACCACTAAAACTTCATTTGTGAAAACCACGGATTTACTATTTTTCGGTAAATAGCTATATCTGTATACATTTTCTTCTTCGATAACTGATGCTTCCTCGTTAGTTGATGTTTCGCCACCCTCTTTTCCCTCCGATGTTTTCATTATTGAATTTTTATTACCTTCGACTTGCATGGATCTGCTCTCGTTCTTATCTGACTCCATATCTTTACTGGTTTTGTTCTTCTTTTTGATGTCTTTTCTATTCTTTTTGCCTTGCCTGTCATATGGATCCCAAAATGGATGTCCTGAGGATGAAGCCTTGTATTTTCCACCTAATTGTGGGGATGATTTTGGCGATTCTGGAATATTTCTTGGCATTGGGAGAATAATAGACTTAGCTAAGTTGGTTCTAGGCCTATTTTGTTCATCCTTTGCCAAATTTTCCAAACTGTCACGAGCTCTAAGCAAATTAGAAACGATATCTTCAGCGGTTTCGTTTAACTCCAACCTACTCAACGATCGTGCAAGGTCTAATTCAACACTTATGCAGTTAGCCTCAAGATGATGATCCTTTGAACTCCAAGATTTTACTTTTCCCAATAATTTTTGCCTGGTCGTCTTTTGATAATCGAAACTATTCTCCGATTGACTTAAACTTAACTTTCGCTTCTCCGGTGATATTTCCGGCTTTAGCTTGTTCTTGTCTGACTTTGAATCGGGATTTTTCTTTACATTCGATGGACTTTTAGACATTTTATTAAAATTTGGAAGGTGTCAAAATAATATAATGTCTAGTTCTTAACTGACAAGAAATGGCAAATCGGTCACTTGAGGTTACGAATTTTGACACAATGGGAGTATATTCACTTAACTTAATTTAACTCATACTCTTGTCTACTAACAAACTTGGTAAATTTTTTATGTTAGGTCACACAGATGCTGTGTTATTTAGACTTTATTATGAAGAATCAAGATATTTTCGAAAACTTTTGTTACTATACGTAGGTAAGCGGATGTAACATGTATATCCCTGAGTCTTCCCTCATCGACTTAACTACCCAGGCCCTCGCTAGCCGACGTCGTTCCGATCGAGAGTTCTGTCTACCTCCGGTCAAATCACCACTGTTTCCGGTAACGATGACCACCATCATTCAATTTTACTGTTCAATACTTGGATCAAGATCCATTAGGGGGGGGGGGGTTAGGTTAGGTATTATCTATTATATCATCGACTGCTAATTAAAGATGCATTTATGCAGACCAATTAAACCTTAATTTTCCCTAATTTTGTTTAATTGGGTGATTTGCATAAATAATCCACTTTAACCCTTTTTGGATATCAGGAACAGGCCTTAAAAATAAAAGTTACTGAAAACACCCAAATATTTGTCGGATTTCTTGGTTAAACCTTTTTAAGTAAAACTCGTTTTATTAAAACATAAAAAGGATTTATGCCTTAAAAAAGAAATAATTTCAAGTGAAATCCATTTAGTTTTTTATACCGTAAACCTAACTCAGTTGGCTCACAATCAATGGTTTTAAAACAAAACGTTTTGTAATTTCCGAATTCATTCAAGAAAGACGCTCTTTTATATAATAGGTTTTCGGTGATCAAACTCAGGTAATAAAAAGAAAAAGACAATTCGGATAAAATAAAAACTACACCAACAAATTTCCGGTTAGAAGGAGAGTTTTGACGGGCGCTTATAATTGAAAAGCGGCTCTGTATGTACAATCAGTGACAGGCTCAACGTTCATGTGCAAGTGCTGTGTCAGTTTCGTGATCATAAATACACACAAAGAAAAAATAAAATTTTACTTGCCTGTAACTTAAAAAGCTATTTGGTTTAGTTATACGTACAGGTCGTGCATTCTAGCTTGAGCTCAGAGATGTTTAAATTATCGAAAAGGAGAGTCAGTGTCCGACAGAGATACGTTAGCGTACGACACTGTGTGTTGAAATGCACTGTGAGGTCCCTATCCTTTTCATCAGACTCTATAGTCTTGCCGATGAGCCGTAATACGGCGAAACGCATCGGAGGATTGGGTCTGGCGAAAAAGGGACAAACTTCTTTAGACCTCTTCAACATCGCGTTTTCGGTTCGCAGAAACCGATAAATTGGCTTACAGCGCCACTTAATATAGTCTCTTACTGCCGCCGTTTTTATCTTTAAGTGATCTGAAATTGCTGCTTGAAAATCTTATTCACCTACTCTTCATATCTAGTCATTCCGCCTCCATTAGTTTGTGAGATATTCTATCGCTCTTACGAATTCCATATTTGAGCCGCACGGAGGAATTCTGAACTTTTTGAATTATTGTTCTCTAAGCAGTTGTCAAGCAGTTTCCATACACAATATCTCCATGACTCAATATGGAAAGGACGAGGGATTAACACAGTACAATTTTCAGGTTAGTTGACAGCTCGTGTTGATAACTGTAAAGAAATTTTAATCCAATGTAAGCCTTCTGAATACAATGGGGTACATGCCGATCAAATCATATTGCACCATCGAAAGCGACACCCAAGTTTTTGACATTGTCCTTAATTGATAAAACTGAGTCTTCGATTATTATCTTTATTATGCTTTTTACGTTGTACACATCATTTTTTCTCCCATATATCATTATACAGCATTTTTTTGAATTATGATATAGCTAGTGCTTTAAAGAAAGTGATTGGAGGTCAGCGTCAATAGCTTCACAACCAGAATCGACATCCCCTCTTCTAAAGCAGAAGTATACTTGGGTGTCGTCAGCATAGTTAGGGAGGCTTACATTTCTTGAAGATGTTTGGGTGGAATGACATGTATACAGTATACAGCAGTGGATTGACAATAGATTCCTGGGGTACACCGTTAGTAATAATTAATTCGTTAGATACTTCATCCTTCAGTTTGACATACTGCTTTCGACCATCAAAGAAACACTTAAAAAAATTAATAGCGTGATCACTGAGACGAACGTAATGAAGAATAGCTAACGGCAAACGGTGGTTGAGAGTATCAAATATATATAGAATAGATATAGAATGAGAAGCTCGAAAAATATCGTCACATACCGTAGCTAAAGCAGTAGAACAGCCGTGTTTTTTTCTAAAACCAGACTGGATTTCAGTCAAAATGTGGTTTCTTTCCACATGTTCCATATGTTGATCGTTAATTATCTTTTCAAAAATTTTTGAAAGGCAAAGTAGAATACTAATTAGACGCAGATCTTTAAGTTAATGTCTTGAATTGGTGCAGATAATCTATTCAGATTAAATGAAATAAATCACAAAGATGTGATGGACTTGAATTAATTACAGGGAATTCCTTAAATTGTGTCCCTATTCCATTTACTTTATTAGGTAGTATATTTTCCAGGTAAATCAACCTGGCTGTTAAAAATTCTTAGTAGTTGGGTTGTCGCCTAATTAATAGTTTTTGTATTTACTTTGCCGATTAAAAATAAATATTGCAAGTATAATGAGTAATATTTTTATTATTTTACCCGAAAAGAATAATCAGTAATATTGCAATTATATGGCTTATTCACGTCATTCCAAGATGTTACCAGCAAAAATAAAACAGAAAAGTAGATCAATCCGGTTTTAATAACGTAAAAATAAAATCACTTTACCTTTGTTAGTTGACACCCTAACTGTATATTATAATGCCTGCAATATTGGCATGATTAAACTATATCACGTGTGCATTTAATCCTGTAAAATTGATTTAATTGGCGAAAAATCCTCTGGATTTGATAAATTCCAGCAAATACAAGTTAAATTTTAAATAAAAAATACAGCTTTTAATTATTGATTATTAAATAAAAATATTCAAAAGTTGAAAAAGACGATTGTTTGAATCATTCAAGCCAATCCACGGTGTTGTCATGTTGCTTTATAAGTTTTGACCACTGCGCATGTTCTACGTTTGGTGCCGGAAAAGAAATTTGCTTTAAAATTTATTCATACCAAAAATCTAGTAATTTTAAATGTTTTGTCGTGAATAATTGATAGTTGGACTGGTTAGGTGATAATAGGGTAGATCGGTCTTTAAAAAATCAAAACATAAAGTAAAGTATTGTACAGGGTTATCCAACCAAGACTAGACAAGGCGATTTTTTGACTTTTCCTGTACTTTTATAAAAAAACTGAAATAGCCATCTTAAGTCATTTTCTCCCGCGAATTCGAATATCTTCAACAAAAAACAATTGAACATCAAACAAAAGTACTAGGGGTCACTTTGATATTTTTTTAAATGGGATGCCGTATTTTTAATGAGCTTATCCGATTTCTCATGTAAATTTTGATCTAAAATGTTGGATTTTTAATTCAAAAACGCCTTTTTTCTTCAGTTTTAAATTCGGAAAATGTTCGTCTACCGTAAGATTAATACCTGATAGATGGATACCCGTTTCACCTGTTCACCCTTTAACCTGCTTTAAAGCGTCCGTCAGTTAGACAAAATAATCAAGTTTCAAATTTCTATATATTTTTCACGAATTAATTACAAATTTAGTAGTTTTTGCAAATCTATTATTGCTTACGTATAAAAAAAGTATGACATATTAGAAAAAACTATAAACTAAAGTGAATAACTTTAATCTCAATAATATAATTGTTCTATGTGTCCTCCATTATTTTCAAAACATGACCGATGCCCCCTTTTCAATCTCTCCAAAGAATCTCTTACAATATTTTGGTCCTGGTTAAGTCTATTAATTTCATTTATAATTTTTTGCTGAATGTCCTCCAGACTTCTGTTGGATCGTTGATAAACTACATTTTTTAAATGACCCCATAAAAATGTATCCATTGGCGTGATATCGGGGCTATTTGGTGGCCAATGAATTGTTCCGTTACGGCCAATCCACTGATTGTAACGCTCGTTTAGGTATGTTACCACTTCTCGAACTGCATGAGGCGGAGCACCATCCTGCTGCCTGCCAAATGATATATGCCTGGAGGCTTGCAATGGCAACCTTTCCAAGAAATCCTCGATATCGTTATGAAGAAAATGGAGGTATCTTTGGCCTGTTAAAGAGCCACGATAAAATAGTGGTCCAATAATTCGATTTTCTAACATCCCACACCAAACATTAAGTGAGCTCCAACCTTGAAACTTTATCATTTCATATCTATGAGGGTTAACTGCTGCCCAGTATCTTGTATTTTTCCGATTGTATACCCCCGATGTTGTAAATGACGCTTCGTCACTCCATAGAATTTTATTATATAAATTATAATCTTCGTCTTGCTCTCTCATCAGCATTGAAGCAACAAATCGAAATCGCAGTTCTTTTTGAAGCTGTGTTAAGTATTGAACGGGAAGGATGCAATATGGTTTTAGACCACATTTTTTTAAAGTTCTGTGAACTGTTCCATAGCTTACTCTCCCGAGCCCTGGACCATACCTTACTTCTCGTACCGCTTTCGGAATAGAACCCTTCTGATTTATAGTAAAATATTGAACAATAGCTCGATCCCTTATATTCCGTCTTTTCATCTTTCTTGGCTTATCTTTCAATGTCTTACTTTCTTCAAATAGGGTCTTAATTCCGAGAATTGTATCCACTGAAATGTGTCTCTGGAAACTCTCAAAAAATGTTCTTTGTGTTTGTCGAGCATTCTCTCCACTTTTGTAATATAATTTTATTACATTTAGCCGTTCTTCTAAAGAATATTTCATTATTTGTAATTAATTCGTGAAAAATATATAGAAATTTGAAACTTGATTATTTTGTCTAACTGACGGACGCTTTAAAGCAGGTTAAAGGGTGAACAGGTGAAACGGGTATCCATCTATCAGGTATTATTCTTACGGTAGACGAACATTTTCCGAATTTAAAACTGAAGAAAAAAGGCGTTTTTGAATTAAAAATCCAACATTTTAGATCAAAATTTATATGAGAAATCGGATAAGCTCATTAAAAATACGGCATCCCATTTAAAAAAATATCAAAGTGACCCCTAGTACTTTTGTTTGATGTTCAATTGTTTTTTGCTGAAGATATTCGAATTCGCGGGAGAAAATGACTTAAGATGGCTATTTCAGTTTTTTTATAAAAGTACAGGAAAAGTCAAAAAATCGCCTTGTCTAGTCTTGGTTGGATAACCCTGTACATTAACAATATAATATTGTAAAGCTACAAGCAAAACAGTAGTACAATAATATAACTGGTGTTCAAACTCGACACTGTTTACTTTGCTACAAGAAATAGATACCTACATCTGTACAGGGTCCGCCAGCGATAGGGGAATGGAAGATTACGTCTATATAGGGTGTCTGTAAAAGGTCTTTACAAAAACCTACCACACATTCTTCAGACCAAAATTAGCCGATTTAAGTTAACTTACTTTAGTACAAAGTTGCTTAGTTTGGGCGCTAGACGGCGCTGAAGTGACAATTTTTATATCGTTTTTCTGGATTAATTCAAAAACTGCTCATACTGTTTTGCCGAAATTTGGTACGTTGGCATAGCTTTATGGGGCAATAATACCCATGTCACAATTCTGATTAATATCAGTCCATGGGTGTAGAACCTGGGTTTTTTACTAATTGCTTGTTTCAGATTTCTATGCCAATGGAACAAGAGGGGTTTGGGCAGAAAATTCAGATGAACCAACTCATTTGCTACAAAAAAGGTACTCTTGATAATACTCGATTCCTCTGACGGTTTTTGAGAAATTTGCATTTTATTACTTAATACGTAGTAGTTTTTACCACGTAGTACTTCGGTTTCATAGAATTTTTCTGTTTTTAATTTCTACGCCAATGGAAGATAAGAGGTTTAAGTTTAAAATTTAGATTAGACTAACTTATTTACTACAAAATACCTCTTGAACAGTTTTCTTATCATCTGCTTTTTGGTTCGCACGGTATTTTTCAGGTCAATACGTAGTAGTTATTACCACGTAGTACTTGGGTTTTATAGGATTTTTCTGTTTTTAATTTCTACGCCAATGAAAGATAAGAGGTTTAAGTTTAAAATTTAGATTGGACCAACTTATTTACTACAAAATACCTCTTGAACAGTTTTCTTATCATCTGCTTTTTGTTCGCACGGTATTTTTCAGGTATGTACAACACGACCTTATACCTCACACACGATTGTTATTGTTGGTTATTATTTGTTTCATCTGACAACATAAGATTATTGTCAAATTTGTAACATTTAATATTGTTGCTAATGTTCAATCATTTTATCAGCTTGCATTAATTATTAGAAAACGTTAATTGTCGTAAATTATCATGGCGGTGCAATACACTAATATACAGAATATACCGATATGAATTATTCTACTTATTATCACCATCAAAAATTAGGACTACCTACCTACGCTTTCTTTATGAACAAACCCATACAATTATTAAAGGGCTACGTTCAAACAATCAAATTGTTGTAAATTACTATTATCCACCATCCATTATATCCATTTATTATAAACCAGCGTTGATAAGAAAACAAAACCAATTTCCATGCAAAATAGAAAACGTATGGTTATTTTATGGGCATAACAGGGTCTTGTTTTAAATGATTTATTGATTCAAAGATTACGTTACCTCGCTACGTAGGGGATAAAAAATTGTGTGTGGAATTCGACACCAACGTGAAAAATTCGAGGCAAAACCCTTTTATTTTTTACTATTAATGTTTAAAGGTGGCTACAGATGCAACTGCAAGCTTGACAAGCATGCATGATCAAGCTTTTTGTACAAGCATGCTTGAGCGTCTTAATTATACAAGCTGGTTGATGAATAAATGAATTTTAGTTGCTGCGCCTGTCCAAGCAAGAGTGAGCGTGTGTATTGAGGCTACGGAAGTTTGTACAAGCGAACGTCAGTAGTGAGGGAGTTTTGTGGTGAAATTCTAGTTAAAAATTTTAGATTCTCAGTCTCAAGAAAACGCAATATCGCTGCTAATCTTTCATAGGGCCTTACAGCTTCTCTCATGATTGTATCCCTTTTTCAAATTAAAGGTGTTCCGAGTGATAAAAGGTTAAGATAAGATTCTTCGTCAATTCTATAACAGAACGACGATGAAGAAGTTCAGACTTTTAACGTTAAATTTCTTACGAAGTCTCTTTGTTTGGCCCGAACATTAGGATATCCAGTGGGTGATTTTTTTGTTATTTATCCCTAAATAAGTCTCCGTTTTAGCTGATAAGAACTGGTTTGTTGGAAATAGGACGAAGACTTGAAGAAATAGGAAAAACCTCAGAAAAACGAAATAGATAATGAAAAATACAGAAATATAAGTAAATTTGGAGTAAAATTAATTTGTTAAAAATACATAAACACAATATATATGACCAACTTGTTATGTTACAGCCGACATATTTCTAAGCGATTCTATGTTCAACGTTTCTATAAATATATAAATACGTACCCTAATATGTTCAAATTTAAAAACCTGTTCTTTAACACTCCACTTTTAATATTCAATTACTTACTTGAAGTTTATAATTTTGATCCAAATTTAAGGAGGTAATAAAATTTTTCATTGAATAACTTTTTACTAAGTTGTAATTATTATTTTGGCTCGCATTTTGGTATTTGATTTTGCTCTAAAATACACCTGACAATAATTAATTGTAATAAACAGTTGACAAAATACTTTTAAAAAAATACTAATTTTTTTTTAAGTTAAAAAAAACTTAATTTAAAAAAGCAGATATCCCCAGAGCTCCCCCAGAACCTATTTCTAGCTGCGCCATTGTCCGAGGAGATGCCAAACCCTTAATATTTTTTTTTATTTTATGACAAGTATATTCTTAACTTATACAGGGTGTAATTTAATTGAGTGCCGATACTTAAGGGTGATAATCTATGAATGATTCTAAGATAAAAAGTTCATATGGACATATGTCCTAAACCTCTTCATTTTTGAGCTACAGGGTGTTAACATTTTAAGAAAAATATAACCTTTTTATATAAATCACTCTTAGATATTTTTATGAAATTTTATACATACCTTTTAATCAATAAGGAGCATTTTTTGACCTAACAGATTTATAAAAATTTTTACCAGTGACGTCCGTACGGGGTTTGAACTGAATATTTTTAAAGAAAAAATGGATACGCCACTGCTTTTTCTAAAAACGAAACTTACTTTTGAAATTCTCATTTATTTTAAAGCAAATTTCGTTTATAGACTTACTTTTGTACGACGCACCGTTTTCGCGTAAAAAATAAAAACAAAAAAAAATAAAAAATTTTATTTCAAAAATCGCGATTAATTTAAAAGGAAAAATTCCAAACCTTAAATCGAAAGCGAAATGACAAGAGAAGATAAACAGAATAAAGAACCCACATTATTTACAGTAGTTGTTCGAAGTGTCGTCCACCCACACGTATGCAAGCATGGACTCTTCTTCCCATAGACTGACGCACATTTTCGAAGATGAATCCTAGAAAATGTTCTCGGATCGGGTAGTACGCGATTTGGATACCGCTCTTGGTATATCCGCCTGGCTTCGTATGCATTACCGTCTGCAAGCCCATAAATAAAATGCATGTCAGTTAATTCACTGTTTGTAAAATTTACCATTATTTTATTATAATTTAACGTCTTACTGTAATAATAATTATTTAATAATGCAAAATCAATGCCAGGCCTTTTGTCTTTATGAAAAGAAACGTCAAAATTGATGTAGCTTTACCCAGCCTACTGATTTTTATTTGATTTGCTTTAAGAGGGCATTTAATATGGTTACCGTTTTTTTCTTTTCAAACGTTCAGTTGAATGTCACTGGTGAGTAGAAAATAAATTGTTGTCCCAAAAAAAGTGTTTCCACTCATGGTGGGTGCCAACCAAATTCAACAAAATAAATAAAAGCAGTCTCAATGAACCGAAGAAAAAAATGTTTTTTTTGTTTTTATTTTTTTACGCGAAAACGGTGCGTCGTACAAAAGTAAGTCCATAAACGAAATTTGCTTTAAAATAAATGGGAATTTCAAAAGTAAGTTTCGTTTTTAGAAAAAGCAGTGGCGTATCCATTTTTTCTTTAAAAATATTCAGTTCAAACCCCGTACGGACGTCACTGGTAAAAATTTTTAAAAATCTGTTAGGTCAAAAAATGCTCCTTATTGATTAAAAGGTATGTACAAAATTTCATAAAAATATCTAAGAGTGATTTATATAAAAAGGTTATATTTTTCTTAAAATGTTAACACCCTGTAGCTCAAAAATGAAGAGGTTTAGGACATATGTCCATATGAACTTTTTATCTTAGAATCATTCATAGATTATCACCCTTAAGTATCGGCACTCAATTAAATTACACCCTGTATATATATTGACAATTACTGTTACGGCCCAAGTGACATTTTTTTAGTGAAATTAGGGAAAAGGTGTCGATTTTTATAGAAAACGAATTAGGGTGGGCTTTGGAAAAAATACTACATTTAGAACTAAACGTTAACAAATACAACCCGATTCCAGCATCATCCTACGTTCCATTACCTAAGGAAATATCTAAAAAACGAACTGTTATATTTGTTAAAAACAATGACGAATACTGTCTTGCTTGAGGATGTTGGTCCTCTCCATTACACTTCTAAAAAAACTTCCATCGCATGGTAATTTGCTAATATTTACTGATTATACTAAAATTTATATTGTTGGATTAAAGTTATGTCTCGCCTAATATATTCACAAGTGAATCAAAGTTATTTTGAAAAACATTTTTGCCATGGATGTTTAATTGATTTCACTTCTAAGGAAAAATTGGAATTACATCAATGAAATGATTTTAATCGTCTGTTTACAAAAGTCCCTATAAATGAAATAAAAGTTAATAAGTATGGTCAACATATTTCAGAAAACATTTTACAGTTTCAAAAGTTTCAAAAAAAACAGTTAAAAGTTCCATTTGTTATTTATGCAGATCTCGAATGTTTTCTAAAACCTCAAGAACAATAGTATAAGCATTCTTTTATTTTATAAAATGTTCATATAATGATTCCTTATCATTTGTGGATCACTATTATGGTTTGGATGCTGAGGAATTTTGTAAACGAATCAAAAGCCATGTTCATAGATAATATAATGATCATCTAGAACATATGGTGCGAATGATTCCTTTATCAGATGATGACAAACTCATAAGAATTCCGTTATATTTTTAATGATAAATTTAAACCCGGAGATGAAAAGTTGGGGATCATTGTTATTTAACAGGAAAATATCGAGCAGCAGCTTGTAGTATATGCAATTTAAATTTTAAAATTCCATAGTATATACCAATTTTTGTTCAAAATTTAATCGGGTATGATAGTCACTTGTCCATTGAACAGCTTTGTTGTGAAAAAAATAATATCGATTTACCTTTTTAATATCTCATACGCCCAATACTTCACTGCTTACGTTATTTATTTGATGTATTTAGAGGTATTTATAAATAGGTGTGCAAAATTTGAGAAGTGTCGCAAACCTGCTGATTTGTTGAAATTTTACTTCTCCAAATTAGTCGGTTAAAGTAGTGTGATTGCAACTGGCTGCACTAGTGCCAAAACCGAAACGAGTGCGGAAAAGTGCACTTTATTTGTGCTGTATGCTCGTAGAAAACGATGTTTATAATGTTAGTAGTTCTATTAAAAAATTTAAGTCAGGTCCTGTTTACAATTCCGCCAAATTGCAATAAATGCTAGTCAACATGCAAAATGTCAAATTTCAGTGTCTAAAGTTTGCCATAGTTGTTTCCACATTATCATAAATTGGTCTGCAAGTTAGCTCCAATTTGCCCACAAAAATACAATTTACTTAAAATAAGGTTCGTCGCTATCCGAACCTGATCAAAGAACTTAAAAATTCGCCATGTTACAAAGGCAAACAACCTGAACTTTTTAGATAAGAATTCGCGATTGTAAGTTTTCTTTCGGTAATCAGTGAAAAATTGAATTTTTAAACTTGCCTTGCTTAAATCGTGACGATAATATTTTGCTACACTGCCTGCTTATCCATTTAGGTACCGTAAGCCGGTGCTGACATGAAAGAAATACCGATATACATGCAAATATGTTAGATATGGTGATTTATTATGTAAAGCAAGCCTACGGTTGAAATTAGTTCACAAATTGTTGAAGAAATTCACGGCATGACTACATGAAACAAAAAAAATGGAATACAACACGATCTATTGCATTCATGTAACAAAGATATGAGGTCCAGTAGCTTTACGACGGCTAAATAAAATTGGCATACTAAAAGCAATCCCATGGTGTATCTTTCTATTGCGTCTAAGAATGTAAATTATTTAATATATGTATTTATAAATCAAGGAAATTAACGTCCCTGTTCATTTATGTGTGCCTTTTAAATAAGCGTTTTTATATAGTTACACAACTATTAACTTAATCTTTAAGTGACTGGCTGAATGGCTGATCAGCCCATGCCAATACCGGAAAAAAAAAAGGATGTTAATTACTGAGGGCAAAAATCTTACGCGTTTATTTAAATAAATAAATATAAATAGAAATAAAGGTCTGTCTTTACCACCAAATAACTTTATTTGCCCCTCTAGGGTAGAAAACAAGGGTTATAAAAATACATAAAATGACGATGAATTAAATTAAATTTCTTAATGTATGTGTTGTACTAGTTTCGACTTTAGAGAAAGTCATCCTCAGCAACTAACCATTTAAGAGATTTTTATATGAAAAGAAGTTAAAACAGATGGGGGAACAGAGAGGTGATTCAATAATACAATACAATATAATATAATGCAGATTATGCAACCTTTGGAATCGACAGGAGTTTAGTATAAGAACGATGTATCTCCATGTGAAGGTGACATAGTCTTATTTTGGCAACCTCCTTTTTTAGAATAATAAGTTCATTTAATTTCATTAACAAATACTCAATCCACCATAACATTAAGCATGTCCTCTCGCTAATTTAGTTTCACTGAAAAGAGAATGAATTGATATGTTACAATTCTTCTTTTTTAACACGTTTTGACTTCAACTTTGCTTATATCACTCGACTATGATTAAGGTCCTTAATTCTACTTGCGTATAAATCAACCACTACCTTCACATGGAGATACATCGTTCTTATACTAAACTCCTGCCGATTCCAAAGGTTGCATAATCTGCATTATATTATATTGTATTGTATTATTGAATCACCTCTCTGTTCCCCCACCTGTTTTAACTTCTTTTCATATAAAAATCTCTTAAATGGTTAGTTGCTGAGGATGACTTTCTCTAAAGTCGAAACTAGTACAACACATGCATTAAGAAATTTAATTTAATTCATCGTCATTTTATGTATTTTTATAACCCTTGTTTTCTACCCTAGAGGGGCAAATAAAGTTATTTGGTGGTATAGACAGACCTTTATTTCTATTTACAATCTCGTCACAGAATATGGACTACTTCTTTAATAAATATAACATTTTAATTTAAATTAAATTTAAAATGGTCCATACCAGAGTCTTTAAATTACACATCTTTGAATTTAAAGAAGAGCGGGCGCCAAAGTATTTTAAGCAATCGGTGATCTAATTAAGACATTTATTCATTTATTTATTAATCCGTTACGTATTACAATATTACATTCACTACACTACGTGGTACCAATTATGAGGTAGTAAAGAGTAGTAATCTATTTTTTAATAATAACTGTGATACTATTATAATATCTTTATTAAATTTGGTGCACATCTTCTATGCATTGAGGAGCATTTTCTGATGTACAAACAATTTTATTATTTTTACCAGTGGCGTCTGTACGGGTTTTGCATTTAATAGTTTTGAAGAAAATAATGGTACGCCACTGCTTTCTTCTTAAATACAAATTATTTTTAAAATCTTCATTCATTTCTGAGCAAATTTGATCTCTTGATTTTCTTTCGTCCGACGCATGGTTTTCGCTTAAAAAATAAATTTAATTGAACACAGACATTGTGATAGGGTGCTATTTAGACAATTAAAATCTAGTTATCCTGGAATAAATTTTATTTTTGCAAACGTCGATGTCACGCATAGTCACATAGCTGTTGACTTAATGTAAGTTATTGGTGTTCAAAACCATTTAAGCGCGTCATTTCTATGATTTTTAGTGTGTCATCGAAGTAATTTTATTTTTTCGCTGTTTTTTCGGTTATCAGTAAATATGATAAATTATAAGAATGCGGAAATGGCGGCAATGCATTACGCATATGGCCTCGCAGATGGTAATGCATCAGAAGCTAGGCGCATTTATCAGATAATTCACCTCACTTTTATTGAACCAATCAAAACGCTCATTTTCATAGCAACCACCTTGGTAACGGTCGTCTTACCCGATAAGACTACCGCTAGCTCGAAAAGACGCTTTCGAAAAGACGCTTGTAGCTTTTTTACTTAAATAAAAAATTAGTAATACCTCTAACTTGTATATTTACCTTTATCAGACGGCCTTCATTTTTATGTTCAGTAAATTATCCAATAAAATACACCTCTAGAGGCGGTTTCTTATCTTCATACCTTCGTTTTTCACTCGAAACTCGATTTTCCAAGAAAATTTTCACTCGATGTAATTTTTACTTATAATCAAAGATAAGACCCTCGAGCTAAAGCTCTCGGGATCATATCAGATTATAAGTAAAAATTACATTTCGTAAAAATTTGTCAGAAAATCGATTTCTTGTTAAAAACATCGGTATTACCGATAAGACGCCTCCTCTATCGGTATATTACTGTTGATAATTCACCTCACTTTTATTGAACCAATCAAAACGCTCATTTTCATAGCAACCACCTTGGTAACGGTCGTCTTACCCGATAAGACTACCGCTAGCTCGAAAAGACGCTTTCGAAAAGACGCTTGTAGCTTTTTTACTTAAATAAAAAATTAGTAACACCTCTAACTTGTATATTTACCTTTATCAGACGGCCTTCATTTTTATGTTCAGTAAATTATCCAATAAAATACACCTCTAGAGGCGGTTTCTTATCTTCATACCTTCGTTTTTCACTCAAAACTCGATTTTCCAAGAAAATTTTCACTCAATGTAATTTTTACTTATAATCAAAGATAAGACCCTCGAGCTAAAGCTCTCGGGATCATATCAAATTATAAGTAAAAATTACATTTCGTAAAAATTTGTCAGAAAATCGATTTCTTGTTAAAAACATCGGTATTACCGATAAGACGCCTCCTCTATCGGTATATTACTGTTGATAATTCACCTCACTTTTATTGAACCAATCAAAACGCTCATTTTCATAGCAACCACCTTGGTAACGGTCGTCTTACCCGATAAGACTACCGCTAGCTCGAAAAGACGCTTTCGAAAAGACGCTTGTAGCTTTTTTACTTAAATAAAAAATTAGTAACACCTCTAACTTGTATATTTACCTTTATCAGACGGCCTTCATTTTTATGTTCAGTAAATTATCCAATAAAATACACCTCTAGAGGCGGTTTCTTATCTTCATACCTTCGTTTTTCACTCAAAACTCGATTTTCCAAGAAAATTTTCACTCAATGTAATTTTTACTTATAATCAAAGATAAGACCCTCGAGCTAAAGCTCTCGGGATCATATCAAATTATAAGTAAAAATTACATTTCGTAAAAATTTGTCAGAAAATCGATTTCTTGTTAAAAACATCGGTATTACCGATAAGACGCCTCCTCTATCGGTATATTACCGTTGAAAAGACATCCTAATCGTGTCTTGCCAGATAGCCGATTCTTTTCGAATATTCATCGCCGACTTAGCGAAACTGGTAGTTTCAATACTTCGGAAGGTAGACCTCGAACTATCAGAACACCCGAAATTGAGAAAGCGGTGCTGCAAGAATTTGACGAACATCCTGAGACAAGTATGAGGAAGATCGCTAGAGCTCTAAATATTTGTCACCAAATTGTTTGGCGTATTTTGGTTGATTTTCTGTTATGTCCATACCATATTCTAAGAGTGCAGGCGTTACTCCCCAGGAATTTTCCACAGCGTGTGAACTTCTGTCAGTGGTATCTTCGCAGTATTAGACTAAATCCGCAGTTTGAGTCACAAATTTTGTTCACAGACGAAGCAAATTTTTCTCGGAATGCTATTCAATAATTCCATAACAATCATGTATGGGCGGAAGAAAACCCCCATGCCAAAACCGAACCCCATTTTCAGCATCAATTTTCGGTTAATGTATGGGTAGGAATTATTGATATTCATCTAATAGGCCCATTTTCTCTACCAGGACGCCTTGATGAATGGTCTTATTTGAATTTTCTTGAAGAAGAACTACCTGAGTTGCTTGAAGACGTGTCGATTGCGTTAAGTAATCGAATATGGTACATGCACGATGGGGCTCCTGCACATTTCAGTGTAATTGTCCGAAATCATTTAAATATAGTATATCCTGATCGCTGGATAGGTCGCGGAGGACCTCAGCAATGGCCAGCAAGATCCCTAGATCTCAATAGTTTGGATTACTTTTTATGGGGGCACCTTAAAACTCTAGTGCTAGTGTATAATACTCCCGTTAACACTTTGGAAGATTTAAAAGAGCGAATAGTTGCCTCGTGTGAAACTATACGGAATACGCCGGGAATATTTGAACGAGTGCGCAATTCCATGCGTAGACGGGCGGAAGCATGCCTATTAAGTGAAGGTGGCCACTTCCAACAATTTTTATAATCATTGTTATTATTGTCAATAATTAATAATTAATAAATTATCTTTTTCTGCAAGCTGAATTAAATTCTAATGTGGTAATTATTGCCACTCGAAAGTTCTTTTCTTCCTAAAGTGACCGAATTAATTAACAATTAATATTAAACAAGCTCAATAGCTTAAAAAGGAAAAAAACGATTTCAGCACAACAGTCACCGCTTCAGATTTTCAGCGATTTGACCCTGAAGTAAAACGATTTTTATCTTTTTTTAGCGAAAACCATGCGTCGTCAAGAGATCAAATTTGCTCAGAAATGAATGAAGATTTTAAAAATATTTTTTATTTAAAAAGAAAGCAGTGGCGTACCATTTTTTTCTCCAAAACTATTAAATGCAAAACCCGTACAGACGCCACTGGTAAAAATAATAAAATTGTTTGTACATCAGAAAATGCTCCTTAATGCATAGAAGATGTGCACCAAATTTCATAAAGATATTATAATAGTATCACAGTTATTATTAAAAAATAGATTATTTTTTTGAAAACTTTAACACTCTGTATCTCAAAAGTTAAGACGTTTAGGACATACGTTCATATGAAGGTTTTTTTCTTAAAATGTATCGAGGAATCACCTCCTTAAATATTAGCATGCCATTAAGGAACACCCTGTATAATAATACTAAATGTTACAATGATATTTTAGAGAATGTTATGTTTTTAAAATGGAAAAAAAATTAGGCCAAATTAATTTTTATTATTTTAACCAACGATCTAATAACCATAGATAGTACACTGCGCATCATATAAAACTGGTACAACTGTTGTAGGTTAAAAATTAGCTTTTTTAAGCTTTGTAAATTGGTCGTTTATGACGTTTGTATAACAATGAATTTTGTTGGTTATGGCTTTAAGAAACAGTACTGTCAGCAAAATGTCAAAACGTGTCAACATCAAAAAGAGAATATACGTGCGTTTTCAGATCGAAAATTTGAAATCTAGAAGAGAAGAGAGGTAGTAGTAATATCGAGCGAATACCGGGAGGAGATGAGCACATCTCTGACTCCGGAAAAACAGCCGATCCCTCCAGGGGGACGGCAAAAGCGCGAATTATCCCTGTCATCCGCTGATGGCAGGGACGCTAGTAGTGAAAGTGAATGCGATGAACCACCGATGCCGAACAGCCTTCGAGCAGAGATGGAACAAAAAGCCCAGCTGCAGGAGGAAAGATGGGCAAAAGCGCTGAAAGAACAGCATGAGAAATGGGAGAGGAAATTGGACGAAACCATCAAACGTATGACGGCAGAAAAGGATATGGAGATGAGCAAAGTGGTAGAGAGCAACAACAGGCTATTGAGGATTATTGAATGGTATGAGAGCCAATCTATTAGCACAACACCACAACAAAGCAACAACGAACATGACAAACTTACCCAAAAAGTTGACGAAATAAACCAAAGACAAACAAATACAAAACAAACAATTGACGAGACTGAAGACATCACGATGGTAGACATACACGACGCACCACTTCCTGACACGTCGGAAGACGAAAAAACAAACGAGACATACAAGCAAATAAACGAACAGAGAAAGAGACACGCGACACAGACACTCACCAATTCTGAAGCCAAAAGGCAAAATAAACAAACAAAGAATGACTTCCCCGAACTACCGACGAATCAAGACAAAATGGACGACTTCATCCAAGTGATGAGACATAAGACAACAAAGAAACCAACAAACAACAACACACAAACGAAAAACACAAACGTACAACAGACAAATACACAAACAAAGAACCAGACAAACGAGAATACAAACACAAACGAACAAGAGCGTAGAGTGAGGGTACCCCCCATTATATTGAGAGAAAAAGACAAATACAGCAAGGTCTCTAGATATCTCAATGCTAACAATATTGATTTCGGCAATGCCGTTACCATCCCCGTAGGGGTGAAACTCCACCCCCCAACACCTGTCCATTATCGAAAGATAATTAAATTTCTTGTCGATGAAAAAATTCAGCATCACTCCTTTCCCTTCGCCGACGAGAAGGAGCTCCACGTAATTCTACGTGGAGTTCTGGAGTCGTGGACGGAGGAGAAGGTCATGGAAGATCTAAGGGAGTTGGGATTCACCCCTACGAAAGTCATTAGATGGAATAGGGCGGATGGTACCGCCATGCCCCTGGTCCTTGTAATTTTACCACAATGCGATAAGGGCATCTATCAGCTCAAGGCCATCGATGGCATTCGCATCCGTGTCGAGGCCCAGCGGCAAAAGCCACAAGTCACACAATGCCACAGGTGCCAGATATTCGGTCACTCACAGCACAAATGTGCAGCGAACCAAAAATGTGTCAGATGTGCAAAACAGCACGCAGCGACCGAATGTCCGACACCTGACGCACTGAAGTGCGCAAATTGCGGGGAAAACCACCCAGCCAACTTCAAACAGTGCAGCAAAAGACCGCAACTTGCGCACCGTGGCCCCGGCACGGAGGCGAAAGTAATCGAAGCCCCCCCTGGGAACTTTATATGGGGTTCTCAAAACAACAAAAAGCTAATGCCAACAAATTCCAACAAACAAAATAATAAAAATACAGTAAACACACAACAAAACGGACCAGAGGCATGGCAGATCATCCTTCAAAAATCCATGCAGTCGCTTCTGTCTGAGTTCCAGACAAAAATGCAGGAGCAGGTTAAAAACATGATGACGACACTTATGTCTAATTCACGTTAATGGCGGTACAAGTGGAAATTGCTTTTTTCAGCTTGGCTACGATAAACATAAACGGCATGAAGGGTAAAAAAACTGAAATAATTGACTTTTTGGAGAGGTACAGCATTGATGTGCTTCTTGTACAGGAAACTTGGTTTAAAGGCGAGAGGTTCACCTGTCCCAATTACACCATCTATCGACACGATAGAGAGAATAGGCGGAAGGGCGGAACCATGGTTCTTGTCAAAAAGCACATCATTGCGCAAGCCGTGCCAGGCCCATCAAACTGTGCTCATATAGAGGGCACATTCATAAAAATAAAAACCAGAAATGGCTGGATAAAATTGGGTTCAGTCTACTGCAGCCCCTCTGTCAATTTTGACGGAGACTGTCTGGCAAAAATTTTCGATTGCGATGATTCTATTATTATAGGGGGAGACCTAAATGCAAAACAACGCATTTGGGGTTGTAGAGGTCAAAACACGAGAGGTCTCACCCTATATAACAAGTCACTGGACTATAACTATCAAATCTTGCCGCCGGAGGAGCATACCCATCATCAAGTAGGCTCACTTCCGGAAATACTGGACGTCTTTGTTATCAAGAACACAGGTCAGCTATCTCAGCCAATAGTGCTGTCAGAGCTGACCTCTGATCACAGACCAGTCATAGTGGAATACGGGAATATCGCGGACAGAAATCATGGATTTCTGTCAAGAACAAGAACCAATTGGCCAATGTTCAAAAGGATAATGTCTGATCATCCTCGAACTGGTCAGTTGGATTCCAAAGAAGACGTAATGAAAGAGGTTGAAACAATTACCTACAACATAAATTCTGCTATGGCACAGTCATCGATGACAGTGACGTCCAGATTTTCGAAACGAGGAATAATTGAGGGCGAACTTGCTCAACAGATTAAAAATAAAAACAGGATGCTGCGTTTGGCATACAGGACTGGTGATCCGAGAATAAAAACAGAAGCTAACAGACTCACAACTGAACTCAGACACAGACTTGACGAAAAACAAAACGAAACTTGGACAAGGAAGATGGAGGGTCTTCGAACAGAAGACTACTCCATCTTCAAGTTCACAAAAAATCTTACGAAAGGTGGGCGAAAGCCCACCTCGTACCTCAAAAACGAAAATACTAACGAAACAATAACTGACCCACAAGACAAAGCCGAACTGTTCGCGGAAACATTCTACGAACAGTTCAGTGAATTTCCATCAAAGAACGTATCAAGAAACGCACAGGTCACCAGAACTGTGCAAATTTTCAAAGAAATGCCAAGAGTAAATATGGGGGACCAAAATTTACCCAGGGTCACTGTTGAGGAAGTTCGCTCTATACTGAGGGTCATCAATCCAAAAAAGGCGCCCGGTTTCGACGGCATAAAAAACAAAGCAATCAAAAACCTGCCAGAAAACGCAGTAATGGACATTGTAGATATAACCCAAGCCATTATAGAAAAGGGCTGCTTCCCAGACACTTGGAAACGGGCCAAAGTGGTGCTAATCCCTAAGACGGGCAAAGATCTGACATTGGCGGACAGTTATAGACCAATAAGTCTATTATCTTGTCTTGGCAAAGTCATTGAAAAACTAATACTAAATCGGGTAACCGATTTTGTATTTAACAATGACGTTTTACCACCAGAGCAGTTCGGTTTTAGAGCTGCTCATTGCACGGTGCGCCAAACGACAAGACTGGCGACCAATATACTCAGAGGGTTTAACCACCACCAGTCAACAGGGGCAGTCTTTTTCGACGTCTCTAAGGCGTTTGATAAGGTCTGGCACGACGGACTTGTCTTAAAATTAATTAGATTAGGCATGCAAGACGCTCTAATCAGAGTTGTTATATCGTACCTTGAGGACAGAAAATTCGCGGTGTCAACAGACAATACACTATCACAAACCAGGGTTGCACGAGCTGGGGTCCCGCAAGGGTCACCACTCGCTGCAATCCTATACAACATATACACAGCGGATATCCCGCACAATCAATTTACACAACTATTCCTGTTTGCTGATGACACCGCGATTACTGCCACCTCAGGAGTGCCCTGGAGAGTAGTTTTACGCTTGCAGCGCCATATCCTGCTTCTGCAGAATTGGCTGGATATATGGAAGATGCGACTTAATGAGGGGAAGACACAGGCCATATTTTTCTCAAAGGCGAGACTAAGACTGCCAGAAACAAGGGTCAAAGTAAATAAAAAAGCCATAGAGTGGAGCCCTAAAGCGAGCTATCTTGGTCTCGTCTTTGACAAAAAGTTGTCCTGGAACGACAATGTCGAGACTAGACTTAAAAAAGCACACAGACAAATGGGTGCAGTGTATCCCCTACTCTGCGCCAAAAGCAAACTTAATTTAAAGACAAAGACAACAGTTTACAAGACCATAATTAGACCTGTACTGACATACGGTGTACCAACATGGTGCACCGTAAACAAAACAAGATACCAAAAACTACAGATACTACAAAACAAAATAATGAGGATTATGACTAACGCACAAAGACACGTACCGACAGCTGTATTACACAGAGACCTAAAAATGGAAACAATTGCGGAACACAATACAAAATTAATAACTAAATACTTTGAAAGGACAGATTTATCGACAAATCCAATGATACAAAACTCACACATACGATCGACATTACACAACAACTTTAAATATCCGAAAGATTGGCTCCCACCCTAAAAACACAAAAACAAAAACAAGGATTAACAAAAACAATAGAGAAACAAAAAAAAAAGTCATGAAAAGTACCAAAATAAAAAACTGATACACCAAAAAAAAAAAAAAAAAAAAAAAAAACAACACGGAACAAACTAGCGAAAATAAGCAAGCAAATCAATGAAGAAAACAGAACAATGCAAGAAGATCATCGCAACAAAGAAATTCCAGTATAGTAGAAGAATAAGCACCAACAAATTTAAAAGAAGTAAAAGCTCAAGGGAGCTGACTTAAGAGAAATACCAATACCATAATAGTACTGTCAGCTATTCGAAAATTCCTTTAACCTTCTGAGTAAATAAATAAACTTCACTATAGAAAAATAATTAAATCAGTTTAATTTTAAAAAAATTCATCTGCTAAGTAAAATTATACATTATCTTAAGTTAATAACTAGTCATAGCTCCATTATTATCTAACACTTTTTGTAACCTTATTGGCACAGAATTTATTAAATTTAATGCTAAATTTGGATCTTCGGACAGGTTTTCCCAAACATCCTCAATAAGAGTCCACAGCTGTTGCCTATTTTGCGGAACGATATTTAATTTTCGAATTTTTTTTACCATAATTCCCCAAATATTTTCTATAGGATTAAGATCCGGACTCTTTGATTGCCAAGGAAGAACTTGAATATTGTGTTCATCAAAATAATTCCTCACACAGTTAGCAGTGGGAACTGAACAATTATCTTGTTGAAAAATAAAATTGTTGTTCGGAAAAACCTCCCTGACTGAAGGCAACATTACATTATCTAAAATATCTATATATTTCCTCGCATTCAATCTTCCGTCAATGTCCCAACATACTCCTAATCCCCCTCTGTACCTCCAAGCTTAAACGTTCACTGAAAATCTTCCCGATTTATCGCTTGGAGAAACATACTTTTCTTCGTATCTGGACCGAGGCGGTCTATATACTCGAATATGACCATCATGATACGATTAAAACACTTTCTCGTCAGAGAATATAACTCTCCCCCAAAAATTTACTACATCATTTAACAGGTAATTAAGAGCAAAAATAATTCTGCCTTGTTTTTTTACTTGGGAAAGTTTATATTTTTTTGCCGCTGCACAATTTTTTTAATTCCGTTTTTCGAATCCTTCTTAACGCAGTTGTGACAGAAGCGGGGAAATTTGTTTTAACTTTAGCTTTTCTTGCACAATCAAAAGGATGGTCTCTTACAAAATTAACTAAATTTGCATCTTGCTGTTCGTTAGTTATACACGATCTTCCTGTCCCTCTTCTTCTTTGAACAGTTTGTTCATTCTCCCATCTTTCTTTTAAATTCTGGATAGTAGTTTTCCTTCTATTATATTCTTCGGCTAGTATTCTTACAGACCAACCAGCCGATATTTTGGAAATTATTTGCAACTTTTCGAAATTACTCAACTGTCTTGGCATCGCTATAACGTAAAATGGAAATTTTTGACATAATATCCTATTATTTGTCATAGTGACAGGTGTATTAGGTGTCATTCTTATGCAAAGCATGATTAATAGCGAATATTATAAAACCCGATTTACATTGATAAAATCAAAGTGTACCAGTTTTATATGACGCGCAGTGTACTACATACATAGCCATTAATGAATGCTATAAGGAAGTGCTGACAAAATCGTTTGTAGGCGAGACGGCGTGAAGAGTTAGATGGGGTCGAGAGTGGGGATTACACTGCATTCACCTTGTCACCTTAGAATGTGTAAATGCCTATACTAACCTATAACCTAGCTTTATTTACTCACCTAGGAAAGGAACCGCAGGAATATTATACTCCCATTTGTCGCATACTTGACACTTGCGACTCACTTTAATTAGTCTCTAAATAAAAATATTACAAAACACTGAAAACACAGCAGATAATTTCACAAAACCGGTAAACACTCGAAACTCCAGGAAAACCAACAGAAAGACGCTGCTAGAAATTAATAAAACATCGTCATGCCGTCATGCCGAGTATTGCTGAGTAGATGCGGATGGAGTAAGGCTTAATTACAATCAAAACATAAATGAATGGGGATACACACTTCACGCCCAGGAGTCTATTAGGGCAACTTTAAAAGATCACAAGGACAGGTAGCCCTTATACTATATATCGTCGTCGAGCTGCGAATATCTCCAATGTGACAAAATAATAATTTTTCACCAGTAACGAAAAACATTTCAATTCGGCATCTCTCAAAAAATTAAGTACGAAGTTTTATGTTTTTTTTTATAGGTTCATTTCTCAATTTTAATTACAGTTTGTATAATTTTTTTCTTGCAATTGGTCCAGTAAGAAAAAAAAATGTACATTGGAGATATTTTTTATTTATTTTATGTTCACAAGGGAGGAATTTCCGGACCTTGTTAGAAAAATGTACATTATTTGGAGCTATTTTTAATTCTTTTATATCTACTTCGTAGGAATTTCGAGGCCTTGTTAGATAAGCGTAGTAAGTACAAATTATTATAATAGGTAGTAATAATAATTACATTAACAACATTGCCAGTATAGTTAATGTAAATAGTTATTAGTTCTGAAATTATTGGGTATGGTATTACTGGGTCTGGTAAGGCTGATTCTGGTTTCGATACTATTGATGATGCTACTGGATTTAATACTACTAACTCTGCTACTATTGATTCTGGTTCTACCGGTTCTAATATTGCTGTGTTCAGTACTATTAACTCTGGTACTACAGGTTCTGATAGTATTGTATGTGGTACAACTGGACGTGGTACTGTAATCTGTATGAATGGGTCTGATATTCCTAAATCTGGTAATAAGGGTACTGGATTACTTTCCTTTTTTTTTGATAATTTGCTCATTATCATTATCCTCTTAGTTCGAGTAGATATGGTAGACATGTTTCTTGTGTGTAAGAATATAACTCTCTAAAAATAAATAGGTACTTTTTAAATTTTGCACTCCACTTGGACACTAAAAAATTCGCATCGCAATTATATAGAGGAAGAATTATGTTTATTACATTATTTTAATGACCGCGTAATAGGTATGTGTTTACTTACTTAAAGGAGGCTGAGCTTGTTTTGTATCAATCAATCAACTATCTAAACATTATTTTACACAAATATCTATGAAAAACCGTTGACACTACTTGTCACAATCATTATTATTAATTGAAATTAAAGTTTTAGGTTAGGTATAAACTCTAGCGAATACCTCCTACGTGACCCAACGGTTATGACAATATATCCAATGAACATGCATACTGCACAATGGAGGTATTGTATGTCGTACAAATACAACCAAGTGTATCAAATTTTCACATGGGACATAATACCATCCTACTTTTTATGTAGTGATCACATTGGTGATTTTGGATTGGATTTTGGGATTTAAAACGAATTTTTCACTATGGAGGTATTTCCACTATGTAGCAGATGACATGGTTAATGCATTCATGTTTAATACACATTATCCCAAAATTTGTCACATTGGAGGTATTCGCAGCTCGACGACGATATATTTATTGTCTACACAATGGGATCGACCGTTTAGATTTATTACAGTTAAAAGGTTAAAACCATTTTTTGTGAAAAGAACTTTAATAGTAGTTACATAACGTCGACGTACATTGAAATTATGATTTATTTGGTAGGGTAGGTTGAACCTGTGCATAACTGGAGGTATTGGATAAAATCTATTTATTTTTAGGTCGAGCATTGACCATGTAAAACCATCGAATATGTCGGGTCGAATGGCAGTTTCACTTCTATTAATCCAACTTTGGCTAGACAATTAGGATATTTATTTCCATAAAGGGTATTTAATATCCAATAGCAGGGGCGTAGGCACGGTTTTTCATTGGGGGGGGGGGGGCATTTCACATAAACATATCATATCGTCCATGCACGCGCTATATACATGTATGAAATGTGGTACGTACAAATGAAGAATTCAAACATCTGAACGTAATAAACAATAGTATTGTATGGCAAAAATTTATTGGGAAATTAACATATGGAAGTAAGGACAAACGTAATCATGAACCACGAATCAGAAAATAATAGCATCAATTATCTACTTCGTTTAAAATCATTTGAGCGCGGTTTCGGGGCCCGACTGTCGAAAATATCCCCCTGCCCCCACCCCCCTCGTGCCTACGCCCCTGTCCAATAGTATATGATGTCTTATAATTTCAACTATGAGTTCCAGCGAGGGCTGATAAAAGTTAACATTATTTTAAGTTGCAAACTCCAGTGCTTTCAAAACTGCTGTCTCAGTTGTGTAAATTGAGAAGTCCTTGTTAATTTTAAATGTTGAAGATATATTGTCACGCTGAACAAAACTTAGTATAGGTTTGTTAGCTGTTGAATTCTGTTGGTACTATGTTGTATGTTATCAGATTATGTTTTCTAGAAGCAACGCACAGAGGAGGCGAAGTCTTCTTATCCCAATATTTGTTCACCAAGTCTGAAGTATTGACTAGAGATATCTATTGAAATCCTAAAACAGAGAAATTTAGAGTAGGTGGAAATGATTTCCCTTGAGGAAATAAGAACAAGTTATTAGCAGATATTTGTTAAACAAAAATATATTTTGTAAGATAAGTTGAATATTGCAAAATATACATTTTTTTAAATTCATAGCAGAGTATTCCCTCAATGTGTATTGTATACCTATATTATATATTATAGTTTTAACATATGGTAAATAACGTTAAATACCATTAGATATTATTAATTTTTTTTTCATTACACTGCGAAAATCACGTCAACTGGTAAAATTATGATTAATATTAATCAATATTTATTATTATTAGTCAATAAAAATGAAATTTGCGATTCGCGTTTATATAAACTAGATACTTGTTTATATATTGTTTACTGATTTTTAATATATTTTATAGTTAAAAGTTTGGATGTTTTTGTTTTGGTAACATGATGGGATCACAAATAAAAATGCAAATAACCTGCCTGTGATTTTATGGTAATTAATTGTTAGAAATATTTTTTGGTTTATTATAAGAAGTAGTAATTTTTGTTATAAAACTATATTATTAATAAGTTTTAAAGTTATATTTCCATCTTATCATTTTTGGAGAAATAAACAAGTAGGTACTCTAGTTATTTAAGTTGCATAAACAAAAAGATCTGAAAATGTTTTCAGATTCTGTATCACTTCTAGCTTAAATAATTCATAGTGTTTTTTCACTTTTTTAAATCCAATTTGTGGTGGTCCATTTTGTTCTCAATAATTAAAAATTATTTTGGGTATGTTAAACTCATATTTTAAAGAACTCATTTGGAATGAGTAGGAAAATTAAAATAAATTACGTATAAAAGTTAAATTAAATAAAGTGGTAAGTTAACTAGCTCAGTAGTCTTAGTAGTTATTTTTACTGTACAATAATGTCATAAATGTTAAAATGATGACATATTTTATCGGTTAATATTTGACTTAAATGTTATGAGTTAAATTGAGAAAAAAGGGCAGTGGACTTCCCGGGAAAAATGTTAAATTTGAATGTTCTCTTCTAACAGTGTGTGACCTCTATCCGTAGATATACTGTATAAGTTTCACTTTTCTTTGCGTAGTGTCTATCTTCTTGTAAAATTATAATTTGTATTTTATTATTTGTAATTTAGAGTGTTCTACTTTTTCATGGCCTTACAAAATTTAGGCCTGGTTCTGTCCCAAGCGCTATAAATGTTAGTTAAAAATGTTAATTCATTGAACCAACTGTATCTTCTTTCTAGTGTCTATTGTTAGGCGTTTTTAACTAAAAAACTATTTTAAATTTAGCTCATGTTACGACACTGGATTAGGTGGTAACCAAGTAAACGGGTTTTTTGTTCACTATATATAAATATTATATGTTGCATGGAAACAAGCGAGACACCACTGGTTTTTCTTGGGGCCTTGTTGAACTCCAACACGAAAATGCGTGTTTATACGGAATCAGATAAATTTGATACATGAGTTTTTCATATCTTTCGACAGACCAGAATAAATATTCCGTATTTTAGTGCTGGCTGGACGTAGTGGACGTACACTACATACACATAATACATTTTATTACTCTTTACAATTACCTAATGAAAAAGAAAATAGGATAGGTGTTTTACCCCTGTAAATGTTAAGTGGTGTTTTATGAGCGTTTTGTTTCCGAATGTAATTAAGAGAAGTCTAATTTGCATTAATTGAAAATGGGGTTAACATACTAAAATCAGGAGAAATAATTAATTTATTTTAGTATGTGTTTAAACGCATAAAGAAATAAGGAAAATAAAAGTATAACTTTAGGCTAGTTATCGCCAATTATAAGATGCAATCAGATGGAATGTAGAACATTGTAAGGAAACAGACCCCCCCCCCTTTCCCAGAATAGTATAAAAGCCCCACGGAAAATAATAGTTATTTACATTACTAGATGCGAAAGTTAATTTTTTGGTGTGAGGAGGTTTTTGAATAGCCGAGGTGTTTCAATACCTCCGAACATCAAAAAAGGCTTTCGCGTCGTGTGATGTATTAAATTTTTTCTATTACTGTTCTCTGATCAATACATTATTAAGTAATGAACTTTGATTTTATTCAAACCATAATGATAAAATAAGGTTTTTCCACCTGTAAAATAATCCATGACAACTAGTTATTTAAGTAGTGTCATAGTCTGTTAGTTCGAATTTTTTAATTTCGTTAGTCTAAAATGTTCTCCCAATACCAGAACTCTGCTATTCAGAAGGCGGCCGAGTTGGCATGCGCCTCACTGTTACCTGAGAAGTCAAAAGATAGATTACTATCAAACGTACAACCTGTTTCTGGAATGATTTGCGGATAATTTCCTATGAGTATTCGTGATTTCTTGTCCTGGCACCGAAAGTAGTACTTTCGTAGCTAGAAACATACTACTCTCGTAGCTAGCAATGTATAATATTCAGGTAACTCTAATGATGTGATCTTTCGCGTTGCTATGGCCCAAAGGTTAATTTATTTATAAAGTAGTAGAAAATAGTATATTATGTTACAAGGACAAAAAATGCAGTATTTCGGACGTATTGCGGGAGATTACTGGACGAGGCAAAGCCGAGGCCGGTAACCCGCATAGTCCGAAATACATTTTTCGTCCGTATAACATACGTTATTTTTTATCCGATTGTGTTTTTGCTCGGATTATAAAATAATGTAAAAATTAAGAAAACCAATATATTTCATCTTGCATTGTAATTTTTTGTCCCTTGAATGTTTGAACAATGAAACCTGTAATATGCGTATCCATGGATCTAACAAATAATTAAATTAATATTATCAACTGACGTTTTATCAATCAGGCGATAGTTTTAACTAATCTTTCGTGTTCTGCTAGTTTTAAAACCTGAAAAACACAATTAAAAATGGAAATAGACGATGATCTTATAGAAGGTACACCACCTGACATTCAAGAAACTGCCAAGGAAGTAATGTTACATTTGTTGCCACAAAAATCTAAGGAAATATATGAAAGAGTTAATAAAAAATGTATGGATTACCGGCAAGAAAAAAATATACAGTCGTTCTCCGAAAACGTCTTCTTGGTCTATATGGCGGAATTATCGAAAACTATGAAGTCATCTACTCTGTGGTCGCAGTATTCTATGCTACGTGCAGTGGTAAATGTAAAACAGAATATTGATATATCTAAATACATGAGATTACGAGCATTGTTGAAACAAAAAAGTGTTGGATATTGTCCAAAGAAATCAAGGATCCTAACTAGAGAAGAGGTTCACAAATTCCTTTGCCATGCTCCAGATGACAAATACTTAATGTTGAAGGTAAATGTAACTAAATAATAGTATTTTAAATTTCTGACTAACAATTTTCTTAATTACAGGTTGCTTTTATTTTTGGAATCGCGGGCGCATGTCGTCGAGAAGAACTGGCTCATATGAAAATTGATGACATACAAGATTTGGGAACGGCTTTGTTAATAAAAATTCCCTATAATAAAACAAACAAACCGAGATCATTTACGGTGACTGGAGAATATCTAAAGTATTATAGAAATTATCTGGCTTTACGTCCAACAAATATGAGTGATGGGCGATTTTTTGTGTCTTATCGCAATGGAAAATGCCATAAGCAAGTTGTCGGTATACACAAATTTGGCTCTATACCTCAGGAAATAGCATCTTACTTAAAACTGCCGAATGCCAAGGAATTCACGGGACATTGTTTCAGAAGAACATCGGCCACATTACTTGTAGATGCGGGAGCAGACATAACATCTCTAAAACGGCATGGAGGCTGGAAGTCTTCGGGAGTAGCCGAGGGCTACATAGATGATTCCTTAAGTAATAAGTTAGAGCTGACCAAGAAAATATTCAACATTCCATAATCTGACCTGCAGTCAGTCTCGACTCAGGTGTCGCAATCCGTCTCCCAATCGAGTTCAACATTGGAGAATAATATCATAACGGAGACCAAAAATAATAACACATCCTCAAAATCAAATTTACATCACCCCGTTCTTGTTCAAAATTGTTCTAATTGTACATTTAATATAAATATTGTAAATAATTGAATAAAATAAACTGTTGAAAATATTTTAGCGTCCGACAAAATGTTTTTCGGACTAGGACGACAAAGGTTGCCTAGCTACCAGCGCAATAATCAATACCTTATTGAAAAGGTTACCTTTTCGTCCAAATATCTGATCTATAAAACGTCATTTTTTGACACAATCGGATAAAAAATACATTTTTAATAATTATTATTACTATCTATCACACACCTCAGGGCAAACAGATTGTTTGCATGTTTCCAATTTCTCCAATACTAGTAATAAAATAAGTTTAAAACTTACGAAAAAGTTGAAATTTATTTATATAGAGTATAATATTGAAATCCTTACCTTTTTCCCCGGAATTGAGAATGTGCTTGCTCAGATAAAAGCGAGATTAATACTTAATCCCCTGAATTAAACTTTCAAAAATGATAATTAATATTTAATTTAGTCGGCAAACTTTAAAAATGCCTAATTTATTGTTTAAATTACCAATAAACAAGGTTAGCTCAACTTAGTAAGTTGACATTAAAATGTTTCACGTTTTCTGAGAATTAAAAATTCGCTCGTAATCTTCGGCTAAAGATAAAAAAAAGACTTTTTGCCTTTTTTTCCCCTTTCCCTATATTTCAACTCCACTTCGAGAATGGACTATTTCTTTAAATTAAAAAAAAAAAATGAAAAATGAAATATTCTACTATGAAATAAATTACCTATACTTAATGCAAAACAAAAACTGATGCACGTCATACCCTTCGAGTGACGTCAGTTATCGACAGTGTTGCCAGCTTGTAACCACAATATCCGAGTGAGGGAATTACACAGATATTTTGCATAAAAACAAGATAAATATACAAAAATTTAGTAGATTTAACACTTTTTTATTTTCGTCTTGCCAATATCGACCAATCCTTGTATTTCTTTAATATATTCTTTCAAAAATATCAGTCGTTTGAAAGCTACATGGGAAAGTTCCATAAGCCCTCGCCTCAGTTCATCTTTTTACCATCCGAAGCCTATTTTCTTGAGGAGGCTTCTTAAAGAGTTAAGACAACCATCACACAGTTCTCTGTCTTTTAATTTCTAACTTAAAGTTATCAAAATTATATGATGTTCTAAAAAAAGTTACAGCTTCTTTCGTACATTCCATAAATAGTGTCACTGATAGAACTTGTATCCAATCTTCACACATTTACAACCCTCTTTGAATGAGAACGTTTGTTTTAGGGTGATTCTAATAATTTATTTTTCTTAACTGTTGTTGAAATTGCGCTTACAGCGAAGATATTCAAATTTAGGGCAGCTGCTACACGCTAAAAATTAGTAAAGTAGAAATAAAATACTATTTAAATGCTTCGGCATTATTCACAAATAGTAAACAACGTAATCGACAGAGATATGTATGTGCACTTTTGTTTCTCTTAATAAAACAGTTTTTTAGTGCGATTTATGAAAATAACTGGAGTTTTTGTTAAAAAATAGACTCACAGCAACACGGAATCACAAACAGTTAAGGTAAGTTTTGCATGAAACGTCAAACCAAACCAACGAACGAACGTTTACAGTTGTGTTGCCAACTATTTGCAAATAAAATTCAAATTATATTAGTTTTTACAAGCTTAAATAAACAAAATATTGTGTGGTTCGTATTAAAGAAAAATGCTTTAAGTTTGTAGTAAATTCAATATCGCATAAAGCTTTAATACTTTTTGCCCAAATTTAATTTCCTCGTGTTTTCTTACGTATTTACAATTATCAGCTGATTGATGACGTGCATCGGTTTTTGTTTTGCATCAACTATATGTAATTTATGACCAGGTTCCTATTATTGTCACGCTCATGTTTTATTGCGGTTTTACGACCAATGACCCTTCGCTGTGCTCTTAACCATTAAGTCTGGATCATGATTGTCTCTTAAGTGAGTCTGCGACTATTACTTCTATTTCTTAATAGGTTGCTGTTCAGCGGGACATAATTTGGGGGTTGATTTCAGAAGATAGCTTCATAGTTAATTTAGAGGGGGGGGGGGGGCAGCAGGGAAGTAGTTACTTTTAAATAATTTTTGGTCCGGTGTTGTATTAATTCATTGTAGTGGAAGGGGGCGATGAGGTTGCACCGGAGTGAGCCAGTCTCTCGGCAGTCTGTACGGTTTGTTGGGATTGGAGTGGATGTGTGATCATCGTGTCCGTTTGTAGTAATCGATAATGAGTCTGTCTATGTGTTCAGTAATTGTCGGCATTTGTAAGTCATTGTGTAGAGTATGCGACATAGTAAAGCGTGGAGCACCCGTCATGATTCTAAGGACTCTGTTCTGAAAAGTTTGAAATTTGCAGAAAGCTGATTTATTTAAGGAGCACCAGGAGGCGACACCATAAATCAGAACTGGCCGAACATTATTTTAGTAATCTATTAGGTATATTATCTAGACCAGCACCCTTATTGATATCAAGCTTGGCGATAACCGTTTCCACATCAGTAGGTTTAATGATAATACTAGAAATAGACGCAGACCTTACAGAAGAATCAAAAATAGCACTGTTGTTATCGATGGGCTCGTAAACTGAGGAAAAATAACGAGCAAAGAGATTTGCTATATCTTGGCCGTTATTGGCTCTGTCACCTTCAAAAAACATCTCATTTGGAATAGCACCATGATCGGACTGTGACCGGATATGTTGCCAGAGGAACTGAATATTATTGGTTATAGCATTTTCTGCATCAGCAACATAAGCATGATAACATTCCCGAGTTCGAGTTTTACATTCACTTCTGAACAGATCAAATGTATTGTAATCTGCTTCAGTGTTTTATTGTTTATAACTCTTATGAGTCAATTTCTTACGTGTTATAAGGTCTTTAATTGCGGATGAGAACCAAGTGGGATATCTGTGATTAGAAACTGCTTTTTTTTTCGGCACAATTAAGTGCAAATTTAAAAAATTACAGTGGAAATTTCCCTAGTGTCAATTTAAGTGGAAATTTTACACGAAAATTTTAAAAAATTGATAAGTGGAAATTGCATCCGTTTTGAAAATTACATCTGGAAATATCCCGGGGATAATTGTCATTTTTGACATTTATAGTTTCAAAACATCAAAACTTTTATCAACTCGGGAAATTTCCGATCAAAACATAACACGTGCCTAAAATATTTCCTAATGGAAATTTTTCAAAATTTGGTCTTCAGCCAATTTAAAAAAAAAAAAAAACATTCGTGCATTGCACCAAAGAAAAATCACACGTACGTTGATTGAGGGATCGTGGTTTTATTCCCCCCGAGTATATTCTCCTAGTTCAAATGCCCGAAATTATTGCCGCCGTATTTATTCTTGTGTCAAAAAATGCATTATTCATGCCATATTTCGATAGTAATCTTTGGTGGCCTTTGTTGCCATGGAGATATTTACTTGGGCTCGTCAAATATTTATCAACGTATATTTAAATAATGGATGAGATCATTTTAGAAGCATTTCCTTGCAAAATATACTGGAAAAGGTCACAAGAAGTATTCCAGCAAATACGGTAAAAACCAACAAATGTGAATCAGTCATAATTTGAAAATTTCTGTCGTCGCAGTGAACTAAACCCCATAGAATTGGTGTGGGCGCAAGTAAAAGGGTTTGCAGCAAGACATAACACCACTTTTAAAATGAGAGACGTTGGAAACCTCTTATAAGAGGGAATAAAGACAGTGGATTATGAAAAATGGAGTAAGTGCGTCGAACATGTGATTGAAATAGAAGAAAGAATGTGGGAAGTTGATAACATGCTGGAAAACACTGTAGAGCCCTTATTATTTCACTGGACACCAACGACGATAGTTAATCCTTAATCCGACTACGCGGAACATGATGATTAAAATTTAAAAATTAAGTTGTTGTATTGTACAGGGTGTACAAATTTTGACAGCTTCTAGCGACTTTATTATTCCAGATAGGAAAAAATGGTTCAGATAAAAATTGTAGGGTATCATCCAAACCGTCCGAATTAACTACTTAAAGATACGATTGAGCATCACTGGTGACCTTTTTGACTTATTATATACTTTTTTTCATGGAACACCCACACTTATTATGTATTTATCGGATAGCGCTTAAAAATTTTTTTTTCAAAAATGTATAGGTTTACTAATATTACTAATTTACTATATTATGAAATAAATCACAGTAACCATCGGAAACAAAGTTATCAAATGACATTTAGTTGTCAATTCGTTTTTAAATTTTGATAATATTAAGTCGTAAAATGGGGTATACTGAAGAGGAAAAGAGGAAAATAACTTATTTCTTTTATAAGAATAATAAAAATGCCAGTGCAGCACAAGCCGATTAGCGAGTTTTTCACCCAGGTATGCCGGTGCCGTCAAGAGGCACTTTCCATAACATAGAAAGACATTATAGGATTCACAAAAATTTGCAAAGGAAAAAAAGTATTTGTGAAGATAAATGAGGACGAAGAATTAGAGATTTTATTATATTTTCAAGGTAAATAACTAATTAGGACTTTAAATTTTGTAAAATTAATTTAAATGTGTGTTTCTAGAAAATCCTACATTTTCAACTGAAGATGCCAGTAAATATTTCAATAGATCTAAAAAGAAAATTAGTACTACCCTTCGTAAGCATGGATATCATCCATACAATATTTTACCTGTTCAGAAGTTGACGGAGGAACAAAAAGTTAGTAGGCAAAATTTCTGCAGAGACATTGCTTCAAAGGAAAGTAAGGGATAACGATTTTTTTAAAAAGATATTATGGAGCGATGAAGCTACTTTTACCACGGCTGGGATGTTTAACAGGCGAAATAGTCATTCATGGGCAATAGAAAACCCCCGCGGAATGTATGAAATTAAATTAAATTCCAAGGTCGAAGAGCCGTTTATAAATGTCTGGTGCGGCATTCTCAACATTCAAGTGATAGGTCCTATTTTTTACGAATTTAATTTAAATGGTGAAAGATATTTAGAGTTCCTTAAGAAAGAGATAGAAAATTATTTGGAAAATTTGCCTATTCGTCAGTATAATGACATAATCTGGCATCAAGATGGAGCGCCACCCCATAATGTCTTGCTTGTCCGCAATTTTCTCGACAATCGAAATTCCTTATGGATCGGTAGAAATGGCAGCATTGGATGGCCACCCAATAGCCCTGATTTAACAATTTTAGATTCTTCCTTTTGGGGTTACGTGAAAAACACAGTTTATAAAGAACGAAGCGCATCGTTGGAGGAGTTAAGAATTAAATTTATAAATTGTATAAATAATTTAGTCGAGGAAAAGCCGCATTTTATTATGAATGCTATTGATAAAATAGACGATGATTACACAAAGTGCCTAAATAATGATGGCGGGCATATAGAAAATTTGTAAATATTTTATATTGTTTAAGTTAAATCAAATCTTTTATTGTTTTTGGTAATAAAATTGTTGATTATTTCAATGGTTACTGTGATTTATTTCATATAGTAAATTAGTAATATTTTGATTTTTTAATAGCGGATATTTCAACAATGGAGGAAGTAATTATAGGCAACTTATATGTTTTTGAAAAGAGAGTTTTAAGCGCTTTCCAATAAATACATAATCTATAGGGTGTTCTATTAAAAAAAAAGTATACAATAAGTCAAGTACATAGTAGATTTTTTATGAATATTAATATTTATTACAATTTATTTATTTTCATATTATTTTTACTTCTATATAAGTTTCTTTCTATTTAATATTAGAATAATTAATATCTCAATTATCCGCCTATCTCTATTATTTTAATGAAGTATAATTATTATTATACTTACTGTTCTAATAAACTCCCTGTAGTAACGCCTCTGTCACATTACTATCATTTACCAAACTCGTCTTTCTATTGTATGCAAACTAGGGTGACCGTAGTTTAGGACCGATTCGGAGTGTGGGCGATTCGAAATTCGTCACAACGGTCAGGTAGACCCGACCTTTGAGTACGATATTCGTCACATAGCATTTAATGGCCCTGTTTTGGCACTATGATATTCGTCACAATGGTAATTATTCCTATAATAATAACAATATGATTAGGGTTTGTTCAATATGATTAGGAATATAAATAAAACAAACAAGTCGTTAGATAATTATTTCAATTAATTTATTTACAAAATTTTTTAAAAAATTACAACTATGTAAGTACATACATTATTTACATACTAAGTTACATTTATGGACTGTGCCCATATAGATTTGAAACTACTTTTACAAAATAGAGTGTAGTTATTTTTTGGCATTTCAAATCTGTTAATAATTTTTGCAAAAAATCTTGTCGCCGCCTAGTGGCTGAGTTTTTAGACTTTTAAGAAGTAGTAACACTATTACATTTTATATACACTTCTATTTGAAACTCTAACAAAACATCTATGAAATAAGAAATTGTTGATGAAATATAATAAAAATAATTATTTAAGTGTGAGTGGAAAGATTCACAAGCGTTTTTGGTTTTATTTAAAGCAGAAGAGGCATCAGCCCAAATGTGGGGTGGAAAAGTGGCTTCGTCGGAAATATAATGATCTACTAAATAATCAGCAAAATCTGTTAATCTATCATCATTTGGTTTTATTTCGAGTAACTCAAAAACAAAAAAGTCACTTACCAGATTTGAATCTAAAAATACCAACCCAAAACAATAACGAAGCCACTTTCCAATTTCACAATTATTATCTTTATGTTGACAACTTAAACCTAATTTTTGTATTTTACGCCACCAAGATTGAGTGAGGTGAAACCGGCAGCCAATGATTGTAATTTTATCCCATACTTTAGGAACTGCATTGTGGGTGGAAATTTCAAAATCAACAACTACCTTAAGCAGAAAGCAGAGAATAGAAACTTAATTTTTTCTAAACACAGTCTATAAGTTTCTTCCGTTTTGTCTTTTAGTAAACTAAACACTAGAGGTATGTAATGTCCATTTAAGTAGCCATGTATAGTGAATAGTTGTGTAAAAAATTTCGTGCAATTTTGAAATGTTCCATCCATGTAAATAAATTGCGACTTACATAAAAATTGTAAATTTGTTTTGCAATTCAAAATTATGATACCTTTTTCTAAATCATTTTTTAACACAAAGTTTTCCTCTCTTGAAGTTTTATAAAAATGTTTTGTCAGATAGCTGTGAACCTCATGGGCAGAGCGAGGCAAAGTAGGCAATGTTTTGCGACGAGCATTGTACATATTTTCTTTGATACACTTTAAGTCTCGGCATTTCAATGTTTCAGAAAAATTACTGGAAGTTAACTCCTTGTGCACAATTTTTGTTGGTATTTCTGTAAGATCCTCTTCGGCTTTTCTTTTGCAACACTAAGTATTTGTCTTGCAATATTTTCTTCAGGCCCGTGGTTATGTTCGCTTCTTACGGTTGTAACAGAAAAGCCGCCAGGTTCTCCCACAGTGTACACATATACATTACACTTCGGTCGTTTAATGCACCTCCAAACAGTTTCATTTGTTGAAGTGCATCGATGTTTAGAAAACTTATAATTTTCATGCACAATTTGCGTTTTTCCGTGTTCACTTTTAATTTCTTTCACAAACGACATGTTGAATCCACAAAATACTGTCGGTAAATAAATTTACATATATATTAGATTTTCATTGTAGATTACTAAGACCTGCCAATTACAGGTAAAATAAATATAATCCTTCTTTAATGACCAAACTTAATGCTACCTGTAATAATCATTATTGAAGGAAGGGTTTTGTGACGAATTTCGGACACCCTTTAATTTTACCTGTAAGCTTCACCCGTCCAAGTAATAAAATTGTGAGGAATTTCATACCGCCCCGGAGTGTAGGTCTTAAATATCCAAAACACGGAATTTTTTTAATCCATCATTGTAATTTACCTGAAATTTACGATGCAACCTTTAGGTTGTCCTGCCATTGCAAATTTACATTTTATTACTCTATCGCATTAAGCAACAGAGTATAACTATAAAAACAATAATAAAATTAATTTGCTTATTATGTTATCAAAACATCAGATTTAATAAATTGAGGAAATTTTCCATTTATTTAAACACACTCACAGCATCGCCTTAGATAAAACACATTCTGCTGCTATTGACATAAAAATATTATCTTTTTCTCACCCTCACGTTTCTATCCATTAAAAAACACCGTAACTGATACGTTCCCTTTTTTCTTTTACTTTTTCTCCGACAGTCCGCTGCAGGCTTAATTTCCGGGAACTCATATTTCAATCCCGGGGAATAGAAACTCCCTTAAATTCCCAAATGCAACTGGGTAAGTATATATCATCATTATCTTGAAAATAATGTGCAATCATGACGTCGGTGTGCCTTAATGTGTGTCTAAGGTATTGGTTTTTTAGGTATTATACTGATCAATGAAGGGGAGACTGAAAACCACGTTATTTGTTAGATACACAAACCACCCTCAATAATTGGAAACGACAAGGGTGAGAGCTGTGATCAAAAATCAATGATGTAGTTTTTTGACATGACTAATTTCCCCGAATAAATTCGGGAGTAGAGAACAACTTATAAATAAATAATTTAAATAGTGTCTTTCCTAAAATGGAGAAATTGCAAGTAGGATTTACAAAAACTGAATTGCGCAAATACATGTATACTAACACTGTAAGATAGATAGAACAGGATGTCAGCATGACTAAATCAAGATAAATAAAATAAGTTAGAGCCAAATACGGCAAAATTATTTAAGCGATTTTATTTAGTTTAAAGGGCGTAATATATGTGTCGTAGGCTAATTACAAATTCAGGCGTTTTATAAAACGCCTAGTCGTTTTATAAATGACTAGGTATATTGTAAAATGAAGAATAAATACTGAATTTTTACAATCCGACTGAACTTTTTAGGCGTTTCATAAAACGCCGAATTGCTCTCAGGCTCATTGTAAAATGAAGGTGTGGGCGATTATTTTTACAATGCGCCTGGAATAAAACTAGACATATTTAGGCGTATTATAAAATGCCCGGTTTCTTCATCATCCGGTAAAAGTCAGTTAAACTATAATCCTTTGTTAAACGAAATATTTGGTATTTTCACTAATGAATAAATTTAAATGTCGGTTAAATGTGTCTTAACTCTTTGGTAACTTAGCCCATAGTAAATTGGGCGGTTAAGGTGTTAACTGGAGAATAAATGTGTTTTTAACCTATAAAATAGAAATGTTATAGCCGTTATTTATTTTTGAATAATTGGAAGTGTGTTAAGCTTTTGTGTGCAATAAATAAGGTAGGTAGTAACATAGAACTTTTTATTTTATTATAGTATATAGATGGGTAGGTACCTACCCATTTGTAGGCAATAAAGCAGTGGCGTAAAAACCGCCCCCGCAGGCCCCGCATTGCGGGGGGGCGCCATCAAGTCCCTTGATGAAAATAATAAATCAAATGAAAATCGACGAAAATAACAGTTTCATTATCACAATATTAAAGTTAAAAGTAAACAATAATGAATGAGAAATAATGTAATATGAGTCGATATAAAATAAGGGTAACGTACTAAATTATAATTAACAATTTTGATAATTTAATATTATACCCCAATAACAGTATAAGATAAAAAACTTGTTGTCATTATTGGTACAACAAAAAATTGTTCTTTGTTCTCAACAATACTTTATATCCTTCTATATTAAACAACGCTTACAAATGACAATATTTTTTACTATAGTGTAAGTGTGAAGGATTCAGACAGGTGCAAAATAGCAGCGCGCTTTTAAAATTTTGCGGGGGGCGCACATGCACTTAGTTACGTCACTGCAATAAAGTTAAAATTTTCAATTTTTTATACTACATGTAATAAAATAAAATTTTGTAGGATGGATGTGGATGAATATTTTGATATTATTAATGATATTGATTTAGTCAATATAATAGAGGAGAATTTTGTTTCAAGGCTAACTTGAAATGCAAAAGTAAATGTCATTCAAGCGGACCGTGTTTAAATAAGTAAAATAATATTACTTTTAAATTATGTTAGATTACATTATGTAAATATATACCTAAATTTACGTAGCGAATGTCGGAACATGTGTTGTAAGAGTTACCCATTAATTTATTTTACGATGTTATGACAAAAATAAAGTGTCCAACTTACTATTTATTTGTTTGAAATATTATACGATTAAGCAACAATATAAATCGGTGTTTTATAAAATGTCTAATAAAAAAGGCCCGGTATTTTCACGGTCTGTTAAATGGAGAAATATGTAACAGTGGATTATCATTTAACCGACATTATAACAGTAGAATAAGCAAAATTAGTATTTTGATTGCTTTTTAACAGACAGTTAGCTAACGCTAGATTTAATCGGAGTACGTTTGACAACGTTGCAATGCACTGGAATTGCAAGGTTATATGCTTCTTTTTCTATCGTACGTACTGGAAAAGGACATAGAAAATCTTCCAGCGAATTATACACAGAAACTAGCAAGAGTTGCAATAGCAGGACAGTCACCGCCAGCAGCTGATCAGCTAACCTCAAAGTTTTCGTGAAACAGGCAGAGGCGGCAAGCTACAAGCTGTTGAGCTCGTTGAAAAAATTCTGCATCATTCCAAGAATTAAAGTGGTCAATGCGTTCTTTTACATTATACACTCTTATATGTTCCGCCACTTATTCCTCTATTATATTGACTAAATCAATATCATTAATAATATCAAAATATTCATCCACATCCATCCTATAAAATTTTATTTTATTACATGTAGTATAAAAAATTGAAAATTTTACGTTTATTGCATACAAATGGGTAGGTACCTACCCATCTATATACTATAATAAAATAAAAGGTTCTATGTTACTACCTACCTTATTTATTACACACAAAAGCTTAACAAACTTCCAATTATTCAAAAATAAATAATGGCTATAACATTTCTATTTTATAGGTTAGATACACATTTATTCTCCTGTTAACACCTTAACCCAGGCGCGGATACAGGGGGGGGGCAATGGGGGCAATTGCCCCCCCCCCCCTGAGACCGACCAAAGCACATAGGTAACACGATGTATACAAGCAATAACCAATAACAAGCTCTAACCTGTTACAGAATAGATCTACCTTTTAACCTTTTTGCAATAAATCCACCTTTTGACTTTTTCCTTTTTTTGCATAAACTTTAAGAAACAAACAAAAAATTCCCTTCACCAGCTTTGCACCTGGGTTCACGACTTGAAAGTCTACTTTTAAACCTTCTGTACTCTGTACTTTAAACTCTTGAAAGTCTACGCGCTAACCACTAGCACTAGAATATTGGTATCCTTCCGCAGTTCCGCAAGTTAATTTTAATTACTTATTGATGCGGTCCCAGACCAGAGCTACGCAAACTGTCGCAAACGCAAATTCCCAAGAGGGTATAGGGTATCTGATCTGGCAGCGTGCAGAAAATATAGCCGATCAACTGGGTGTCGAGCTGAATATTCCTCGGATCCCTCGCCATGGTGGACGCCAAATTTATCGTGCCAACCATCAAATGAATTTAGCGGAGGAATACTACAGAGTATCAATCTATGCACTGCCGAATCTATGCATCAGCCGAAACCTTGGACATCTTTCAGCTATCAGTTTTCATTCCAGAAAATATTGTCAAAAATTCTGCTGGTGAAAATGACATAAGTATAAAGTCCCTCCTCGACCGCTTTGGATTGCTTCTTGAAGTTGACAAGGGCGCTGCTTCTTTTCTGCTAAAAGATGAATTGTTGTTGTGGAGAGAGAAATGGATTCAAGAACAGAGCTTCAGAAAAGAGCTTCCCATAAGAGCTCTGGATATATTGACTTGTTGCGATAAGGATGTATTTCCTATAATACATGAATTTGTACTAATCCTTGCAACCCTTCCGGTGACAAATGCATCTGCTGAGAGGTCATTCTCGTCGTTGCGGCGCCTTAAAACATATTTAAGAGCAACCATGACTGAAAACCGCCTCCTCGGTCTTGCCCTAATGTACATCCATAGGCATGTTCCCATTGATGTTGAGAAAGTAATTTCAAGATTTGCAAAAGCTGGCCCTAGGACAAGATTGGAATTCTGTATTTAAGTGCATACTTAATTACTTCAAATTAAATTGTTTGTATTTCTTTTTTTTTTTAGACAGCATTATTCAAATCAAATGCATTATTACATAAATAACAAATTAAAATTTTATGAAATTGTTTGTTTACAACGAATTCTCTAGAAGATAGGTAAAATCGCAAAAATTAACTCCCCCACTCCTAAACGCACGGGGTTGCTTTTGTGATTTTCTTGAGGATTTTGTGTTGTATTTTTTATTTTCCCACTTGAGAACCAAGCACCATGATTCAAAAAAGGGCGTGGCACCCAAAAAATTTTCGCCTGCGGCGCTATTTTTTTAGCGCCTTCGCCGCTTTTCCATTTTGCCCCCCCCCCCCCCCTGGACAAAATCCTAGATCCGCGCCTGAGTTATAGTCAGTCATCCTAAAACAAACGAGATTGAAGAACCGTTTACAATGAGCCTGAGAGCAATTCGGCGTTTTATGAAACGCCTAAAAAGCTCAGTCGGATTGTAAAAATTCAGTATTTATTCTTCATTTTACAAAATACCTAGTCATTTATAAAACGACTGGGCGTTTTATAAAACGCCTGAATTTGTAATTAGCCTACGACATATGCACTTAAATTTAGCCAAAATATGCGCATATGTATGCCTTATTTGCCTTTAAAGTATGCGGTTATATGCATTTTTTTGGTGAAAGATGCATACTGGTATGCAATATTTCTTAATTTATTATAGTAAAATAGGGTAAAGAAACACACTGGGTTCTAAAAAACATGTTTATTTAAAAAAATACAAAGAAAAATAAAAGTAAACAATTTTTTAACCTGAAATTGTGTAATAGGCATTTATTACTATATATTTTTCAAAATTTTCAACTAAAAAGGATTGCCTTCTATCAGTAAAAATATGTTTATACAAAGAAAAGCTTCTTTTAACACATACTGATGTTAATTTAAAGAAACAGTCAATTCTGGAAGTGGAGTTGAAATATAGGAAAAGGGGAAAGAAAGTCAAAAAGTCTTTCTCCACTAATTTAATAGTGAGCTATCAAAGGCTCAATTTTAAAATTCAAACGTCTCTACATGTTTCGAAGGTAGTAACCTTCATCTTCAGGAGACAAAAGTAGTGCTGCAGTTATTATTAGCAGTAGAGAGAAATTTGTTGGTGGAAAGTGACGATGATGGAGCTTTTTTTAAAAAATATTTTGAAAAGATATTAAAAATTGAATGCAATCAGCATACTGAAATTGCAAATGAAAAAGGAAATGTTATATTTAATTCAAAATTTCTGTGAAGACTCTGTCAATTTGTGGTCGAATTTAAAAAGGGAAGACATTCGTCATTTGAAAGTCAGAAGTTAAGATAGGTATATAAAAAGAAGTGTCTGGACATTCTGGGTCATGTTTTAAAAGTTTTTTAGTTTTATTTTGTAGAAGAAAAGAGAAAGTTTTTGTTAGCGATTTATGAGAAATTATAATGTTAAAATTTCAATTGCAAAATTAATTATTGGAGACCTAAGGTCCCGCCAACTTGTGTTATGTTCGTTCCATTATGTAGGGAAAATAATAGAATTAGATTTAAAATAAAATAATTCATTCTCATTCATAATTCAACTCATTTTAACTGTGTCCGTCTCCCTATTTAGTCTTTGAGGGTATATAAAATATAAGATCTGTGTTTTTACTTACTTTTAGATTTCGATTTTTCTCCAACATTTTGAAATGCGTTTTTTACACTCATTATTTGTAACTTTGATTTATGCAGCGGTGTTTTCAAATGTTGATCGATTTAGAACTTCTTTTCACAAACAATTATTTTTGCACAGGCTTTACAGAATCTTTAATCTTTAGCTTTAATCCACGAAGACGTTTTTACCACTTTGGACATTTTGAACACAAATTGGAAATCACTAGTTTCACACTAAAAAAGTACGTAATACAACCCGATATAAATACAGTCTGTTAAACAGGTAATAATAAGACATTATTAAATGACAATAAATAGCCCCCAACAATATACCTAAAATATGATCATAAAATAATAATTTGGGAAAAATATGCGTTTTATTATAAAATTGACAAAATATGCAAAAAAAGCATATATATGCACTTTACATATATTCCGCCCTTTAGTAATAGTTCAGTCAATATTAGTGAGGGTGTGAGGGTGTTAATAGGAGGGTTAGAGAACTTTGTTAAAATGTTTGCATGATTTTTTTGTGCTGCGACTTAACTTGATAAGTGAGATTAAACCTGTAGGTGAAGGAACATGATGCCTTGAGGGGGAGAAAGCAAGCCTAGAAAGACTGTGAAGCCTCTGGGACGTGAATCAGGTAAATCAGATACGGAGAATATGAATATAGATCCTGGTATCGAAAACTTGGAGAAGGTTCATTTCATGGCAATTATGTAAGGATCCCGTTAAATATAAATGCAGAGATACAAGTCCATATATTGTAATTGTGAGTGAAAGAAATAAAATTAGAAATTTATAACCTTAAGATATCAAGAAAATATTAAAAATGAGGTGTATAGAAAGACATAAGGGTGCGGTGACACGATAGGTATCAATAGGGTAAGCGTTACATTATTCGGTACGTATAATGAGGCAAATGATTTGAATGATGGATATAAAAATATATCCCAATAAGGATAGTTGCCCGGGCTATGGAGTTATTAAACAACTTCTATAATTGGCATATCCCATACAATAGAAGGGATAGTGCAGGAAAAACAAAATTATTACAAGTGTATAGGGGCAAGTAGACTAACCAGAATATTGGTAACAAAAGTTCAAACAAAAGATGAAAATTTGAACGAAAAATAGAGTTAGTTTTAACTGGTACTGTAGTACTGTGGTTTCGACTTTTGAACTACGAACACAGGTTAAGTTTTACAGAGTTAAATATAAAATTTTTATTTGCATAGCACCTGTAACTCAATCTGTTGACTGTTTAAATTATGGTCAAACTAAAAGACCTGTAAAGGTAAAAAGAAATGATGCTCTATAAAGCCCAAATTCGACCATCACTGGAGTACTGTTCGCATATTTGGGGCTCTGCTCCTAAACATACCCTGAGATTGCTAGATTCCATTCAAAGAAGAGCCATTCGCTTGATCGGTGACCATAGTCTGACAAACAACCTGGAAAGCCTTGAACATCGAAGGCAGGTTGGCGACTTGAGTCTATTTTACAAATATTTTCATGGCAAGTGTTCAACTGAGGTTGCCCGCTTAATACCACCCAGAGCGGTGCATGGTAGAAATACACGACGAGCCACTGCAGCCCACCAGTACGTGGTTCAGCTTAGTGTCCCTCGAACGACACTGTTTCAAAATTCTTTCATCTGGAGAACGTCATCACTATGGAACGACCTCCCTGAGATCGTCTTCCCCAACGAGTATAGTCTCCAAAGATTCAAGACCAACGTGAATCGTTTCCTGCGCACACGCACCGCTCCTAGAGCGCCATAAAGGATTTATCCTGTAGTGCTGTGCCTTATCATAAAAAAAAAAAAAAAAAGAAACTTAAAATGTGGAGAATTAGATTAAAAATTAACATTCCAATAAAACGAAGGAAACAATTCCCATTTGTTAGCATTGCGATGCTAATAACTTTGCAGCAGGTAAATATTACATAGAATACATTAGCAAAAGCAGATAAATATATAAATTGTCATGTGGAAATATCTTATTTTACGAAGCAAGTAAAGAATACCAACATATAAATAGTTTAAAGAGAAAAAGAGACATAATAAACGCAAATATTGGAAATAAGTATAGAATGCTTGCCAATTCAGTTTCTGCAGTTGAGAAGTAAAAATACCTTACAACCTCATTGACAGGCATGTCAGTTTAAGATGACAGACATGACAGACTGTATATAGATAAAAAGAAAGGTAGGGGTAGTTATAGTATCAAATAGCATCAAATAAGATATTACTACCTGGATATGAGGACCAAGCACATACAAAATGTCTAGATAACACGGGTGTTTCCATAAAAACTCCCAGGCCAGTTATTTCGAAAACTATAAGTGACATGTAAATTCTGTAAACCAGTTTGTTTTTAGCCTCTATGATTGGCTTCACAACTGTGTAAAAATTGTGTTTAAATAATACAAGATATAGGTGGCGCCATGGTGCAAAGAATTTTTACGATTTTTGTTTTTGTATTTTTTCGAATATTTCAGTTATTTTTAGTGTTCTTTCTTATTTCCCAAAAATTTATTTCATTTGCTTTAGTCGTTTCAGTCGTCGAGCAATAAATTAAAAACGATAAAAATCGTTTTCCACGCCTTGAAAAAATTATTAAAAAAAACGGCTGTTTTGTCTGAGATACATAGTATGAACTTGAATACAAGAGGTCTAACGATACTCTGGCATCAAATAGTTTTATCTTATTTTATACAGGGTGTCTAAAATTTAGTTCCATAAATGACAATTTTCAAACAAGTTTTTCTTAAGATTTCGAAATTAACCACCTTGTATATTATTTTACTTTCTAATGCAGAATTTAAATACAAATATTTTTTTGTATAACAGGTGTATCAAATTCTGGAAAGTAAAGTATTACAAAAAAGATCTACCCTTACGAAGTATACTTTATCGGCTAATATTTAATTTTAAAAAATGAGTTTTTCAAAGGAACAGCTTATTGACATGACTTTTGTAATGGGGAACAGTGATAAAATTGTTTTCTAGCAAGTAGAATGTAAGCAACTCAGTTTCCCGAAAGACGCCATCCAGAGCCAATAAGCTTTAGCAGACTGCTTAAGCGTTTTCTTGAAACAGGAAGCGTAGATTACAAAAAAGATGAAAGGATAAAAACGGTTACAAATGAGGTAAATCAATTAGCAGTTTTGTTGACAGTTACAGAAAATCCAAATATTAGTCAGGCACGTACGAGAGAAGAAGTCGGAATAAGTTAAAGGTAAGTTCAGAGAATTTTAAAAATACATCATTTTCATGCATACCGCATTTAACTGCACCAGGCTCTGAGTGAAAATGACTGTCAGTCAGAGTTGAGTTTTGTTAGTGGGCTCGATACCTCCTTCAAGAAAATTCATTATTTTTTATCAACGTTTTATTTTCTGATAAGGCCACATTCCACAACAATGATTAAGCTACCGATAATCCAAGAATCATACGACAAATGGACTACCAACATTATTGATCAATAAATGTTTTGGGAGAAATTCTTAGAGAACATCTGGTGGGCCCTTACTTTCTTACCGGTCAAATGCATTTCGAATTTTTAACAAACGATTTACCTGTATTACTTTTAAATTTACCACCAAATAAGCAGGCACAAAATATGCGATTACAGCAGGATGGAGCTCCAGCCCATTTCTCGCGACTGGTCAGAGCTCTGTTAGATAACACTTACGAAAATAGCTGAATTGGAAGGAGTGGACCAGTTAGGTGGCCTGCAAGATCGCCCGATTTAACCAAAATCGACCTATTTCTATGTGGGTATGTAAAAGACACTGTTTATACGAAACGTCCGACAACTGAGCAGAACATGCGACAAAGCGCTTGCAACAATTACAACCGCTATGCTCCAAGATGTGGAAAAGTCTTTTCAAGCAAGGATAGACAGACGCCTTGAACAAAATGGAAGACATTTTGAACATCTTTTAAGGTAAATGCGTTACTGTAAAAATCTATTTTTTAAATAAACACGGTTGTGTTTCCATGGCTGCCTAGATCTTTTTGTAATACTTTACTAATGAAATGGGCAAATTTATGGTTTTGGGTAAATATCTTGAAAACGGTCCAGAATATTTAAACACTTGTAATACAAAAAAAATATTTGTATTTAAATTCTGCATTAGACAGTAAAACAATATACAGGGCAGCGGCGGATTCAGGGGGGGGGGGGCGAATTTTGTTTTGCCCCCCCCCCCCTGAGCCTTAATCGCGGCTTAAGTCGCAAAGCCGATATACGACATACGCTTTCTGAGACCAGAAATTCTAGAGAAATAAATATAAGGAAAGGTTTATAGTCAGTCAACTTTACATACTTAATTATTAATATAATATAAAACAAGCTAATGCCTAATATAAACAAATCTATTTTTATGTATTAGGTATTAGGTATTGCTTTTAAAAATTAACAAATCTCAACATTGTGTTACCGCGGTATATATGTATTGTATTGATAACTGCCGAGTGCTGATGCCGCCAATGCCGCCGGAACGGATCAAAAGAGCAGGATCTAGGTACTTTTAACTCGCCGAATACTGAGAAACACTGCAAATTCCAGCCCGCCGGAAACCCCCGGCCACCCGTAGAAGAGTAAAACACGTAAACAGGCGTTACTCGCGTTAGTAAAGCTGTTGGAATTTTTATTTCTTAATTGTAGCTCTGTTATTTTATTAATTTATTGGTGTCGAGTGAGTGAGTTATTGTTTGGATGTGAAGTTTCACAATTACCTTATAATGAGTGCTAATGAAAATAAAAAAAGGAAGGCAGGGACAATTGACAGCTTTTTTAAACGAATGAAAAATTTTGAAAATAAGCATGATGGTAGTGAACCAGTTGAAACTGTAAGTACATTTTAATTGTTTTTATACAGAGTGTCTACGTAAGCTCGAATCGCATGGAAAACAACTTTCTTATTATTAGTTTTAAGAAAAAAGTTATTTTTCATTAAACGTTTATGTTTCTGCATAGTCTAAAAGTTAAAATGAAAGTCAATGTCAAAATTTTGCAGTCGTATGTCGTATGCGAGGTTTTTCAAAAAATATAAATTTGATATATTATTGACGATAAGCTCGAGTCGCCCCCCCCCCCCCATCCCCTCAGCAAAATCCTGGATCCGCTACTGATACAGGGTGCTTCATTTGAAAATATTAAGAAAAACTAGTTTGAAAGGTGTCATTTTTGGAGCCAAATTTTGGACACCCTGTATAAAATACGATAAAACTATTTAATGTCAGAGAATCGTTAGACCTCTTTTATTCAAGTTCACACTATGTAGCTCGGACATGTAATACGTGTTCTGTCATATTCACATCACACCGTTGATACTGATTCTGGGCTTAGGCCTATTTGTATCTCCAGTTATTTAATAAATAAGTCAATATTGATTTTCTTAAGCAATTTAGTCCTAGGTGTATGTGTAGTCCTAGAAGTATGTTTCGCTTTGGCTCCACTAAGAAAAAAACCCTTGCGCACTAGTTCCAAAATATGTTAGTTTCCTCCTTTCTGAGTATCACAATTTAATAGACAAAAACATTAAAAACGTCGATGAGCTAAGTAATTATTTATTGTAAAAGTCTGAAACTGTAAATGTCAAATTACACTTATGCGATTTTCGAAAGGTACCTCCTTTTTCATACAGATTCGTATTTAATTACTATAGAATTATCAAAACAATTATTTTACTGAAATAATAAGGGTCAAAAAATCAAATATTAATACAAATATTCCCATTAAATCTCATCTTCGCGGACATTTTTTCCGGTTAGCCAGGTTTTACACGTCAAATATGGCGGCGGTCGGTATCCGTTTATCATTTTCCATTATCAATCTGTCCAGCAAGTGGACCCAGACGTTGCCTGATCTTCCTGCGGATTTATCTTGTGACATGGGAATCCAATCAAGGGGCAGAGGCGCAGGAGGGACAATTTTAATATTTGAAATATTATTAAAACAAGTTATAATGGTTATTTTCATGTTTCCGAAATGTCTGATGGACATTTAGAAAAATTTTACCTCCCATTTTCCTGTCCCTTTTCTTTTCGTTAGACTCGATCCTTGGACGCGTTTCGCCGTATTACGGCTCATCGGCAAGGCTATAGAGTCTGACGAAAAGGAAAGAGACCTCACAGTGCATTTCAACACATAATGTAACGATACGTATAGATATGCGATTTTACATCGCGTTTTCGGTTCACAGAAACCGACAATTGGCTTTAAGCGCCACCTGACATCAGATACCCGCTTATGCGGGTTGCATTCCAGCGTTTGGTCTTCTCTAAGTCCTCGCTGGTCTGGTTGGGTGGATAGCTCGACTGCTCCGAGATGTCGCCACGTGCAACATCTCGCATATGTAAATATTAAACCGTTTTAACTATTTTAAAAACTTCTTAAATACCATGGTGTTTATTACTAATATCAACGTTCCCCTTACTTTATTTGTAGGGTTTGAATCGCCTTACCTCCCGTTTGACTTATTAGCACAGTAATTAATTTGTTGAGACATATTGAAGTCACGTTCTAAAAACATAAGCTCCTCTATGAGTATTGGTTTAACTATACACATGTAGGCGACGCTGGGTTCATAACAAATTGGTAATCTCAAGGGGGTTTAATTTGGGAGCTGGTTCAATGCCAGCAACCTTACCCATAATATTTCTCAGATTTATATAGTTGCCAAAGATACTGCAATAACTTAAAAACTAAAGCAACAGTGACTGATAATTGTGAAGTTGCAGTGCTACATCAAAGTTCTACAAAAATGTTTTTCGGATGGAAGAATTCGTTCATTCAAGAACGAAGGCCATTTTTTTCACAGAAAGTTGGACTAAAAAAAAGACAGAATAAAGGCTAAACGTCAATGAGATGAAGACAAAGTGGTAAAGGGAAGTCAAATATCCTTTTGCGCCCAAAATTAGAACGGAGTAAAAACCCAGACAACAGATTTCAGCAAGTAGACAAGGAACTCTATTCAATTTATTCTTTAATAAACACAATAAACAGACGTATAAAAACAAAACTGTTAAAATCCTGGCGAGACGTACGGGGCACCATCATGGTGTACGACTCAGAAAAAAATCCCATATCTACTTCTTATCATTCAAACTCACGTTCACTCGACACCCAACTCAACATGCAGGCAACCCAGACACTGATGACTGCCCCAACCGCCAACACACTAGAAATCACTGAATAAATGACAGAACTAGGACTTAAGTAGGGTTTTCTCGAAATCCAGTGAACTACGTCACAACAAAAGCTGCTGTGTGAACAAAACTCAAAAAATACGAGGAGCATCGATAACTGGGAAGTTAATGACCAGTGCATGACTTAGAAATCATATAAGATTACAGGGATACTTGCTTATACAGTTTGCACGAATAAAAGATGCATTGCACCTTCGAACACTTTTGACAAAAGCACCATTCTGCAGGAGACTAAAAACAAACGGATGAAGGTTATTTTGATCGGTAGCTAAGATCATAAATTTACCAAGTCATCCATTCCGCATCTCTAACACATTTCGATGGCACTATTACTACCACAGCAAGGGAAAAAGCAAACTTACTGATGGCTTATTCAAAGGTTAATGTTAAAAAAAAAGCTCCAACCAACATTTACACAGTTGAATCGAGAATGTTCAAAATTGTTTTCCGGCAGTCAAGAAGCCTCTGGTCCTGACAAAATTCCATGCAGTTATTGTTATTTAGATATGCACCGATACACTGCCTGTACTGCAGCTATCGGGCTGTATGAAGTAGGGTTGGTTACATCAAATAAAAACATCGATGTTAACGTCGAAACTAGCCATTGATGTTTTTTTATTAATTAAGATTTTAGTCACATTTATTTTAAAACACATTTTTTTAAATTCTTCTGTACAAATACAAAAACAGTCGCACAATATAAAATGCAGTGGCACACTCTACGTTGTTTTTTAATATTATTAAAAGTATTGCTCTCCTTGAGCCTATATGCAGGAGATAAATGACATTGAATGGACATACTTCTAAGTATTAGGTGTAACAGAAAAAATACCAAATCAGTAAAGCGTATCACTCTGTGTGTGAATCTGGGAACATTTTTAGTTTCTATACAAGCTAATCAATATAGTCTCAACTATTATGGTGTAATCTCACTGTCAAAAAAATCTGCTGGTAATTTTGGTCTTCTTGAATAGATTTTCACTACTACTAAGTAATCAAATGCGAATTTTCCGGGCAAACTTTAAACCCTCTTTCTCTTATTTTTGCAAAAACTTTCACAATGTGAAAGATACACATTAGGTATTATATATATATAAAACAAAACAAAATATCTTCACTCACCAACAGCCATTACGCCAATAAACACAACCGACGCCACAATGCCACAACTTCATACATTTATTGTAATAACGTGTAATATTCGTATTTTGTATTTGTATGCCGTTCCAGCCGTTCAATTACGGTTCAATAGTTCACTGTTACTGGTTACTGGTCAATTTTAAAAATAGGACAGGCCGACAGGGGAAACCCAAAAAAAGTTAACCTATGTTTACAAATATTACTATGAATGTTAATTGTTATAGGTAATTTAAATAACTACAACAACAAGTTCGGTAATGGGTTATACCTTTGACCGTATCCTTTTTTATTGAAGTCAATGATAAGTTATGTGGATATTTCCTTCTAAACTACGTCAAACCAGTCAATACCCAAGCCAGCCTGTGAGTTACGCATACAAGAAGATTGCAAATTTCCAAAATTGGCCATTCCAATAATACTGTTTTGCTTTTTGAGCCTAAGAAAATAGAATTTGCACATGTGTCAGAATATCGTTATCCTATCGTACGCAACAAATAAATGTACACAACTTGTGTTTGTTTACTGATAAATTTCCACAAAGTCAATAATTTTCTTTGCTTAATATTTTTGAATTACCTATGCCAATTTCCTTTTACATATTACAAAATCTACAGGTCCCGCCACTGATCAACCACCAATCCGGAGAAAACACCTTACTTTTGACTCGTTGGAGTCCACGAGGAGATAATCGAGTAGTCTCCCTCGAGCATGCCATCTATCATTTATTAATATTACCAGAAGGGCCACGTGATTTATAACGTCGCAGTGCCGCCGAGACGTGGCGGATTACAGTAATTTTGCCGGGTTTATTGTTTTAAATTGGGGGTTGGATTGAATAAAATTATTCGGGAATACTGGGGGGAGCAGGTAGAACTTTAAACGACACGCGAACTTTGAGTGATTCGCATTTGATATAAGCAATTTAATAGAAGCCAGGTGAAATTAATGTAAGGGTAAATTGAGTAAAGTAGTAGTCATTATTTAAAACTTTACTTGAGTCCTATGTTTAATACCTATAATACAAACATCTCTTTTTTTTCCACATTGTAGTTCATGTTTATATTTTCTTTACATGTCTATTATATGCTTTTAGGAATAATACATGGAAAAAGTGATGAACTCTCTTTAAATTTTGTATGTAGAATAGTATTTAGCTCCAAAGATACTTCAGACGTTACGTATGTAACACTAAAATTTGTTTCATTGGGATACATTGTTTTACGATTCGCCTGGCATACCGTCATGGGTCAAATGTATTATAATAGGACGGACATCATCTAGTCGTATTGTAAAATAATCACTCACAGGTTCCTGTTGACTATTTCACTAGAATGTTTTACACTGGCAAAATGTCATAGCAACGGCCTGTTTTCTACTGGAAAAATTACTACCTGCACCTACCTGGACAAAATTAACATGTGATTTTTACAGCGGCAAAATTTTAATATTTGATCGAAAGAAATTTTGTTACCATGGTTCTGTTTATTATTTAAAATGTCATTGTCTTATTTCTTGTTAACAAACGTCAGATTAGTTCAGTTCAAAAATGAGTGTTTCTGAAGAAAAAAACAGATTTGGAATACAATTCATTACAGTCATGTCGAATACCACTCGAGAAAAAATTGTGTAAGCAAAATTGTTCTGAAGGTTTTATTCAAGTTTGTTGCTTTTCGGCAATTTCGCTCATGACTTTTTCGACAAAATCACTCGCCTCACGGCTCGTCATTTTGTCAAAAATGTCATTCGCGAAATTGCTAAGCAACAAACTTTCATATCTTTTGCCGACAAAATTTTTCTCCTGTGATATTATACAGTGCGTCCATAAAGTCTTGCACAAATTCATTTAAAATTCAGGTATTTACTTTTTAAAAACGCTCGGACACGTCAATTAGTACTTTTGTTTGCGCATTTTTTAACGTAAAATGTTTTTATACAGGGTGTCGCACGTATGAGGTATGAGGTCATCAATAAATGTGTTTAAAATAAATTTTCAAACGTCAATATTTCGGAAACCGTGATTTCCAGAGGTGTTAAGTGTTCATCATAGAATTCAAAATTGATATAATATACAGGGTGTTCCATTAAAAAAAATCCTTGATGACCTCATACCTCATACGTGCGACACCCTGTATAAAAACATTTTACGTTAAAAAATGCGCAAACAAAAGTACTAATTGACGTGTCCGAGCGTTTTTAAAAAAAGTAAGCCCCTGAATTTTAAATGAATTTGTGCAAGACTTTATGGACGCAGTGTATATGACAATAAGACTAACAAGCGGCAGGCGTATTATAATACGCTCAAAATCTAGTTGTAAGATTCTTAATGTTTTGTATCGTATTATAATACGCCTAGTCATATTAAAAGAGCCTAGGCCTATTATAATACGACTGATTTTAAAATAAGCCTACCACATATACAGGGTGTTCGCGTATATTTTGCCCAATAGGTATCTCCATAATTATTGGTTTTAGAGAAATGGTTAGATTAGCAAAGTTATTGCATTTTCACCGAACCTTCAGAAAATGAAATGAACAAAAACAACTGAGTATCGGAAGTGACAGTTTTTTCAAATGGAGTACCCCCTATTTTTTCATTGTATCAGTTAAATAATTTTATCCTCTTTTTAAATATAAAGTGGTTGTTGGGGTTATTTTCTACCGTTTTGGAATTATACAAAAATATAATAGAATTATCATAATCCTCATTAAAATTTTGTAAATGGCTCATGCTACTTATAGCAATACCTGTCACCTTGACTAAATCGCACTTGACAACTTCTGTCTACTTGACAAGTTTTAATAAACGTTGTCAAAATCAGGGTCTAAATTAGATACTCTGAAGAGCAAAAGTTCGAAATTCTTAAAATATATATCAAATGTGGACAAAGCAAGTAAGAAGCCAACGCGAATTCAGAAGGCAACATCCACATTTAGTAATTCCTAGCGAAAACACTTTCCAAAATGTGTTTCGTCAACTTTCTGAGCGAAAAACATTGTCGGATACTTGAGGATGAAGAACTCGCTCTTCTTTTATATTTTCAAGGTAATTTTTATTTGTTTTTGTATTTGCTTCGTATCATTTAGAAGCTTAATTTGTTTTCAGAAAATCCACAAAATTCCATGAGGAACTGTGCAAGATATCCTTAATCAGTAGTTTTTAAAATTCTGAAACGGCATAAATTTCACGACTATAAATTCAGAAAAGCTCAAAAATTAGCAGAAGAACAGAAGCAAAGACGTTTGGAGTTTTGTCATCACAAGACAAACATCCTCAACAATAACGCCATTTTGTTTGAGAACATTATATGGACCGATTAATTTTCTTTTAATACGGCTTCAGCTCCAAACCCCAAAAATACACACTTCTGGGCATCGCTGAATCCGCATCGTACAGTTGAAGTAATACGTTCTGGGTGGGTATCAGTAAATGTGTGGTGCGGCATAGTGCAAAACAGAATCATCGCTCCAATTTTCATTGATGGATCTTTAAATAGAGTTAGATATCGTGAAATGCTTGCACATGAAATAGAAGATATTCTTAAAACTTTACCCTTAAACGCCGCAAGGAATTTTATAGGGCAGCAAGATGGTGTTCCATGTCATAGTGTTCTTTCAGTTAGAGAATACCTCAATGAGAATTATGACATTTGGATTGGTCGTGGAGGAAAGATTTCATGGCCTCCCAATAGTCCTGACTTAACACCATTAGACACATTTCCTTGGGGCTACCTCAAAGACAAGATATCTGCATCTAGACCAAATAGTGTTGCCGATAAACAGGAACAAATCCAAATTGAAATTGACTTTCTCAACTTCGGTAGGCCAGCTATGATTGCTAATGCAATTGAAAAACTAAAAGAGGGTTACCAATCCTACATTTTAATGAACGGTGACCATTTTGAGCAATGATAAGAAGAATAATAAGAAGAAGAGGTTATTCCTTGCTGGACATGTTAGAGGGAGATCCTGGTACTTCTAGTCGAAAAATTGCAAATACTTTAAATGTAAGTGATGCGACTGTTTGAAAAATCTTTAGAGACTATTTGTTGTACCCGTATCATATACAACGCTTTCAGGTGCATCTTCCTGATGATTTGCCTTCACGGATTGCGTTCTGTCAAAGGCTTTTACCCACATTGCATTGGTTCAAATCTCTTAGCTACTGATTATTTTTACCGATTAATCGAATTTCTCAATAAATTTCCCAACAACTATGTGTGGACTGATGGAAATCCACATGAGGTTCTGGAAAATCGTTTTCAACATCAGTATCCGTTGAACGATTGGGTTGGAATTGTGGGTGACTGTCCAATTGGACCGGTTTTTCTACCCGGAAGACTTTCCGGCGAGGTGTATCGCAACTTCTTGGAACAAACGCTACCTCAGTTTCTGGAGGATGTACCATTGACAATAAGAAATGCAATGTGGGTTATTTACGATGGTGACCAGCGCATTTTAGTGTCGTTCTTCGTGAGTTTTTAACATTTAATTAAGGAGATCGCTGGATTAGTTGAGGTGGATTATTTCCTATGGACATCTAAATTCATTGGTTTATGCTATCCAGTGGAGAATGTGGAAGATTAAGGAAATTGGATAATTGCTGAGTGTAACTCAATAAGGTACAACCCTGGTGTTTTCACAAAGGTTCGATAGTCAATGAGGGTAAGATTGGATTATTACATTCTAGCTGAAGGAAGCCATTTTCAGCATTTCTTGTAGATTAATAAACTTTCTATGTAATTTTTGGTAATAAATTATTGTCGAAAAACTTTCCCGCTCCGTATCTCCGAAACAAAGTGGATTTTCAAGAATCATCAAAAGACGACACCCTTTATAAATATACAGACAAACATTTTTTAAAATTATTATTAAGACATTACTTGTACTTTTCTCAAGAAAAAACGTTTGTGTTTTCGCCATAATAGGCAAGGATTTGCTGTAACATTGTCAAAATGAAATTGCGGGTGTTTTATAACCCAAACGTTATGGTCTTATCGCTTTTTCCTAAAGCTGCCCCAAAGTGGCTTTAATGGACGAAGTGCCACTTTTACAGCACCAGCTACCATCTGAGATGTATATAACATTAAAAAATCATTGAAATGAGCTTCTCGGCTTTCTTATTTTTAAGGAAAAATATTTATTCTTTTTAGGGGTTGCTTGGGCTATTGTTTTAATAATAAATAGGAATTGGGTAGGTTTATAGGGAGCAGGGAGCAAATCCCCTCGATTCTAATAATCTTACTTTATACTATGTAAACATCCAGAGCAGCGGACAAGAAATAGTGTTGTTGAAATGAATTGATTCGGCTGTTACTTGGTGGAAATTCATTATCACTTTATAATAAATGGTAAAAAACAATGTTACACTTTTCAGAAATATACAAGTTTTATTATTTAACTTGACATGTTTCGCAACACTGTTGATTCTTCAAAGGAGTACAAAAGAGTGATATTTTAAAAACTAAATAGGGTATACATTTTAAAGTAAGCAGGTATACAAGTTTAACTGAAGGAAAAACATATATTTACAAATTAATTAATTATATTCAAAAAAGGTGATGAGTTCAAGTCTAATTGATCATTAAGTTGAGTATTGTGATTTTTATATTTGTTTATTTCCAAGGATTCAAGCTGAGTTAATTTTAAATTTTTGTTTTCAGTATGTAAGATATTGTAGTTAATGTTAAATGTGTAGTTTTCTTCTTTCAAACGGTTACAATAATTTGAATCAGTTTTGTTTTTTATGAAACTAGAGTAATGTTCGTTGACACGTTTTTCAAAATTTCTGCCAGTTTGCCCTATGTAAACTTTGGGGCAATCGTTACATTTTAATTGATAAACACCAGATTTTTTCGGGCAGGGACGAGTTCACTCCCGGCCTGACCAGGTGGTTTTTCCATGGGTCGAATTCACTCCCAACATAGGTCGAGTTCATTCCCAAGCGAATATGCATTAAAGGAGGACTAAAAGGTATTACTTTTCAGAAATTGATACATTGTTGCCAAATAGTATTTTTATCCATGAAAGCACGGTGAGTTAGTCATTTATTTTTTCTTAGGAAAGAAAAAACGTACTATGTAAAAGATATTAATAAATCACAGAATAACTAATTGCAAAATTTAGAGAACTCATTATTTTAATTAACATTAACTATAATTAACAAGAGATTATCAGCAAATTGATTCATATTTGGGGGAGGAGTTAAATAATAGAAATAATAAACCCTTAGTGTGATTCTTTATTAGTTGCACATACCAAATTGAACATACCAAATTTGTTTAAAACGAAGTGATTTATAGTGTGTGTAATAAAAGTTTGCAATGGCACTTTAAAAAGATGGGCTTGTACGTCCCGGAAACCGCCGTGCAAGGCATTTGTTAAAACTAAACCAGACAGTGTTGAAGTGATAGAATTTTGTTTATTCCACAACCATGACAAAATATCTGAAGAAATTCTGAACAGGCAAACTATAAGCAATTCAGTGAAAATGAAAGCAGTTGAAGATGTTTCGGCAAAACCAATGGCTTAATCAGAAAGGAGCTAAGAGAATCCCAATGTGAAACTATTACCACTTCTGACGTTGAAAGAATTAGAAAAAATATGTATGTTGCTAGGTCTCAAACTGCACCAAAACTTCCTAAAGATATCTTTGAATTTCATAATTTACTAAATTCTGTAGAAACAAAAACAAATAGAGGTGAACGTTTTCTTCTAAAAAATGACGAAAAAAATCATGTAATCATGTTTTCATGTAAAAGTAAATTTCTTGCTTTAACAGAAATATCGGAATTATATGTTGACGGCACTTTTGAATATTGTCCGAATTTTTTTTTACAATTATTTACCATTCATGGTTGCAAAAATGGTCATTATGTTCCTCTCGTTTTCTTTCTTTTAAAAAATAAAAACACTGCTTCATATAAATTAGCTTTTCATTATTTCAAAGAAGCATACCTCTCTGTAACCGGTCACGAGTTTTTCCTAAAAATCATAACTGCAGATTTTGAAGCAGCTATACATAAAGCGATTCGGAAAATGTTCCCAACTACTGAAATTAAGGGATGCCTATTTCACCTGGGTCAAAGTTGGTTTAGAAAAATTCAACAGTTGGGTCTTGCCAAAGAGTATCAGTTAAAAAACGGTGCAGAAACAGAGGTAACTAAATGTCTAACTTATATATTTGGTTTACCATTTCTAAAAGCAGAAGACGTTGGGGAGTGCTTTGCTCTAGATATCGTTTCAATTCAACCAGAAAATGAAAAGTTGGTCAAATTTAATGACTATTTGGTTGAAAATTATATAGAAGAAACATCAGCTTTTCCTCACATTTGGGCTGAAAACTCGTCGTCTTTGAAAAGGACAACAAATGCATGCTAGTCTTTTCATTCTCGTTATAATGCATCATTTTACAATGCACATCCAAATTTTAATCAATTTTTAAATGTTCTTGTAGATTTCCAACTAGATACTTATATTAAGCTTCAAAGTATTAATACCGTCGCGAAAGTATACGATCGGAAAATAGTATTAAGAAAAAACTTAAATTGTATATATTTGTATAAGTAAAATCTTTATATCATATTTTTTTTCGGAATTTTTGTACGGAATCGGAATTTTCTGATTTTTTTTTATAAAGTTTGTATACATAAAAAAATTTTATTTTTTTACTTTGCTACTGTTTTATTTTAAGAAATAAAATAACTTTGGCGAAAAGAATGACTTGGCAACAGTGTTTAGATTTTAAGGTATCATAAATACTTATTCTAATTACGGTATAAAATCGTCTGGGAGTGAATTCAACCATCACCTTTTTGGAAGTCAGGTAATATTTATATTTTGGGAGTGAACTCGTCTCCTCCGTTTCTTTCCTTTATTAAGTATAGTTTTATTATTTTTAATGTGTTTTCCTAAAGTATTATTTGTTTTGGGCGATATTAATATTCAGATTTTTAAAAAAGTTTTTTTATTTTAGTACTTATGTGGCCAAACTTAATTTATAGCATTTTTATATACTTTTTTATTTCGTATTTTATCTATTGTTTTCGTGCAATACCCATTATTTACTGCAATTTGTTTAATAATGTTTAATTATATTTGAAAGTTATTTTTGTTTAAGGGTAATGTTACTAATCGATGTAGCATACTAAAGAAACAAGCTAATTTATGTTGTATTGGATGGCAAGACGTCTTGTGTATTAGTATCAGTATGAGTAGGTTTATGGTAAATAGAGATAAAGTCTGTGCGTTTTAAGAAGTCCGATATCGGATTAAATTACCAAGGGATGTTATCGCTTTTAAAACAGTAAGTCGGTTAAGTTACAATATCTTCGCACCTTCGCTATACTTGAGTTACTTTATTTTAAATAAGTAGTTGTGCTTTTCACTTTTAGTTTGTTTCTCATTATGTGTGAATTAAAATCAGTTATTAAGCAAAGTTATGGAAAATGTTCAGCAAGGTGGCACATCGCCTAGAAGGCATTTATCTCCAGGTGAACGCCGTTTGGTATTACAAGTGGAACGTTATTTTACTTTAGAAAAGATAACTCGGGCCCGTTAGAGTCTGTTATGCCTCTTACCATACGAGACTCGAAGAGAAATTCCCTACAAGCAGCTGGAAAAAGGAAGAAATAAAAGAGTGGTTGTCAAAGAAAAACATAAACCATGAAAATTTATATTTAAAAAGTGAACTTTTAAGCAAGTGTAAAGAGCAGTCATTTAAAAAAGTATGTTGTTGACGAATTAGCCCTCAAATATTGACATCAAGTTTTGAGATTGCCGCCCTACCATTGTCATTACAACGCAATTGAATTGGTATGGGGTATTAGCAAGAACTATTATGACAAACATGCCTGTAAAAATATCGGTAAGCCTAGCGTTATTAGTTATGGGAGGAGGCGCTTAGCCAAGCGGGCAAAGAAAAATGGCGGAAATGCATTGAACACACAGAAAAAATTATTTTTGAGTCTCATGAGACAGAACAGGTTATAGACGAAGTAAGACCGTTAATTATTACGAATGATGATGATGATGACGATGATGTTGATTCTGATGAGTCTGAAAGCATGGGTGAAATTTCAAATGCAGAGGAAGACTACTTTTAGTAGTACCTATCTACAAGTAGGTACGTTCTGTCGCAATACTACAAAATCGGTTCTTTTTAGAACCAAAACTTTATAAAAAAGAATTCGTAAAACTAATTTCTCTGAATACTACAAAAGCTAAAAAATTATTATTTTTCTTTACCTAAACTAATTTTTTATTTACTTTAAATTATTTTATTTAGAAAATGTAATTCATCAACATCCAAAATTACCTTCAATATAATTTATTGTTTGAGAGCCACCGACATAATGCTCAAGAGGTTTTATGGCTTAGCGGACTTCTTAAAACGCACAGACTTTATTATGTTTATTATCGGATTTTTCAATAGTTAATTGAGTTGTTAATTTCTTTTTCTGTTGTAAATTTTATATTGTTATGTATGTTATTTATGAATTCTAAGAACTGACCTAGTGGTCTTTCTATACCTATGAAACAATCTAATACATCGTCCACAGATCCATACTATTCCATACCAATAAAGAAATTTACGGAAGAGTAAACGTTTCAAAATAATAGACTCTATATAGTCCATAAAGATTTCTGCTAAGAGAGAACTTAAAGGGTTACCCATAATAAGGCCTTCTTTACTTGTATATAGTTCGTTATTAAATTCGAAATAGTTTTGTTCTAAACAAACCTCTAGGGTGGTTTTTGAATTAAAAAAATCTTAGATTTTTTAGATCCTACTAAATATATAAAATTAAAAATAGACCCTACAAACAAATAACTAAAAATTATAAAACACACTATTAATACTTGTAAAAGTTTGTTTCTTCAAAAGGATTTACCCAAATTAACACTCATGAATCCCCTATACCCTAAGTTATACTCACTTTTAAAAATTCATAAAACAGGTAACCCAATTAGACCTGTGGTCTCATTTTGTTCAGCTCCATCTTACAAACTCTCCAAACATTTAACCGATATCACTAAAACAAACACTAATTGTCCTGCAAAATTCTCTATTAAGAATTCTTACGATTAACAACAAGATCAAAAACATTATCCCACCAAGTAACGCCAATTTTGTTTCCTTTGACATTATAACTTATTCCCTAATATTCCTGTAATCGACACTATAATATTAGCCGAAAAACTATTATTAAAAAATAATGTTAACCTTATTAAAAAAGAGGGAACTATGAACACCCTAGAGCAGGGGTCGGCAACATTTAAGCCCGCCCATGTGCAATTTTGAACAAAGCCAAAGTCCCACTATACAAAACTGTATAATTTTTATACGAATAAATAATGTATAAAATTGTTAAAAGTAATAAAGAAGGTAACTAATAAAATAAAAAAATGATCAACAATATTTTTAAAAGTTTTAATCAAAAAGGAAACATAGCACAGACTTTACTGTTAAACGAAATATATGTTTTTTTATAAGGCAACAGTTTGTTTAAAATTTGAAACGTTTTCAGTGCGATCCTTGTCCTTGTGTTTCTCGCGAAAGCTTTTCTATTTCTGGTTCATGTCTAGTTACTTTTAATATTACACACGCCTCTGAATTTTCTATTGTTAGCCTACTTCGATATGGATTCAAAATGATTTTCATATGGGAAAAACTTGCTCACACATATAGGACGATCCGAATGCTGAAAGCATTGCAAATGCCACTTTTTTTATAATAAATTTAAAATATTTGGCAAACTAGCCCAACAATTCAGAATTTCGTTTGATTTATCCTGAGGATCACCCTCTAAAACTCTTCTTAGTTCCACAAATTTTGTCTTTCATAACTCGAAGTTCCTAAATTCAATATGCTGAAGCTCAAAATCTTGAATTTCCATCCATGCGAAAAGGGAATCATTAAAAGGAATGCTAGTCAAATCCATTAAGTCTGGTTTTATCAAGAAGGTGAACATGTGACCATGTTTATCAAAATCTTGGCCTCTTTCAGAAAATTCTTCTTTCAGTGAAGTCATGTAGTTTAACATTTCCTCATTAAATGCAGCATCATCACAAATACTAAGGTTGGGTAAGTATGTTTTTAGATTTGGAAAGTATTTATGTATGGGAGGTAATATCGCGAATAAATGCATCTATTTTCATTTTAAAAGACTTCCAGGAATCATACAAATCTAGAACAGTTTGACCCGATCCTTGCAACTTAAGGTTTAGTTCGCCAAGATGATTTGTAATATCAGTTAGGAACATCAATTTACAAATCCATTATTTATTATCTAGTTCAGGAAAGACTTGAACATGTTTTTTTTTGCAACAAAAATGACCTAATTTCTCCCAAACATTCCACAAATCTAGAAAGGACTTTACCGCGGCTAAGCCAGCGTATATTGCTGTGTAATGGAATATCTGAATATTCACTTTCCATTTCTTGTAAAAATTACTTGAATTGTCTGTGAGTTAATGAATAATGCAATGAAAATTCAAATCCCTTATATGTCCCGATCATAGTGGGTGCGCCATCTGTAGTTATGCAAAAAATCTTAGTTAGGTCTAGTCCCCGTTTCTGAAAATGTTTAACGAATTCTGATAGTATATCTTCGCCTCTTGTCGTTCCTTCCAATGGTAGCAGACAGATCAGTTCTTCATACACACGGTTATTGTCAAAGTACCGCGCAACGATTGCCAACCGGGAAATATCAATAACGTCGACACCTTCATCTAACGAAATACTAAATACGATATTCCGTTTAATGGCGTCGATCTGTTGTTTTCGTACATTTTCTGGCATTTCAGTAACTCGCCTCTCAATAGTCCGCGCTGATGCTGGTATATCTTTAATCCGGACCAGTATTGCTTGTTTATTAGGAAAATCATCAAACAATACATCCGCACTTCTCCGAAACGTTTGCTTCATAAATTCCCCATCAGTGAAAGGTCTTCCCTTTTCTGCCAAAGATTGTGCAATTTTAAAACTGCATTCGGTTGCTTGATCTTTCCCTTGACTAATTTTTGTAAAGAATGTTGCTTGCTTTGTATACTGAGCAACTGCTCTTCGGATTGTCTCCGTTCTATCAGCATTATCCTTAAACCCCGATTCATGTCTTGTTTGAAAATGTCGTTGAACACTAGATGTCCGGAATACTACGCTTTCCCGACATAATGCACATATGGCTCGATCTCTTTGCTGTACAGAACCATAATCACTTGTCCAAGAGCTTTGAAAGGGCTGAACGTCTACTTTCTGCTTTTTATCTGCCATAACACTAACGTTAATCGCGCACTTATTACGTTACAAGTTGATAAATAATGTTACGATTAACTATCCTGGGTCCGTCCAATAACAACACCTGGTACAACTTTTACCACTAAACTTTTATTTCGGAACTTATCTTTACAATAGCTCGTAACTAAACTAGACTAACTCTAACTGAATACACGCTTATATAATGGTAAATCCACCTCCCAGAAGTTTTCCGTATAACTGTGGCAATGCCGCTCACCGGGCGTTCGAAAAGCCGAAAATTACCTCCTCGCGTCTTCTATTTTCTAGAAACGTCCCGTCGCGGTCGCGTCGTTCTAGCCTGGCCTGCCATCACATAGCTCGGTCGAGCTACGTTGCCAGCTTGTGTACAGTTCCGTAGATTATTTTAAATTTACAATAAGTATCCTTAAAATTAAATCTTTAATATTATACACCAAACTTCACAAAGTTATGGGTGCCATTTTAAACTGCCAGGCGTGCCAAGTCTGGTACGCGTGCCGTAGGTTGCCGACCCCTGCCCTAGAGGTTTGTTTAGAACAAAACTATTTCGAATTACTGTATACAAGTAAAGGAGGCCTTATTATGGGTAACCATTTAACTCCTCTTTTAGCAGAAATCTTTATGGACTATATAGAGTCTATTATTTCGAAACATCCTCTCTTCAGTAAATTTCTTTATTGGTATAGATATGTGGACGATGTATTAGCTTGTTTTATAGGTACAGAAAGACAACTGGGTCAGTTCTTAGAATTTATAAATAACATACATAAAACATAACAATATAAAATTTACAATAGAAAATGAAATTAACAACTCAATTAACTTTCTAGACTTAACTATTAAAAAATCTGATAATAAACATGATATTATCTCTATTTACCATAAACCTACTCATACTGATACTACTAGACACAATACGTCTTGCCATCCAATACAACATAAATTAGCTTGTTTCTTTAGTATGATAATAATAATTTAGACGTTTATTTTAGCAAAAATCATGATACAAGTATAATATACAGAAAATATACCTAAACGTCCTTGACAGCTGCCGAAATATGCACACAAAGTGTACCTATTTGTATGGCAGTTTTTTTTTTCTCCCGTCCACTCTTGCGTTCACTAATATCTGCTTTGCTTTTGATTCACAAAATTGTCAATATCTTCACGAGAGATCACTTTTAAAAGCCATTCTGATATTACTTTCTTGAATCTAACAAAACTGTTACAATATATTATGTCCAGTGGGACAATGTTAAACAGTCTCGGGGTCAGGTATAAGAAGCTTCTCTGCCCATATGCCTTCTGACATTTTGGAGTTGCAACTCTATTTACTGATCTTAAGGTATAATTTACTGCAATGGAGCTTAGACATTCATGTGGTTTTTTAAAAGATCTCAAAATCATTCTATAACAGAAAAGCTGTCTCATATCCATCACACCACTCAAACGGTACAAGGAATCAGTTGGAAAGAGCCTGTTCTTGTCAAAGATTATCTTCAGAAACCACTTTTGCATAATCTCTAAACTTTTAATGTGTGCATTTAGCACACCGCCCCAACCTATAATACCATAGATAAAATGACTCTGAACTAACGCAAAGTACAAAATTTTCAACTTACCCACAGACAAGAATTTCTTCAAATATCCAAACTTTGGCAAGATGCCCCTCACCTTCTGAACAATATACTTAACATGTAAATTCCAACGAAGATTACTATCTATTACTACACCTAAATATTTAATGGACCTCGTAGCCTGTATTAAACAAGTGTTTACCACAATACCCTGGACATTTTTTGTGGCTTGTTCATGACAAGAGAAAAGCATGCATTTGGTTGTTTCAAAATTTACAGTTAGGAGATTATAATCAAACCACTTTTTAATATTACCAAACTCTCTCTCAGCCTGAGATATAACACCGTCCCAAGTTTTGTCTTTAAATATTACAACAGTATCATCCGCGAAGGATAGTATACGTCCAGTCGTGTCCATCCTCAATAATCCGTTGATGTAGAGGATGAAGAGAATCGGACCCAACACCGTCCCCTGAGGGACGCCATAGTTAACACGACCAGCGTCGCTAAGTACACCATCGATCCTTGTATACTGAATTCTATCACTTAGATAGCTTTTTATGATTTCAAATATTTTTCCTCTCAGGCCGTATCTCTCTATTTTTTCCAGTAATAACTGATGTGAAACTGTATCAAATGCTTTGGCCAAGTCGACGAAGACACACAGAGTAGGACTACTTTCATCAATATTTTTATACAGTTGTGATGTCAGCCCAGCAATTGCGTCCTCCGTCGACCTGCCCTCCATGAAACCAAATTGAGACTCGGAAATTAATTTATATTTTTTTTAAAATTTTAATATTCTATGTTTTAAAACCTTTTCAAAGATTTTTCCTATATTTGATATTAGAGAGACCGGCCTGTAGTTTATTATTTCTGACTTACTTCCACTTTTAAATAATGGAGAAATTACACCAATTTTGAATGCCTTTGGAAAATAATTTTTTTTCATACATTTATTTATTAAAAAACTTAAGTGAGGTGCCAGTGCTCCAGCTATTGTTTTCAATATCTCGGCACGAATGCCATCCCAGCCCGGAGATTTTTTTGGTCTCAAACTTTTAATGATCCTTCTTATCTCTTGTTCGGATGTACGACCCAAATACATGCTGTTCATGAGTTCAGGTGATGATACATCGATTAGTAACATTACCTTTAAACAAAAATAACTTTCAAAAAGAATTAAACATCATTAAACAAATTGCAGTAAATAATGGGTATTCCACGAAAAAAATAGATAAAATACTAATTAAAAAATTGTTTAAAAATGCTATAAATTTAGTTTTTCCAACTCTAAAAGAGAATAAAAACAATTATAAGGTTATCTCGTATATTGGCCACATAAGTACTAAAATAAAAAACTTTTACATTTACACATTAAAAATAATAAAACTATACTAAATAATGGAGGACATTAGTCAATCATTCCCGGGCACTAAGTTGTTTATGTTTGGTGACTTTAATTTACCAGATGCCATTTGGAGTAATGATGAGCTGGGTCTAACTGTTCAGTGTCCAGCAAACTCACATGCAGTGCACGTCGCGGAAAGTTTTGCCTTTCTTAATTTATTTCAAAATAATAGTATTGCAAATAATCGCAATGTTTTCTTAGATCTAGTTTTTAGCCACTTTGCTTTTTTAGATGTATGTACAGCAGATGATATTTTGCTCCCAACAAGTATTCATCATGTCCCTTTTGTGTTTTATCTCCCAAGTGTAAATATTAATAGCTTGAGGTGTGACGAATGCTACTGGGACTTTAAAAATACTAACTTTAGAGCTATAAATGATTATTTTGCATCGGTCGACTGGAGGGGCATTCTGGGCCCGTTATCTGATATTGATCAAGCTACGAAATTAATGTATGATATTATGTACCATGGTGTACGGATGTATGTCCCGCGCAGGCGCAGCGTTTCGTCAAATTTCCCAAGATGGTTTAGTCCTGCTTTAAAAAAATTAATTATTAAAAAGAAAACTATTCATCAGAAATTTAAAGAAACTGGACAATACCATTACTATACTTCCTTTGTGACCTTAAGGTCCGAATGTAAAACATTGACAGCAAGATGCTATTCCCAGTACCTTCAAAAGGCCGAACAGAATATAAATAATAACCCTCGTAGCTTTTGGTCCTTCATTAATAGTAAACGGGTTTCCTTTGGATTACCATCGGCCATGACCTTGGGCGATACATCAGCTACTAATGGGCAATAAGCTAATCTATTTGAAAAATATTTTTCGAGTGTATTTGTTAAAAGCAATGTTCCTACGCCCAACTATAGCTTAAACTTTGAATGTAATGCTACCTACCGCCCAATACTAGTGGCTGAAGTATTTGATAAAATCAGTCGCTTGCCAGACAAACTTTCGGCAGGCCCTGATGAAATACCTAACTATTTGTTGAAACGCTGCGTCTGCACCCTAACTGACGTTCTTACTCTTGTATTTAATAAATCACTTGAAGTGGGGGAATTCTCGACACTCTGGAAGGAAAGCTTTCTTGTCCCCATTCATAAATCGGGCGATAAAAATAGCATAGACAATTATCGTAGTGTCTGTAATCAGTCTTGCATACCTAAGCTATTTGATTCTTTGGTGTGCGATCAACTTTCGTGGTGCTGTAAGGAGATAATCATAGATCAACAACATGGTTTCTCTAAGGGTAAATCAACAACCACAAACCTAGTAGTCTATGAATCGGAACTGTTGGATGCCTTGGAGGCGGGTGCTCAAATAGATTCTGTCTATACTGACTTCTCTAAGGCCTTTGACAGAGTCGATCATAGACTATTGCTTGCAAAGCTGTCAGCTGTGGGGTTTAGCCCAGCTCTGGTTAAATGGCTGGGAAGTTATTTAAAAAATCGTATATTTAAAGTAAAAATTGGAAACTTTTTCTCTAAGGGATTTGTGGCTGTATCGGGGGTACCACAGGGTGCCCACTGCTCGCCTCTTCTCTTTAACCTATTTGTAAACGATATTAAAGAATACATAATTGAAAGCATGTTTTTAATGTTTGCTGACGATGTCAAAATATATAAGATTATTACTAGTATTTACGATCTGGATTCCTTACAGCACGACATTAACAGATTTGTGTTGTGGGCTGAGACGAATGGTTTGCAATTAAATGTAGAAAAATGTCATGTTATTAGTTTCTATAGAGGATTAAGAAGGGTTAACGGTGATTATAGCATTGGTGGTTTAGTACTGGATAGGGTTGGCAATATTAAGGATCTCGGAGTAATTTTAGACTGCCGACTATCATTTACTGATCAAATCGGTGCTGTTGTCACCAAAGCTTCAAAAATGTTGGGCTTTATTCAGAGGAATTGTAGTGATTTCTCAATTACGTCTTTAGTTTTACTTTACTGTGTCCTAGTGCGGTCCATAATGGAATACTCTACGGTGGTGTGGTCTCCGTTTTACGAAGTTCATAAATATAGCTTGGAGAAGGTTCAAAATAGATTTCTTAGACTGTGTGCGTAAAAATTGAATATACTGATTGTTGACCAGGATTATAGTGAGATTAGAGGTATGGTTGGCCTTGACTTGTTAGCTCATAGAAGAATAATGTTTGATGTTAGCTTTGTTACAAAGATAGTTAGGGGTTATACTATATGTCCGGCTTTGTTAAATTCTATAGCTCTGAATGTTCCCATAAGGTCCCTTAGAAATTTTGAACTATTTCATATTGGTCATCACAGTACCACCTATGGTTCACATGCGCCCCTGATACGGGCCATGCGTTTTCTCAACCACCACAATGAGTTGGATATATTTTCTAATTCCCTCACTTCTCTTAAAAAAAAGGTAATTGTCAATTGTTTATAGTTGTATAATTTCGTCGATACCATCGTAAACCTACTTTTGTCAAGTTAGTATTTAGATATTTCAATAGCCTTTTAATTTAATTTCAGTTGTATTGATATTATAATGGGTTGTGCCCGTATATTTTACAAATAAATAAAGGAAAGAAATCTGGTGTTTATCAATTAAAATGTAACGATTGCCCCAAAGTTTACATAGGGCAAACTGGCAGAAATTTTGAAAAACGTGTCAACGAGCATTACTCTAGTTTCATAAAAAAACAACACTGATTCAAATTATTCTAACCATTTGAAAGAAAAAACCATACATTTAACACTAACTACGATATCTTACATGCTGAAAATACAAAAGTTTAAAATTAAATCTGCTTGAATCCTTGGAAATAAACAAACTTAAAAATCACAATACTCTACTTAATGATCAATTAGTGTTGCGAAACATATCGAGTTAAATAATAAAACTTGTATATTTGTGGAAAGTGTAAAATTGTTTTTTACTATTTATTATTTATGAAGTAATAGTGTTGTTCTAGTAAGTAACTGAAGAACATGTAAAACTTTAGACGTTGATTGAAAGAGTTCTTTGGATGAAGTCAGGCAATATTATTAAAAAATAATAAATCTAAAATACATCAAATTGTTCGAAAACTTTCTGTTATAATAAACTAAATTGGAAAGTAATACGTTCTGTTTAGAGACTTAAATTTCGAGTACACTAAATAAAGTGTAGGTAATATTTCAAATTTTGTGCTGTCTACGAAGTTTAGGTTCAAGTTCAAGTTCGATTACACTTAACTTATTTATTTGATAAAGTACGCCTACGATGTGATAAAAAAATTAAAATATGATGCGTATGACCAGCCACACTTGCAAAATTAATACAAAGTATTTTGACCTATACGTATTTCTAGTTTTTAGCTAATACACATATGCCATTAGCAATGCATCTCGCATTCCAATCCTTTCGGAATAAACCATATGATTTATAAACCAACTCTCGAATAAAAAAGTCCAGGGCTTGCATAAAAATACTATAAATTTTTTGAGTGCCCATAAATTCGTAAAGAAACAGCCTCGTTGCGACACTTTGGTTAACCGCAACAGATTAACTAACTACTATTATGTGCTAGTGTGGGAGGAAATGTTTAATTTCAATATTAACGTTCAAAATTTTTATTATTTTATATAATTATCTTCCCAAGTATTTTGGGTTGATAAATAAATCTATTTGGTTATAATTACATATACAGTAAGAACGTAAAGGTTGGAGCCAGGGTTGAAAAAATCATGATTCTTTTGAAAAACATCAAAAATCGCGATTTTTTTTATTTTGTCGATTGTTTTTTCTATTTCTATTTTTATCTATTTTTTCCTAATAATATTTTCAACACGTTGAATACTTTTCAAAACTGCTGAAGAGAACAAAAACGAAGTTCACAATATTATAAGAGGGAAAATTTCCAACATTCACTTAAAAAAGGTTAGTCGAAGATTACCTAACAATACTTAAGCCTGTCTCTATCGCAATAAATAAACTACAAAGAAACAGTGCCAGCCTTTCAGATGTGAATGAATCTAAAATATTAAAAACTCATTTTGACAAAACGAACATAACTTTAACTCAACTGCAAAAATTTAAGAGTCGTTATGAACAGTGAATAACCACATATCATTTGTTGGCATATCTTCTTGACTCAACAAAAACGCAGCAAACACTAACAGAGAGTGAAAAAAATGTTGCTTTAAAAGGTGTTAAAGAATTAGATCCAAATAGCGGTTTAGTACCACTCATAGTCAAGTTTCTTGCCAGATCAGAACCTTTCACTGATATTATGTTTCATGAATTAGACAATTACTTTGTGCTGCTGCTTCTTCAACATCAGCCGAGAGAATTTTCTCAACATTTGGTTTAGTCCATTCTAAACTCACAAATCGATTAGGAACGGAAAAAGCTGAACAATTAGTGTTTTTGTACAAGCACTACAATTAACTAAAATAAGCATTATTTAGGTACAGTGGTTTTATTTTTTTGATATAATAAACCATTAACTAAGACTGAAATGTTTTATTTTCTCTTAATTTTAACTTATCAGAAATTTTGATTTTAATCATGATTTAAATTTAAAAAAATCAAGTGACTTAATTAGTGATTTAAATCATGATTTAAATGAATTGATTTAAATTCTTTCAACCCTGGTTGGAACAAATTCGTTTAAAACGTATGTGTCCTTTTTTTCGAAAAAACGCTCAGATCCGTCAATTTTTTATTTTTGTTGTGCATTCCTTGCAGCTTATTTCATGTGTACAGGTTGTCCTAAACAAGTTATGATGGTTTAATTTATTTTATCTACGACTAATGTATAATGTAAGTATTATAGTTGTTGTTTTCGCAATATAATGCCACCTATTAATCCCTTAGGGAATAATGACAAGGGATTAATAGTCCTTATTCCCGCTCCAATCACAAAATTTCTCAAATCAAATAATACCATGGAAACAAAATACACCAAGTCAAAAGTGTCACTGTCAAACGCGTAGTGTTTATGTATTCGTATTGGGATGGATGAAAATGAAGAGGCTTTTACTTGAACACCTCCAGAAATTGTACAACTAGCTACAGCAACAACATCTACCTTAATACCGGAAACATCGAAATCTATTTATAATAATACATACGCAACCTCCAACGAATGGCGTCTTCGAAATAACACAAATTCATTTTCCGAAAATGTTCTACTAGCCTATTTCGCTGAACTAAGTGAAAAGTGCAAACCATCTTCATTATGGTCATTTTATTCAATAATTAAATCTATGTTGAGAATAAACCATGACGTTGATCTGGAAAAATATGGAAAACTACGAGCGTTTTTAAAAAGAAAATCTGAAGGATTTCAAGCAAAGAAATCTTCCACTCTGACCTCGAAAGAAATTAAGACATTTATTGACAAAGCTCCTGATGAAGTTTTTCTTTTACATAAGGTAAATATACATAGGTATTTAATCTAATCTATTAAAAAACTCATATTCTTATTTGCTTCAGGTTATATTAATTATTGGAATTATGGGCGCATGCCGGTCAAACGAGCTTTATGAAATGAATATAGAAGACGTAAAGGATCTTCAAACAAACTTCTTAATAACAATACCCAAGACTAAAACCAAAATTGTACGAACATTCGCCATAAACAGTACGCTTTACAACATTATAAAGAAGTACATCGATCTCCGCCCGTCACATGTAAAAATCAATTCATTCTTTCTAAATTATCAAAAATCCAAATGTACAATACAACGTATAGGAAAAAACAAATTTGCAGACATTGGTAGACAAATTGCCAAATATTTAAACTTGCCAAATCCTCAAACTTATACCGGCCATTGTTATCGCAGATCATCTGCCACTCTGTACATTGATGGAGGAGGCGATATAACTGGATTAAAGCGTCATGGGGGCTGGAAATCTACACAAGTAGTTGAATGTTACATTGATCAGTCTATGAGAAACAAGACAACTACAGCAGAAACTATTACTAAACAAATAAATAGTAATGAAGCATCTTCTTCCTTTGCAGCAACCGACATTCCAAATATTTGTATTGAAAACTCTTCCAAACTTATTCATAGTTCTCGACCAATACAGTTTATTAATTGTACTATTACTAATTTTAATGTTATTGACAAATAAAAATGTTCATTAAAAATCTCAAATTAATAAATTAGTCGTAGATAAAGTAGAGTATACTACTCACAATAATGGCTATTATTACCTCAGAATATTTACTCCCTCGCCGCTTACGCGGCTCGGTTCGTAAATATTCCTCGGAAATAATAGCTATCATTATTGACTAGTGGTATAATCTACTATTTTTAAATACATATCCCTATTTTATAATATTTTTTTGGATTCTACATGAAATTCTAAACATATTTCATGACATATGTCATACACTTAAATTCAGCCGTTTGCGAGAAAATCGATATTCGGTTCTTAACAGATGATTTTTTTATTATTACTTAAATCATGAATACCGTTGCAAATAGGGCCTTTGATTGTTAGGTTGCCACACTGACAGTAACTGTTGTTTGAGTAGTTTTGCCTTAAGTCATAGTGTATGGCAAAAGTTATTTTAATAATCTTGTAATTTTAAAAAATGGTACGCTTAAGTGAAAGAGAGTGAATAGACATATTAATAATAATTCGTTATGGAGATAGAATGCGCACACAAATGGAAGTTTGCGAACTCCTCAATAACAAGTATCCTCGCATAGAACCGATATCTCAATCTACTGTCAGTAAAATAGAAAAAGATTTGGGCAGTGGCGCAACCAAGGGGGGGGGGGCTACCGGGCTGCAGCCCCCCCCCCTCCAAGCGAGCTTAGCTCGGGTCGTCTAACTACCTGGTTACAATAAAAATCAACCCATCACTACCTAAGATAGGTAAAATTACACAAAAATCGAAACGGGCCTGGCTGTTTTCGTGATTTTCTGTTGTATTTTTCATTTTTCTTACTTGAAAATCAAGCATCATCATTGAAAAAAGGGCGTGGCAACCAAAAATTTTTCGCCTATTTTTTCCCCAGTCCCCGCCTCCCCCGAACTTATTTTCTGGTTGCGCCACTGGATTTAGATCACGTTAGAGGCAATTATACGAAAGGTCGACCTGCAGTATTAGAAGATTATGGGGTCTATTCTGTAACACTTCCGTTAAATTTTAGAGGTCGTCAAAATTTTGGCGGCCATTATAAATTTGTTTATATTCTGTATCTTTCTAGATGTCAAAATAATAACCCATTCTACTAAAACTGCAGGCTAAAGCAATAATTTTTGGTGGGCTATTAAAAATCTCCTTTGATTTTTAGCAGCCCTTAAAAACTAGTTTTCTTAGTATAGGTTTTCATATTATATTTTTTGATTACTTCATTACTAGTTTGGGATTATAGACGAGGCGATAGTATTCATTACTTTAAACATGGCATTTTATGATGTTTATGGTGAGGCCTTGATTGAGGCATTAATTGACAATAATAAAAGGTGAATATATTTTTAAATTCTGTGTTTTCACACAGGTTCTAATTTAAAATTACTGAAAGCATAAATGTCAAAACTTATATTTAAACCAGAAGTCAAATCTTCTGGCAAATACTTCCTACATCTTGTTATAAGCTAAGGGCTGTTAATCTTTGTAGAGCTGAATTCAGGTTACATCAAGGGGTACTCCGAGAAAACAGCAATCCTTTCCAGCTACCCAATACCACATTCAAGAAAATATTTCAAATTAATAAGGATGTAGCAAGAATCATAATAAATATAATTAGCCCGCATAATATGCAAGAAGGAGAAAGAACTTCAGCAATTCCTAGAGAACTAAAATTTCTTGCAACCTTAAACTTTTATGGTACTGTTAGCTATCAATTATCCTCTGGACAAGGATACAATTTTGCTTTTAGCCAACCCAGCATAAGTCGTTACATTCATAAAGTTACTGAAATAATCTATAATAACTTAATGCCAAATTGGATAATATTTCCCAATAACGAGAACATGAGAAATAAAGTTATAAATGGTTTCAGAAATAAGCATAATTATCCACAATGTTTGGCAGCTGTAGATTGTACTCACATAGCAATTATATCACCCCCAGAAGATTATCTAGCTCTTCCTTACTATTGTAGGAAAGGGTATTACAGTATCAATTGCCAATTCCAATATTAAAACTATCATGCAAAATCTGTGGTAAGTGGATTCATTTTTTCTCCTAAAAGTATTTGGTTTTCTTCCAAGAAATGTATAATAAATTCTTTTTGGCATTTTGTAGTCCTCGGAGCACGAGACATTTCAAATTCAATGGACTAAATCGATCAAAATTCCACAATATCCACATTCACATTAAACATTAAACAATAAAAAGTTGGGCTAAGTGTCATAATGTCAATTTTTGGCGATAGTAGTTCAAACAACTCAAAGCGCGACGTTGCCATATCTTTGAACAGAAATTTTAACGGACTCCTCTAAAATGTATATTTTTTAACCAAACTCTAAGATTTGCTTTTACAGAATATCAATTTTACCAAACATTTTTAGAGGGCTGTTAAAATTTAAATTTTTAATAGCCTCTAAAATTTAGCGGCTAGTTTACAGAATAGACTAGACTCCTAAATATGTTATTGTCGGTTCAAGAAGAGCACCATAAAGCGAGTAGTACTATTGCTTTGGAAAATCATAACTACGAAACATCCGTCTTAAAGTATTTAGCAAAAATAAATTCCATCTTGACAAAGCCCATTTGGTTCATGAACTCAATGAAGATGATTCAGACAGAAGAGTTCAATTTTCATCCTCAGTTTTTGAAACGAATTGTATTTTCGTATGACGCAACGTTTTGTTTAAATGAAGTTCAAACAAACAAAACTATCGGTATTGAGCTACAGAAAATCCACGCTGGATTAGGAAATGTCACACCCAATATCCTCAAAAAGTTAATGTGTTTGGGCCGGCAATGTTGAAAATAGAATTTTAAGACCCTTTTTTATTGACGGAAATTTGACAGCTGAAACATATTTAGATTTTTTAGAAAATGATCGATTACCGTGCCTTGCTACATTATACCCTAATCTAGAAGAGCCTGATGCACCGAACCGTTTTTTGTGGTATCAGCAAGACAGAGCTCCGGCCCATTACCCGCCGTGTGCGTGAGTTTCTTAATACAGTTTTTCCTGAACGATCAATATGCCGACTAGGTCCAAGTAAATGGCCGGCCAGATCTCCAGACTTAACCCCTTTAGATTTTTCTTTGCGATATATTGATATAACTTTACGTCGGTAATAACGTTCTGCAAGAGTTTGAAGATCGTCTCGGGTACTGCCAGACTGTTGGTGGAGGTCATTTCCAACATTTGATAAAGTGACTTTTAATTTCTTTTGAATGTTCGTAGGCTTTTCCCCAATTTGCCCCGCATACGGGGTGAAATGGGGCACATAATATTAAAGACTTACGTAATGTGTTATAACACTATTTATTTATTAAAATATAACCTGTTATTTGAAAATATAAAAATACAAAATTTTTCTTACCGGGAAAAATGGTTTAAAGTAAAATTTCGTCTTATAACACGAAATTTTACTTTAAAATTTCGACATATAACTTAAAATATTAAGAATTTACACGAAATTTTAAGAGATTTTTATTTTAATATTTTATGTGGCCTTCGTATTATACTATACTAAACTATAAAAATTTCAGGACTTGCGTATTTGGGATGTAGATATGGAAATTGAAATTTTGAATCTAAATTTAGGTTCTGGCTCGGTTTCCGGCATAGGTCAGTGAGTAATAATGGATGTTCTTATTACCATCACAGGTGCCCTTGTCGCTTGGTCTCCTTCTATCATTTTCTAGACAACATACGAAGAAAGTAGTATAAAAATTTACTGTATTTTTTCAAGCTCATTAAAATCAACACGATCAACATGGAGGTTTTGAATTTTTATAGGCGACTTGAGAAACATAAGCACTTGTCTTGCCTTGGCACTTTGTAGAAAAGAAAATGAATATTTTAGACATCATATAATTGTGGAAAGCCTCAATACAATGCTTTATAAAAACTGTAAAATTAGTGAAACAACCAGTTATGTCGTAGGAGTAATCTTTGGTTATGTTATTAATATATTTATTTATATTATTAAAGTACAGTTCAGGTGTACTAGTGAGAAAAGAAGGTTAATGTTCAGCACACTGAAAAACAAAACAAAACAGGGGTATCGAAAGTGGTATTTGGATGCAGTATATACCTAAACATAATGAAATCTTTAAACAAAACGAAAGTATTTTACATTGAAGTATGGAGACAACAGCAAAATAACAGACGTATTGATGAAATAAATAATAGTGATGCATAATTAGATAAACTGTCAATTATTTTATTAGGGTGGAAAAGAAAAGCATTTTCTTAAATATTTTACTAATCTGCCAAAAATCAGTAAACAAGTTGAACACAAATAACATATTATTATTCCAAGTTGAAACTCTCTGTTGAGTTTCAAATTGGGTAAATTATTATTAAGTATTTGAACGGTATATTAGGCATACCTATCACAATAAACATTAAAAGCATACTTACCTAAATAAATACATGATTGTGTTGAAAGCTGGGTTAAATGAGATAACAGAAAAATTATTTACGTTAGAGTAGTAAGGTAAATGTTATTTCGTCATTTCCAAACACCCTGTATATTAAACTAAACATACTAATATACATAATCTTCCTCTATTATTGGTGTAATAACTATAAGTTTTAGTCCAATTTCGAATGAAATGCATGCAAATTCCAGAGATAAGGCCTATAAATAAGAGTCTGATAAGGCCGTCATGTTGCATGTGTAATGTGCATTCTGTAGTGCTGCAAACCACTAAAAATCTATATTTTACCAAGTAAATTTGGTGGTTTAATACAGGACAAATATATTATACAATCTGTCGAAAAAGATCGTGGAAAATTATAACGGCAGGTTAAAATCGGGCATACCTACCTATAGAAACTTGTTTAGTAGTTATTTTTAAATCAAAACTGAAAATCATTGGTTTGTTTTGTTTTGTTTTTAAGCAGAAGAAAATATTTAACTTATCATCATCTGGGCATTTTAAAATAAAACTCGATAAACTTTTTTAAACTAAAGGAAACTTAATAATATATTAACAAAATAAATACCATTTTCCAAACTTAACAGCTTTGCATTTCTGAAACTATAAAAAACGTTTATAAACTAAAGCACTTTTTAGTTTTAAAACTAAAGAATTTCTAGAAACTAAGGAACAAATCTTGAATCAACATTTTGAATTTTTATATCTTTTGTAGGCTTTTTAGCTTATCTTATAAAAAAAGGAATATTTACTTCTCGCTGGAGAACTGCACTTGTCCAGTGGATTCCCAAAAAGGGCAAGAACACAACTATTTATCAAAATATAATGAGAAGGCTATCAACGAAAGATTATAGTAGAATTGATTCCGTAAATAAACCAACAGGAGACCTTCTCGTTTATATTACTTATATTTGAAACAAGGCAATAGAACATCATGGAGAGTCCTGGGCGGTAGCACTGGACATTTGCAAGGCGTTTGATCGAATATGGCATGAGGAGCTCCTAGCTAAAGTAAGAGCATACGGAATGCCTGTTCAAAGGCTATCAAACTTTCCTAAAGACCATTCTCTGCGCGTGGCGATGGACGGATTTCTTAATGACATATTTAACATCAGTGCCAGAGTTCTTCAAGATTGTTAATTCTCGCCCACCCTCTTTTTACTATGCATTAACGATCTTCTGGAATAAAACTAAAAATCCTATATATAGTTTCGCGGATGACAGCACACTTGTTTTATCTTTTACAATGGATGCTTGGATATCGGTTGTCAATGCACATCTCTATCGGCAGCAAGAGGCTCACATCTCAACAAAGACCTGGAAGAAATTCTATCTTGGGATGACAGTAACCAAGTAGAATTTAACGCTAAACAAACCCAGGCGGCAGTTTTTTCTAAAAAGTTAATGTTAAAGAACCGAATTTGGTAATGGCGGGACACTCGATTCCCTTAGCTTCATCAATCCATTTTTTGGGCGTCAATTTGGCATAGTCACGTTGCGGCCATTGCTAAGGCATCCTCGTAGAAGCTTTGAATACTTTTCCGAACTAAGAACCTCTATACACCCCAACAACTTCTGTTGCTCTATAAAGCCCAAATTCGATCATCCTTGGTCTGTTCGCATATTTGGCGTTCTGCTCCTAAACATACCCTAAGATTACTAGATTCCATTCAAAGGAAAATCATTCGCTGGCTCGGTGACCATGATCTGACAAATAACCTGAAAAGTCTTGAATATCGAAGGCAGGTTAGCGACTTCAGTCTATTTTACAATTATTTTTATTGAAAGTGTTCAACTGAGGTTGCCCGCTTGATTACACCCAGAACGGTGCATGGTAGAAATACACGACGAGCCACTGCAGCCCACCCGTACGTGGTTCAACTTAGTGTCTCTCGACCGACACTGCTTGAAATTCTTTCATCTGGAGATTGTCATCACTCTGGAACGACCACCCTGAGGCCGTGTTCCCCAACGAGTACAATCTCTAAAGATTCAAGTCCAACGTGAATCGTTTCCTGCGCACACGCACCGCTCGCAGGGCGCCATAAAGGATTAACCCTGTAGTGCTTTGCCTTATCATAAAAAGAAAGAAAAAAGAATAAAAACATAAGAGGTCGGATTTACTAGAGACGAAATTATAAATGTCCACAAAAATCACATAATAATAGTATGGACAGACAAAAGTATGCAATTTTTGAATCAAGGTATAAAGAAGAAATTCTATTAATATTTAGGCGAGAGTATTTGGGGACTCTTTAATGGAGCCTTAAGTTTTACCAAATATATTTAACCGTGAATCATACTTCGATTTTCTACGAAACGTACTACAAGACCTGCTTGATGATGTGTCATATGCTCTTAGGATTGATACGTACTTCATGGAAGACGGGGCTTCATCACATTTCAGTCTTAATGTGATGGCACATTTAAATGAAGTTTGTCCTGAGCGATGGATAGGACGAATACGATATTATCCTTTGGGTTGGCCATCTCGTTCTCCAGATTTAAATCCATTGGATTATTTTTTATTATTTGTTAAAGAATTAGAGCAGCTGGTGTATGCTGCTTGTGAAGTTATGATAAATTAAACTGGTATTTTTAAAACAGTTAAAAGATCTATGAGCAAACGAGGTCGGGGATGCATTGAGATTACTGGAAAAAATTTTCAACATTTGAATAATTTACATATTTAGGGACAGCGGTTATACAGGGTTAGTCGGGTGGAATGGGCCTTACTCTAAGGGTGTAATCTATGCATCAAAATAATAAGAAAAAACTGAAATGTTGTTATCCAATATTCATTTGTTTTCAAGTTATAAGGCAAAAACAAAATATTGCATTATTTAGCTTTCCTGTAATAAATGTTACTGTTGTTTGCTTTTGATGTTGTGCTGACACTATCCTATTAGTGTCAGTATAAAATGTTACATTGATTTACCGTTAATTTCGGATTTGTATTATTTTAATTTTATAAAATGCTACACATTTATTAACATCGCGAATACGCCAATATGGTTTTTATTTATGGTTTGTGTAATGGGAATGCTACAGCGGCTTCTGAAGAATATCGTAAACGATTTCCACATGAAAGAACACCGAACAAAAAGGCCTTTATCAGAGTTTTCAACAAACTCTGCGAGACTGGAATGCTTCCAAGTTCTAATGTAACATCCGAACGAGCCATTTAACAGGATTTAGAAGAAATAGAAAATGTTCTAGCTTTAGTAGAAGAAGATGCGACGACAAGCTCACGAATAATTGGAATTCAGTTGAGGATTCCCCAAAAAAGAGTGATCAATACGCTTCACGAGCAGGGCTCATACCCGTACCATATACAGCGTGTACAGAATCTTCAACCTGGAGACCACGCCAAGCATGGATAATTAATAATCGTCATCTTTTACCGCACATACTTTTTACTAACGAAGCTACATTTACCCGTGACGGCATCAATAATAATCTAAACTCCCATGTATGGTCGGACGAAAATCCTCACGCAATAGTCCAAAGTAATTTTTAACACAGGTTTTCAGTAAACGTGTGGTGCGGCATGATCGACAATAATTTAATTGGCTCTTTTTTTTGGAAAATCGCCTTCCAGGGGATCACTACTTAAGATTTTTACAAAATGAATTGCAAGGACTACTAAAGGAGATTTATTTAAACATCATAATTGAAATGTATTATCAACACGACGGAGCGCCTGCCCATTTCGATCGTCGGATCAAGCAATATTTTGACGAAAGGTTTCCAGGGGTTTGGATTGGTCGCGATGGTCGTATTAGTTGGCCTCCTAGATCGCTAGACCTCACGCCGTTGAACTACAATTTATGGGGTTGGGTAAAAACTGAGGTTTACAAAGTAAAAGTAGATACTAGGGATGCATTAATTAGACGCATTAGAAATGCTGTACTTAATATTAGAGTAAGGCACGAATCAATTAGAAGATCTACGCGCGCCCTTCGGGAACGAAGCAGAAAATGTTTGGAAGTCAATGGCGGTATTTTTGAAAATTTACTAAACCAATGATTTATTTGAAATAATGTTAATTTTGGATATTCTGGTTTAACAATATTATTATTTTATTTAACGCTGTAACTTGAAAACAAATGAATATTGGATAACAACATTTAAGTTTTTCTTATTATTTTGATGCGTAGATTATACCCTCAGAGTTAGGCCCATTCCTCCCGATTCACCCTGTATAATATTGAAAAAGAATGAATAGAATTAATGAAGTAATGTTTGCTTTCCTTGATTGTTCGGTATAATAAACACCTTTTATTTATTTTCTTATTCTTCTTAAAAATTAAATTTAAGCTGGAAAATACAAAATTTTATTATTAGCAGTGGTCGCGGAAATAAAGTTTTCGTATTTTTATTCCGTAACAATGCTTTTAGCACTCAGCGTGAAGTTTATGCTGGCTTAAATTACTTTTTAATCTTGAAATACTAACAACTTTTCCATTTTACGACTCCAAACTTCTTTAAATTATCAAGCTTTAAAACTGGACGAAAAATAATAAAACGTTTTTATTCCCGAAACAGAACCTTCCGAATTTTAACATCATTATAATCCTTCTTTTCATTAAGGAATTTAATTTGTACATCAAATCGTTTTACTTTTATGATGCTAAAATAAGATTATAAAGAACTTGCGTTCACTTTCTTCGACTTGCCAACAGGCAATTATCGAAAGAAGGGAAAATGTTTCTCTTTTTATGACGAATTTTAATTTAACCTATATTTTTCTAAATAGTTGCTTATGTTAACGGTGCTATTCTGTAATTTCGCTCTATAGCGCTGTAATAGTATATCGCTATTAAGTTATAGCTGACTGTAAGGACCAATTAACGACAATTCTTGCAGATTCGGAAAGGCTTAAATGCCTGGCTCATGTCTCGTAAAATTCCTTTTTACTTGCAATTCTACCTTCTATAGGCTTGTTGAAATTGGAACTAAGTATTCAATAAATGCTGACTTTTTAGCATTCAACATTTAGATATGGATCTGCTCAGGGCCGTTCCTAGGGTAGCTGTCGCCCGTGTACCAGAATAATTTGGTTCCTCCCCTCCCTCATACATATAATATTTTGACCTTAAATGAAAAAACGAATTACAGAAAATATAATAAATTCAGTTTTTTATTTTTCAATTTTACAACCTAACATAATAATTACTAATTTATTGATGCAATAACCAAATGGATATGTTATATTAAATACATATACAGGGTGCGCCAAACTCGAAGGCCTATTAGAAGTATCTAGACAACGAAAAAAGTTAGGAATTTGAAATTTGGCTTATGTCCATAGGAGGTCATGATCTCCAATTTAAAAATATTTTTAACACTGCGACGTTGCCAGATCTACTCTTACCAGATACCAACTTGGTTTTTTTAAATAAAGTGCCCTGTATGTTATATAATTTTTAGATTTCCCTGAACATTGCGAAACTTTTTTGTATAACCTATGATATATCTATCTTAAGTCGTTTAGGAAATAAAAATTATTTTTTAAGAAATTTACCAACAAACATCCCTTAACAAAAAAATAGGATTTCTCGCAACCGACATAGATGGAGGTCTGAGTTTCTGGCTGATATTTTTGTATGGGTTGCTGTATCATAATATGTCATGCGTATTGAATTATTGCATGCAGGGTGTCTACAAAATCTTATGCATTGGGAAGAACATAAAAATGTCAGCCATGCTGGAATTTTAAATGGAACATCCTGTATTTTGGAGTGGTATCCAAAATATCAACTAATTCTCTATTTAAAAGTATTATATGATGTCATATCTATTTTCAGCCGTTTTGGACTTAAAAGCTAAAAACTAAAATAATGCAAGTAATGTAAATATAATTTATTTTCTTATTACTACGAGTAGGCCATGACTTCAACCAGTCAAAAAACATTTGCGAAAATGACGCAGTTAACAGATCCTTAACATTCAAAAATAAAACACAAAAATAAGAATAACAAAAAAATATCAATAACTAAATTGTTTAAAACGCCCTCCGTTAACTCTCAAACATTGGTGGATTTCCGTCAGAACATGGTCTGTTGTTGCCGCTTGTATCTCACATGCCTCCAAAGACAGGAATGCCTCCCGTACTCGATTTTGAAGCTCTTCTTTGGTGTGAATTGGTGTATGGTAAACAGGTTGTTTTATCCTACCCCAAAGATAAAAATCAAGTGGGGTAAGATCTGGCGACCTCGGGGGCCAATTTCATGGACCCATTCGACGAATCCAGCGGTCTTCAAACATCTGGGTTAATTCATTCGTCACTTTATTAGAACAGTGAGCTGGTGCACCATCTAACTGATACCAACAATCTCGCAGCATTCCAAGATTTAATTCGTCGAGAAATTGAGATACTGTGGTTCGTAATATTTCCAAATATTTTTCAGAATTTAAATTCTCTTCGTAAATGTAATATTTTATTTTGCCGTTCATCATTAAACAAAAGACATTGAAGCCAAATTTGTATTGAAATCCTGCCTCTCTAACAAAGTGCGGATTATCTGCGGCCCAGTAATGTGAATTTCACCTATTAAATATGCCTTCCCTGGTAAATTTGCTTTCATCGGTCCAAATAATTTTTCTTAAATAATTTGGATCTTCTTGTGTACGAATTAGGACCATTTCACAGAATTCAACTCGTTTTGGAGGGTCATTAGGCTCGATAGCTTGAGGTGTCCCAAATTTATAATTATGCATTTCATGTGTATTCAGAATTCTTTCCATCGATTTATAACATATTCCTAAGTCTTTTTCAGCAGAATAAATTGACACATGAGGAAATGCAGAAAATATGCCAGGACATTTATTTCATTGCCCTCGTTTCCTGTTCCAGGTTTAATTTGGGCTCTTGGCTGCTGTATTTGACCATTGTTCTTAAAATTAGCTTCTATCCTCTTGAATTTCTTTTTGTTCATAGGAACTAAGTTTGGAAAATGCTCGTTAAACTTTCTGCTTGTTCTAGATATAATTTTGTGGCACTCGCCATGAATGTAGAACAAATTTAAAATTTGTTCGTTTGTATAAGAATTCGCCATATCCCGATAATATGTACCTAGATTACGCAAGTACAGTATTTACTTCCCAAATAGACAGCGTCATTTTCGCAAATGTTTTTTGACTGGTTGAAGTCATGGCCTACTCGTAGTAATAAGAAAATGTTCGTTATGACAACTCATAATGGCTTCTCTTGAAAATGAGGCCTTATCAATGAATAAAATGTTCGGTAAAAAATTGTTGTTATGTGCAGCAAATACTTACTCAAATTAAACATTGGCTAAAAATCACGGGGAAACAGAGCTTGCAAATATGGCATAGGTATAGTTGATAAAGATCCAAAACCCTCCAAACAGTTGCGGTACTTATTTGAAGTTGCACTTTCCTGGCACTAGTTGAAGGATCATCTTCTATCTCTCGAAGCATAGCCTCTTCCAACTAAGACGTGGTTACTGTTGTAGGACTGCCAGGAAGTTATGCAATACGTTTAAAACTCCCAGTCTCACTTAATTTTGCATGGAGCTGTCTAAATGTTTTGGCACATGGCAGTACTCTGCTTGGATAACGTTCCTGATAAATTCGCCGAGCTTCTTCAGCATTTCGATTTGATAGGCCATAATTGAAATGCATCTGGACCATTTCAGCGTTAGTAAAGTTATTCATTTTTGACTTATTATTGATAAAACAGGTAAATTAGACATCATAACTTACCTTTACCTCATATTTGAATTAATTTTGGAATGCATAGCTATTTTTTTGTACGTGCAATAAAGTGGTTTTTATTTTTTGAATCGAGAACGAAGCAAGATACGAAAACAATTCAAGGACCAAAAAAGTTGTATCATTAGTTGGTAAATCCGAAAAAAAATATCAAGATTAGAGAAAAGTTAGTGGCGTACATCTTTTTGTCAATAATATACGTTCAGGTGCTCCCCGAGATGCCACTGGACTTAATAAATTTAATCTAGTTAGGGCTAATTAAGCCCCTTATCTGTATGAATAACGGCATCAAATTTCAATAAAATTTTTCTTAAAAAACTTTAACACCCTATACATCAAAAACGAGGCGACTTCGGACACATGTTCATATAATTTTTTTCTCTTAGAATATCATGAGGAATCACTTCCTTAAGTTACGTACCGTACTTCTGAAACACCATGTATGTACCGGGTGATCGCGTATAATGTACCCCCCCTGTAATTTTTTTATTTGATATAATTTAAAAAAAATAAAAATACAGCCGCGTGGGTGACTTGAACTATTATCTTTTTCGGTATAAAAGAAGTAATTAAATTCGATAGTACACAGGGAAAAACAAAATTTTTTTTTTTAAATTGGAACACCCTGTATAAAATACATTTTTAGATTTTACTAAAATCTCTAAATAACTTTTGTTAAATATACCATATACCTAAATCCAATAGTTACCCCAATATTTGGATATAAACTCAATATCTACCGATTTTTAATAGTTGGCCATGCATAGAAAATAAAAATGATAAATGTCAATTCTGCCATGTTTATTAATGAGTATTGACATAAGATAATATACTGTTGTAAGTAAGTTAATTTCTGTTTGTCGATAGTATGCCCTATTCCGAGATAGAAAAACAAAATATTTTAACTTATTATATAAAAAACAATAATAATGCTCGTGCTGCTATAAAAGAAATGAGGCGAAAAAATCCTGGGATGCATCTACCAACTCGAAGAACATTTAGGATGATATATAGGAAATTCCAAGAGACGTCCAGTTTACATAGAAAGAGGAAAGTAAGTACTACGAATGAAAATAGCGAATTGAACATTCTACTCTCAGTTGAAGAAAATCAATCCATAAGAAATATTTCAAGAAACTTACGAGAAACTCAAGAAAAGATTGCCAATACATATTACGGAAAAATTCAAAAAAACACTCAAAACAAATTGTTTTAAGCCCTATAAAATAAGACCTACAACCAAACTAGCCCCAAGGCAAAGAGCAGATCGGGTAACTTTTTGTCAGCTAATGTTACGGCGTATAAACATAGATAATAATCTCTTAAGAAAAGTACTGTGGACTGATGAATCAACATTTGTGACAACTGGTACACGAGGCATTGGGCAGTACAAAATCCACATTCGTACAGAGAGTTTCAATTTCAGGGCCGCAAATCCGTTAATGTGTGGTGCGGTATCCTTGACAACACCGTTATCGGACCTCATTTTTTTGGGGAAACTTTAAATGGGGAGAGATACTTACACTTCCTAGAAAATGATTTGGAGGAATACTTAGACGGGTTGTCCCTTCGGCGCTTGCAATATATAATTTTATAGCAGGATGGCGCATCGCCCCATAATATAGTTAGAGTAAGAAACCACCGCGGATAGGAAGAAATGCCCCGATAAAGTGGCCTGCTAACAGCCCCGACTTAACCCCAATGGATGTGTTTCTTTGGGGTTATTTAAAAGCTCGTGTAGGTCTTCACAATGCAGAAAATATTAACCAATTGAAGAACTTAATAACCAACGAAATAACCGTTTTAAACCGGGATCATCCTAATTTTACAATGGATTCTTTAGAAAAAATACGCAGAACCCTAGTTAGGTGCCTTGAAGAGAACGGAGGGCCCGTTGAACAGTTCGCCATATAAGTTTTCTGTAGGTTTTGAAGTTATGTTTATCTGTGTTATAAATTCATTTTATTTTAGTAAATATAATAATATTTAATTTGATAATAAGCCACTTCCTGACAAATTAACTTTTATATTTAAATATCTGGGTAAGGGTTGGATTTAGGTATAGGGTATATTTAATAAAAGTTATTAAGAAACGTTAGTAGAATCTAAAAATGTATTTTATACGGGGCGTTCCAATTTCAAAAAATTAAACTTTTTGTTTTTTCTTGTGTACTATCGAGTTTAATTACTTTTTTTTATACCGGAAGAGATAATAGTTCAAGTCACCCATGCGGCTGTCTTTTTGTTTTTTTTTAATTATATGAAATAAAAAAAATACAGGGGGGTACATTATACGCGATCACCCGGTACCTACATATCAAAAATTGAATTTTTTGAAATTTTGATTATAGTAACCTGGGTATTTAAAGAATTAAACAAAACAATTAAAAAAAAATCAGGATTCTAAACTATCGACCTATAATACTGGATCGAGTTTTTTTACATTTATATAAAACATTATGTGGCATAATCAACCCGTCGTACAAAACCCTCGTTCCAATTACCCCCGTTACTTAAGATAACCGCGCTCGTCTCCTTCGGCCATAATTCGCACCATATCTAACACCCAATATCCGGTACAGTCGCGCCCGGGAGCGTGCCATAGATTAGTATGTGGCCCCCGGGTGACAAGCTTTAATAATGGGGCTGTCTGACCCCCTTTCGGAAGTCCGCGGGGTGTGAATGTTGGCGACATAAGGAAGTTCTCAATGTAGTACATCGCTAGCAAGTCGTGGGAAGAGGGCAGTGAAGTAGACAGTTGGCGTTAGTTAAAAGTATAATGGAAATATATGTGTGTAGGATTATACAGGGTAATTCCTAATTTAATGCTTTCTTCTATACAGTCAACCATAGAGTAAAGTTCATTATCTCATTTGTCTCGGGCATTTTGGAATACAAAAGGTTTAGAGAATGTTAAGATGCACAGTTTAAAATTATTTTTGAGTATACAGGGTGGTTCAAATAAGCGTTGCGAATATAACACAATTTTTTTTTAATTGGAATACCCGATTTTTTAATTTATTTTTAGATTCTATAATTCTAATTTTTCTAGAAAAATATTAGTTTTTACTCTTATAAAAAATTGACAGTTCCGCCATTGTTTCTGAAGGTGGAATACTCATATTTGGTACAAACGTTCTATTGGGATGACAAAAAAAATGTGTAACGAAATTTGAGTTAGATGCTACAGGGCGTTCAAAATAAATTTATACATTTCGACTAATTTAAATTAAAGAATATCAACTTTTTTAAATGGCATGCCTTATATACCTATTATATTTTTTCTAATAGGTTTTATATCAACTTTCATTAAGTATATTGTATAACTATTTTAAATAGTTTGCGAATTATTTCGATTTTTCTCATTCTTACCCTTGTTTTTATTACACTAACGGGACTAACGCTTCAAAATTAATAACAATAATTTTTCTGCCAACTAACTTACTTAATTTTTAATGATTATGACGTAATAAATGTTCAAAAATACGTCCATCTGCTTGGATACCCATGTTTAGTCTTTTTTCTATATTTCCCTGCACGTTCCTTAGCATAAAGGGTGGTATTGTCCTGCAGGCATCCCGTATCCTATTTTCCATATCTTCTGGTGTTGTAGGGGGATTTACATAAACGCAATCTTTAATAAAGTCCCACAAAAGAAATTTAAAGGTGTTAAATTCTATGATCGAGGAGGCTATCCAATGAATCCTTCCCTACCGATCCATTTTTGTGGGTAATGATTGTTTAAAAATTCCCGAACTTCCCGAAGGTAATGAGCAGGAGTTCCGTCTTGTTGAATCTACATTTGTTCCTTTTCAATGTCATCAACGTCTTCAAGGAGCTGTGGTAAATCATTTTGCAAAAAGTTTAAATTTCTGCGCCCTTTAAGTGGTGCGCGGAAAAAATATGGACCAATGACTTGAAGATTTCTGATTCCAAACCATACATTAAGCGACCAATGGTTTTTATTTTGAATTTCTCGGACCCAGAATGGATTAATTTTCGAATAATAGTGCATATTATGGCAGTTAACTGCTCCATTACTGTGAAAGGTAGCTTCATCAGAACACACTAATTTGGATACAAATTTCGGATCGTGTTTCATTTATGATGGTACAAAGTTTACTCGTTGCTCATAATCACAGAAGTTCTTGGTGTAGTTCCATATGGAAGGGATGATATTTGAATTTTCTTGTGGTGCGATTAGCTGTAGATTGGGTTGTGTCACATAAGTTAGCTAAGTGACGGCTACTGACCTGGGGATTATCTTCAACATGAAGTGAAATCTCAATTGCCTTTTCCTCATTGGTAGCATTCCGGTTTATCACTTTTCGTTTCTTATATACAACGCTACCATTACTATCAAACCGTTCCATTAATCATTGAAGAGATTATCTAGTTGGTATGCGTCTATTAGGGTACTTCGCACCGTAAATCCTTACTGCCAAAATATATTTTTTTCCGCCTGGCCCAGTAGGTATATAAATAATGTCAATTAATTCATTTTTAGGAAAATCCATAACTTTTTATTTTTATAGGTACGTCACTTACGACAACAAATTAAACTATTTTTACTTGCTTAATTGACATTTCAAAATTTAACTATGTCTAAATTTTTGTTTTGTCATGGCTAACTTATTTAATAGCGTTAGTCCCGTTATGGTAATACAAACAAGGGTAAAAATGAGAAATACCAAAATCAATCGCAAACTATTAAAAATAGGTGTATGACATATTTAATGAAAGCTGGAGAGTTTTATAAAACCTATCAAGAAAAATAATAATACATACAGTGTGCCATTTAAAAAAGTTGATATTTTTCAATTTAAATTAGTCGAAATGTATAAATTTATTTTGAATGCCCTGTACAAGTGTACAATCTAACTCAAATTTTGTTACCTGTTTTCTTTTGTCATCCTAATAGAACGTTTGTAGCAAATATGAGTATTCCACCATAAGAAACAATGGTGGAACTGTCAATTTTTTTGTAAGAGTAAAAACTAATATTTTTAAGTTTTTTAATTAATATTTGAACAACTACTAACTAGGTTCAGGTTATAGAATTTCATGCAGAATCTAAAAATAAATTAAAAAATAGGGTCTTCCATTTAAAAAAAAAGTATGTTATATTCGCGACGCTTTTTTTGTATACCCACTCAAAAATAATTTCAACTTTTTTTTTTATTTTTAAGCAGGAAAATTGATCCTGATTTCTTTTGCAATATTAGTGAGACACGCTGTATATAAGGTGACATTGAAACGTCAAGTGAAATAAAAAAAATGCTAAAAGCAGCTAATCCTTTGCTAACCCATTTTAAGAAGTTATTTGCCGCGTCGTGGTGGAGAAGGGCCTCCAAGAAGACCAAGGGACCCTCAGTTAAAGGAGGAAATTCTGAATGAGATTGCTGAAAATCCTTCTGTCACCAGGACGAGAAAGCTACCAACGCAGAAGATCAACATAGAGAACGCACAGAAGATAGATTGGAGGACCTTGGCCTAACCTATGATAAAAGACTGACATGGAAAGAACACACAATTTAAGCAGCAGCCAAAGTCAGGAGGCAACTCACACAAAACTCAGCCCACTACTAAAATTAAAGAAAATGGCTAAAAAATCAAAATCATATTACTCAAACAAATCATAAGGCCCGCAATCACATACGCCTGTTCGGTCTGAGTACAGATGGCAAAATCACACAGAAGAAAGCTGCAAGCAATACAAAATATTGCTCTAAAAAATCATGAAGGGGTACATCAGAAATAACCAGCTGCATCGCGAAGCAAAAATCAGCGAACTCAACCAACACATACACGAACGGTCGACGGACTTCTTCATCAAAGTCAGCCTCAGTCGAAACCTAAATGTCACATTCATCCTAAGCAGAAACCTACATAAAAAAATGAGAAAATAAGAATAGTGTAAGAAAACCAAGTTCATGTGACAAAGTGGATTGTTCATGAGACCTCTCGAGAATAACTGATATATCCTTATCACATCCAAAAGGTACATGTCGTGTCTCCAGCTAATTATCCTGTGATAGTCAACTACGCAAATTGGTTTTTCGATTTAGGAAAAATCATAATTTTACTAGTATTGTTTTGCTCACCGACGTAATAAATTGCCATGATTGGCATATCTGGCATGAAGAAAATCCCCATGCAACAGTATAGACAAAGCACCAGCAAGGGTTCATGGTTCACATGTAGGCGGAGATTATTTATTTATTTTGTTTTTTTGAGGAGGTGAGGAAATGCATTTGCGCACGTTGTATGGGACTCGCCTCTCCTCCAGAGAAAGCCCTACCCATTAAAACCTCACCCCCCTGCGTGGCCTCTGGCAAAAACTCGCTGGAAACATCCTCTCGGATATGCATCGGCTGGGCGCTAGGTCAATTACACATAATACTACAAATCATACATCCGAAATTACTAACTATTTCAACTTCTAGAACTTATCATTAATCATTTCCTCTGTTCCGTCATTCACAGTCGAAGACAGTGTGCTCCGCTGTGTCCGGTTGGTTGCAGTATACACACTCATCATTGCGATATTTGTTGATCTTCTTTGTGTACGTTTTAAAACTACCATGTCCCGTTAGCGCCTGTGTTAAATAATACTCAAGTGTCCTATGTCTACATCGTGTCCAGTTTTCCAGATCCGGTATTAACCGCTTAGTCCATTGCCCCTTTGAAGTGTTTGCTTCCCATCTCTCCTGCCATTCACGCATACTCCCATTCCTTGCAGACTCTCTCACATTTTCATCTCCCTTACGTTCTCTGACCAGCAGATCCATTGGCACCGTCCCAGTTAAGACTTGCAGGGCTTCGTTTGACACCGTTCGGTATGCCGATGCGATCCTTAGGAGTGCTTTCCTCTGAATCCTTATTAGGGCTTCTCTGTACTTTCCCATCTCGCATGCTCTGTACCATATTGGAGCTCCATATAGCACTATCGAGTGAAGCACTTCGCTCAGCATGCGCCTTTTGCCACTGCTTGGTCCGCCGATGTTCGGCATCAGTCTGCTCAAGGTGGTCATCCTGCTTTCCGCTTTGCTAATTGCCCCACATACATCTCCAGCTGTTCATGGGCGGAGATTATTGGAATTATCTCATTGGATCGTTCCTTATTGAAAGCGCATTAAATTCTGTCATGTATTTGTAGTTCTTGCAACAAAACGGTTTATTAGAAAATGTGCCCTTAGAAATTTGAAATTAGGTGTGGTGGCACGATGCACCCATTTTAGCAATTAAGTTTGTCAGCATTTATCAAATACTATTGGTAATCGATGTATATGTCTAGGTGGGTCTATTTTATGGCCACCGAATACGCCCGACATGAGTCTATTGGATTTCTCTTTATCAGGAAATTTAAACATATTCCATGCCAGTTGACACCAGGAAAGATCTGATAGAAAGAATAACACACCATTTCAACGAAATTCGAGAGAATCCTGGAATGCTGTGTGTGCAACGAGAAAACATCCGTCGGCTAAGGAAATATATAGCGCCCATTTTAAAAATCTGCTAAAGTAAACAAGAAGAAGCAAATCGTCCACATTTTTAATATTCTTGTGCTTAAGTGATTTCCGAATTGGTAACCCTTTTAACGGTTCCTTTATGCGGCACACTTCGATTTGGAAATCAGGATATGGAGTTCTTCTTGCATCTACACAATTGCCGAGTGCTTGCCCATAAGTTAGATGCAGGTTTTTGAGCATTAATGAGATGTAATAATGACAAAATTTATTATTTTAATGCGAATTATTAGTTATGTTGTTATTCGATTAGTTACTGTGTTTGAATCATTTATGTTAATAAATTTGACTATTAAATAAATTTCGAAAGTCAATGCTTAAACGCGTCATACAAAAAATTTATTTTCTTCGAAAGCGGCTAATTCTATCGAAACAAATGTAGAGTAGCTTCTTTAAAGAGGAATGACCAGAGTATTTAAAAAAATCAGTCTTCAGCTCTGTAAAATGACACCTGTCAAAATTTATGCTTAACGAGTTTAGTGGCAAGTCCGCTCCTGACTTTCCTGATAATGTAAAACATATTATGTTGTATGATTTAATGAGTTTTTATGGTCTACGTAAATTATTAAAATTTCATTACATTATACGTGGTTCAAAAGTTAGAGGCGAAAAGGAAAGTCGCTGGTTACCTCTTTGAGGCTCTGTATCTCCGTTAAGGGGAACTTTAGGAACCTCCTCTATACGCTCCCCAGAATATGTCATATATTTACCGGACACCCTGTATAACTTTATATCCTTTTAAAGTCTGAACTGTAACCTACTACTGTTCTAGTTCTAGTGATTTATTTAAAAAAGGGCAATTTGCTTCTTTAAATCCGATATGCAGTTAAAGCTTTTGCATTTTGAAGAATCTAGAATTAAAATCAAATTATTTTCTCACTATAAATGCAAATATAATGATATTTTTAATTCGTCAATTGCCAATAAACTTCTTGGCCTCAATTATTTTTCGTTTCTAGATTCCTTTGATTTTTTAAACATTGCTCTTCTTTCTCTATACACAATCATTTTCCATTCATAATTGTAAATAAGGTTGGCAGTAAAATATAATAATAAAAAATTCAAAGAGATTCTTATAGACATTTTTAATATATGGCTTGCGTTTCCTAGTTTACTATCCGACTTGACATATGACGTTAACGTCTGCTCCAGCATCGAACGGCAGAGACAAGTTTATTACTCTGGATGAGGCATGCACATCAAACAACGTCAATGCAACAAGTGAAATTATTTCCCAAAGCTTGGAGATATGAAAATATTTTTATATTGTTAAAAATAATTAATTTTAAAGTTGGGAATGCTCTGAAAATATTTTATCGACGTTCTCTTTATCTCTATTTTACTAGAGGTAGGTTTATGAAGACCAATTTAAAGATATTTTAAATTGTACACCATGCAAGACCTAACAAATATTATTCATACACAATTTAAGTCAAATTTGAATTTGTTTAAAAAATTTAGCCAACTTTTATCTTCATAAAGTAAAATTATACGACATTATAATATTAGTAAACGGTTAAAGGTTATTAAAGCTCATGCTTTCATATGTTGTCTGTTAACCAGTGTTAATTTAATGATATTTTTTCAATTCCGATAGTGGGATTCCGATCGCGGAGAAATGTAGCAACGCACAGAGACCGACTTCACAACTTTAAGAATTTGGAAATATGCGTGCCGGCAGGGTTTTCGCACTGCTTGATTAATTTGGGTTTTTATTATTAATTTATGGATAAGTTTCTTTCAGTTTTCGTAGTATATGGGTCGTTCACATACATCTTGTTTTGTGTATAAATAAAGTTATTAAACTAAAAATTTTTAAACGAACTTTAAAATAAATTTATGTTAGGTATAATAAACAAAATTGATGTCGCATCCGGAGCTCTCTATATGCTAGTGATCAGTCACTGACAAAAATATTTTACTTGGAGTATAGGTAGGTACTGCTTCCAGTTCTTTGCAAGAAAATATGTTTCGACCAACTTTAGTGGAATGAAGTTGTTGGAGAATAGTGGCTTGGATTACCACCAACTAGCCGCCTTGTATTATTTTACTTAACTAAAGTCGGTGTGATGTGTTTTATTTAACGTAATCCTTTGTGGTTTCCTAGACCAAAATTTCTTAAGCAGCTACATTTCTTTAATTTAATATTTTGGTGTGAATAATTATATAACTGAAGTCTAACAAAAAATAGCATATTATCGACCTTTCGTATCTCGGTTAACTAAATAGAGCTTCTTATAGAGATTTTTACTTAAATATTCGATACGTAAGCATATTTTATATTTGCCCCAATATGTTAGGAATAAATCGAAATACAAATTAGGGGCCCTATAGTTACATATCTGAAAGTTAACATGTCCGACTTTTCACAAATGTATGCGAACATGTTAAATGCAGACAATTGTTAACTTGCTTATTAGTAGAACTAAGTTAACAGAACTGTAAAGTATTGAAAGGTCAATTTTTGATGTAGGTGTACTAACAAGCTAGTTAGCTATAATACACGTTTAATTTAGACCATTCTGTAGCTGATATGATTTTTCATTAGTCGAATAGACTTGTTTATTTTTGTATCACGAAGATTTTGAAAAAATAAATTGGTTTATTTATTTTAAATATCCACTTACTTCTTAAGAGTTGTGTAGCTATATATCTCAAGGGAACGTGGCATACAGGATAATCGGCCGCCGTAATTATTTAAGTACTTATTTTCCTTAAAAAAAAACATATTTCTTTTATATACAATTTCTGGCTGGTCTAGACAGAGGTTCGCCCTAGCCTCACATAGACACTGTATCCTCACAGCATTTGCTGCACCAATTAAACAAAACTTGTTTTGTAAATGAAACAATGCAGTGTTCCTCCACAGTTTAATAAATAAAGTAAATTATAAGCTCCACCCATCATCAGGGAATACTAAAAGAATGATACAAAGTTGAGAACGAACAGTGAATATGAAAAATAGTTTGGGAAGGACGTACCTAACGTCGAGTTTAGCAGAAATGTACTTAATTTTTAAATTTTTAAATAAATTTTTCAAAAACTAATACACCATAGTTTTGATATTTTACAAGTGTTCTAAAATATGGGGCCATATCACCATGTCAGCCAAGACTAATTTCACAAAAATTATATATTTTTAATTTTTACACAGTTAAACTCGCATAATTAAATAAATAAAATAAAAAGGAAAACCTTTCTCCTTTAGGTGTTATAGATAAATTTATTGTCTTATCAAAAATGTATTTTCACTAATCCAAATTTCACAATTTATTCAAAACTTCATTTATATATCAATTTCAATATAATTAACCAGTTCATACACCAAGTCTTCAACCTTTGCAAGCATTATCCTATGAGTTGTATTCATTAATAATTAATTTGAGACAACAGACATTTCTACTAAACTCGATGTTAGGTAAGCCCTTCTTAAACTTTGTCTTGTATTCATTGGTCGTTTTTAACTTCGTACTATCCTTTTTAGTATCCCCTGATGATGAGTGCTTAAGCACTTGAAACATATATTGGGAGCTTATAATTTACTTTAATCATTAAACGGAGATAGACTGCTTTGTTTTATTTACGTTACATTTACTCCACTGAAAGTATGGACTACTTTGTCAACTTCAAAACTTATTTTGCTATCTTTCTTTATTCTTCTACTATTGAGCACCCTTACAATCAGGCACGTAGCCAGGATTTCTTCTCGGGGGGGGGGGGGGGCCCATCGAAAAAATTTTTTGGGTGCCACGCCCTTTTTTTGAATCATGGTGCTTGGTTTTCAAGTGGTAAAAATAAAAACAACACCAAATCTTCAAGAAAAGCCCAAAAACAACCCGGTAGTAATTGAGGTGCTTATTGAGTCTCGAAGCTCAGGAAGGGTGGTGCCCCCCTGTATTCGTACCTGCATTAAAAAAAAATCTGTTTTTATTTTGTACTGGGTTTATATTATATTAATTTTTTAAACAAATATGTATTTGTATTATTATATAGGTACTATTATACTAGGTATCTACTATGATAATTATAATAACAATCTTCTGTTGTTTTTTGCTGCCATGATATCAATTACTCTGTTGGGATTAACAGTAATGTCCCAGTTAATAGAAACCATGGCGAGGGCACTCGGTCTTTCATCTGCCATTAAATTACGAGGCAAAGTTTTTACTCTTTTCATTGTCGAAAAAGACCTTTCGACGCTGGCAGTTGTTACCGGTAACGTTGCCAAAACTGACAGTAGATGGTTTATTATTGGATAATAAATAATATTACATTTTTCCAACACTTTAAGGACTTCGGTACCAGGATCAATGTTGGCAACTTCTCTACACCAAATTTCGTCCTCGGCCTTAACTGCAGAAATCGACATATTAACATCCAAATATTGATATAGATTTTTCCAATTTTCGTAGTTCATCCATTGAAGCAAAGCCTGGAATGAGTATTTGAAAACTTGAGAGTACATCTTCGTTTGAAGTAAATCTGTCAGATAAATTTTGAATAAGATTTTCCACACAAGGGATAAATACCGTTACTCTATAGTATAGTACTCTTCCACAGTTGCGGTTTGCGGATTTGCTCGAGATGTTTGTCTTCTTGACGTAAGTCTTGGAACTTGAAGTTCGGTTACGACTGTGCAGCAGCAGGGCCCGTCTCTTTAACTCGGTTACTCATATCAGGTGATACGTAAAATAACTAAAATTGCAGAGTTGCCAAACTGTCACGGAGAGAATTTCATAGTACTTATAGCAAATGTTTAATGTGTTGCCTATATTGTCGAAATCAGAGCTCTAATAATATATGGATATTTCGCATAAACTTCATTTTATTTTTATGTTTTATAAGTATGGTCTTCGGGGGGGGCCCGGGCCCCCTGGGCCCCCCCCCCCCTAGCTACGTGCCTGCTTACAATATTACACTATTTACATTGTTAAACACGAATACATCATCTTAACACCCCTAAAGCACTGCATCGAGATACCGTAAGGATTTCATTACCTTTTACCGTAGAGAATGAACCAAAACTTCAATTAATTACAGCCTCATTGGCGTCTGAATATAACAAGGGTTATTTGAAAGACATGTTCTGTATAGAACGGAATATATATACGTATTTACGCGAGCTGTCAAACACTGAGGTGCAACTTTGTATACTTCGTAACCAAACACAAAAAATGTAGTCTATTTAATTGCGAGATTCACGGTACTTTTACTGTACGTTTAAAAGAATAGTAACTTCTGTTACCGGACCCGCGTCCCAAAAATATCAATTACTTTAACATTAGAAAATCACTTTGCCTGACACATATGTCAGATCAAAAACGTGCCATTATTGTTTCCAGCCACGTGGAGCATCTGCTTACCTTGAAGTCTAATAGGACACTGATTTGTCTTGAGCAACCAATGGATGTGGCGTCCAGGTTGGCAGCCATATTTGCTTAACGCCAATAGGGAGATTGAAGCATCCGTTGAGCATTAAATGATATTGCTCTTTGTCGGTTAAAACATCACAGAACCTAATATACATATTCTCGAAGCTGCAAACCTAATGCAAAGCTACCGATTAACGGTCTTCGTAGACGTGAATTTTATATTATTTAGTTTAGAATATAGGACGTTTTTAGGTTCTCAGAAGACTTGATGTTTTCCGAGAATTAGAATACTGCGGGTTAATTTATGTTTATTACTTTGGTTATTAGGAAACGTGTTTCCCAAATACCGTCTGCGTAGGTTTCTACTTAAAACCCGTACAGTACTGGATGCCGGCAAATTTTTCGACCTAGGACAGAACTTGGTAAATAATAAAAATTCACATTGCTGATGGTTTAATTAGTTAAATTTAAACCCAGTAACCTGTAGCAGGCTTAATTAGAGAGATTTTAAGAATTGATTTAAGAATTTTCATATACTTAAATTAAAAGCGTACATTTTTATCTCAAAATGCAGCGTTTCGCATTACAAGTAAATTTGTATACTTATGCCAAATATATTGTTGCTTTCCTGGTCATATACCAAAAGAAAAAAATATTTCTTTTAATTGAAACAAACTTTAAGGAAGTAAGCTTAGTATAAACGTGAAGTTTCTTAAAAAGATGAAGTCTATTTTTGTTTTAAAAACCATATTTCCTTTCTTTATTACTTTTGAAATAAGATTATTTTCTTACTAATAATAATTTAAACTCACAATATATAATATTATATTATATTGGGTCTCCCAAAAGTCCCGCATAAAATTAATCAATTAATTAAATGAAAACGATCTAGGAAAAATGCTCGGACTCGTAAATTATTATTTTTAATTGTGCATTTTTTGACATAAAAAAATATCATCTCATAGAACAGTTGTCACGTCTTTGACAATGTTATAAAATGAAATGCCTAATTTTTTATCAGGTTTTCAAACTCTACGAAAAATTCTAAATATTTTTTATGTAGAACTTGCTATCCCGATTGTGAGCTGTTTCCAAGATATTGACATTTAATTTTTTTTTTAAAGGTAATACTTCTAGTACATATTGTATTTTATATTAGAACATGTTAAATAAATCAGGTATCTTAATGTCATCAACTGTCCTTAATTATGTCAATACTGACTTTGACTTAAGTAATTTGTCAATTACCTAAAAATGTTAACAGAAAACCAGCGCATCGAAATTTTAATTATGTTAGGGTGTGGGGACAAAATAAGAAGTCAAGCTAAGGTTTGTACTTTGTTTAACGAAAAGTATCCAGAAAACCAAATTACTCAGTCGACTTTAAGTAGGGTATTCCATAAATTAGAGGAGCATGGTACAGTTAGAGATTTACCTAGAAGCGGTCGACCACTCGTTCTAACCGAGGATAAAAAAATCGATTTAATGTTATCGCTTACTGAAAACCCCCACTTTTCAGTTGTTACTTTGGCGTTAGATAATAAAGCTACTTGTAGTACAGTACATCGATTTTTTAAGAGCGAAAAATTACATCCTTATAAACCTCTTCTTGTACAGCAACTACTAGAAGATGACTATGATAGACGGCTTGAATTTTGCGAAGAAATGATGATAAGGATTGATACTAATAATGCATTTTCAAGTAATATTTTATTTTCTGATGAAGCAACATTTTGCCTGAACGGGCAAGTTAATAGACAAATTATCGATTCTGGTCTCATGATTATCCGCGATGGTTACTTGAGACGCACACTCAATATGCTGACAAGGTTGATGTCTGGGCAGGCATAATAAATAATAGAATTTTGGGACCTTAATTTTTTCAAGAAAACCTTACCGCTGAACGTTATTTGGATTTTTAACATTTTATTTAATTCCGGCATTAGCAGTTCTTTTTCCTAACCAGATGGATCCAGATATTCCAAATGAGATGATATTGTTTCAACAAGATGGTGCCCCTCCACACTTTGGCGTGGAGGTCCGAAGGTACCTAGATGAAACCATTACAAACCGTTGGACTGGTCGTAGGGGTACTATTGAGTGGCCACCTAGGTCGCCGGATTTAACACCGCTGGACTATTTTCTTTGGGGTTATTTAAAGAAAAGAGTGTACCGAAACAGACCTAACAACATTGAAGATCTCAAAGAAAGAATAAGGACAGAAACAAATAAAATACCTCCTGATTTTATAAGGAATGCAGTAAACGGATTTTACGATCGCCTGGGGCGTGTCCTGGTAGAAGGCGGTGGACATTTCCAGAATTTGTTGCGCTTTTAGAATTTCCATTTTAGTAATACATAACAAATTTTTATGGATAACCTTTTCGTTTCAATTTTTAAATTAAATGTCAATATCTTGGAAACAGCTGAAAATCGGGATAGCAAGTCCTACATAAAAAATATTTAGAATTTTTCGTAGAATTTGAAAACCTAATAAAAATTACGCATTTCATTTAAAAAAATTGTCAAAGACGTGACAACTGTTCTATGAGACACCCTGTATAATATTTTATGTCAAAAAATGCACAATTAAAAATAATAATGTACGGGTCCGAGCATTTTTCCTAGATCGTTTTCCTTTAAATGATATTAATTTTATGCGGGACTTTTGGGAGACCCAGTATTTGAAAAAATAAATGCATCGCTACGAGAATATTGGAATTACCAATTAATAAAATTAAAAATACATTATTAAAATCTATATTTACTTGCGTATATACAAAGCTAAGATTTATTCTAGTTAAGTTTTATATTTTTAACATAACTACTTCTTTTCTGTGTGCACTTTAAAAAACTTTTTTTTACTCAGGAGCCATGGTTGCTCCAATTCTCAAGAAATGAGAATGGGGAGTTCTGAAAGTCCACATTTCTTTATAGAGAAGAATCTACATCCTTAGAAAGTTGACCTATGGGCGGCTATATCGGAATTAAGGTAAATTGTACCGATTATTTCTGCAATAATTCTCATTTGGGTGCGATAACGTCAGAAAATTTTAAGACATTTTTTAAATGCATAAGACAATAAAGAGATGCGACAAGAACTAATTAAGGTAACTCTTGAAAGAATTTTCCGAGAAGGTATCATATTGTCGTAATATCCCAGTTAGGTGAGCACCAGAATCTCGCGCCATGTGACTTATTTTATGGCCACACATTAATAACTTGAATGTTAAAACCCCTTGCGAAAATTTCGCAGGCTTACGTGTTAGAATTACAAATAAATTTCAGGAGATTAGCAACTCCCTCAAGTGCTCACCAATGTTTTCGATTTTGATAAAAGAGAAAGGAGTTTCGAAGTATAAGGAGGACACATCTCTCATTTTTTAGCTTCTTTGATGAATATGTTGTTTTTTTTAAATTCTGTATTATGCAATGACAATAATATAGTTTCCCTAGAAATAAAAACTTCGGAACTTGACAGTCATTATTTTTGACAGTCATTTATTTTTATTTACCTTTACCTTTTACCTAAGTTACGTTTCAAGAGTAATAATTCAAGGATAATGAACATGTCATAAAGAAAATTAACTTCGGGTTGTTATGCCCTGACAATACTTTCTCATGAAGTAAATGATACAGTTCTTCGTTTATCTTGTTCCAATAAAATCCCTTTTTAGATATGGAATTTGTTTCTGGGGAACTCATGTTAGTTCTATTTTCATTTTACAAAAAAGAGCCATCGGTTATTGTTTATCCCACAAGAACACTAACTTCAATATTTATATTGTAAACAGCTTCACTTAAAATGTATTTTATTTATAATACGAGAAAAGACTTTAATATATTTTATGTCTTCCTATTCCATCTCCAAGGCTTGTAAAACAATCTATAATTTTATTTTTTATTTATTTATGATTCTAAAAAAAAATTAATTATTTTACATTTGGTAAATCCTTATTGTATAAGGTCTCAGCATGTGGCTAGAGAACAAAGTTCTCACATATCGATGGTCTAGTTCACATATGTGCTAAGTGCAAAAATCTTGGTTTCGAGATATAGCTAAATGAAAGTTAATAACTGCACATCAATTCAAATAAACTATTTGGTGTATCGAAAATGGTTTACTTTATAAGATTGTAGTATCACCTTTGGGGTGAAAATGGCTAAAAGTATTATTTTATAATGAAATGTTGAAAATTTTGAAATATTTCCAAAATTATCGGTACTTACCACATATGGCACAATAGAAACTCTTTGTTGATAAAAATCTATAACAGTGTTAATAGCAAAAAAAGATAACTGCAGTGTCAAAACTTTATTTAAATGAACAATTGTTTAAATATTATTTTTAAGCACTATTATTCAATATTATTGGAGTCGGGTTCCTTGGGCTGACCGATTTTTAGACTTTGGATTATTTTATTTCCTAGCCACTGGAACATTTTGCATTGGCAATGACAAGTGAAATTTTTGGTTTGTAGCATCAGCTAGATTATTATCCTTCTGATACAGTGCCACTCTAACTACCTGTAAAATATGTTCATTACATTTGTATCTACATTTGCCCTCTTTGGGTCTTTTCTCCAGTATTTTGTTCCCACTTCGGTTGGTGTAGTTTTTTCCACTTTGCCGTAAGTTTTTAACAACAGATCTATTCCAATCCATTTTGTCAGCGTTCCGGTTTCTTTTTTTTTCTATTTTTTTGACGTTAGAAATATTTATAGCCTGTTTGTTGCGAATGCTCCTTGCCACGCTTGCTAGGATGTCGTCATAAGAACTTGACGAATATTGAAAAGGTTCATTAAGCTCCTCAGGGTCTTTGCGTCTTTTAGAAATACCTGATGGTCCTGGCATAGAGGTTTCGTAATTGATTGGTGTCGCTGTTTGTGTAGTTTTGTCTAGAAAAAGAAATACAAAATCGCTAGTTTTGGTATCATTTCTTAAATTTTACCTTGACGCAATAAAAACTTTGCCAGGATATTGACTTGAAACAATAATATCTGTATAAGAAGTTGACACATGTTAAAATGGTTTACTTTGCTCCTCACAGTCTCTCTAGCTTTTGAAACTGCCTGAGGTCTCATTATTGACTGATGACTCATTTTGTACTGTTTTGACTACAAAATAAAATGCATACAAGAAACGCTACTTTTGGTATGACCTGGAACAAAATACATATAAATAAATATATCTTGGTACAATAATTTGATCTGATGTAATGCAATCCTTTTACTTTATAACTTATATCAACATCTAAAAGCAAGTTAAAATAAAAATATCTAATTTAAAATATTTATAAAGCATCGGAAATCTACTTACCAATAATAGGAGTATTATCCCTATTCGTCGACAACACTAAATTTACTATAGACAAGGGTGGTAAGTAACTACCCAATTTAAAGAATCAAGAGCAATATGTGTTAAGTTCTCTTAACACATTATTTGGTGTAGACTTATATCGCCTAGAAGTACTTATCCCGATTGGAAGATGGCGCTACCAGCACCAAATATCAATATAGTAGTTATCACTTATGTGCATATGAAAGATTATGATTAAAGTTGCTCCCTGATGTACTTAACTCATTTTTGGCATAAAGTGCACTTACAACATTTGTGCGCTAGACCATCGATATATACATTTTTGTATGTCATATATTGATTACCACTTGCCAAGTGGTATTTTTTTACTATCTATTATCTTACAGCTTATATTAAAAAATGTCAAATTTTAAAATGTTCAAAAGACTGGTAATAACTTATTATTGAAAACAGCTAATTATATCATTTATGAGTGTTTTGATGATAATCTGTCATAATTATTAGAATTTTTTATTCCAATATTTAAAATTTTTTTATAGTAAAATCTCTGTTTGCAATCGCCTCTATAAAGTGACCACCTGCGTTATACGAGCGGTTATGAATTCCCCATATTTAAAAATGGAAATCCCATTATTTTATACTCCTCTTTACCGATCCTTCTGTTAAATGACCAGGGCCACTCATCATCGGAATGTTTAGCAAATATTAATGCTAAAAGCACCCTCCATTAGAAGTAGTAAAACCCGACCCGCCAATTCTTAAGAAATATAGGTAGATACATTAATTACTTTGTTGCAGGCGTATTCATTCAATTTACTTTAAAGGCTGATAAATCGGTTGCTAACATTAGTTTTGTTTTGAACAGTTTTTGTGTGTTTTGGGACTAACGTGACTATTTGAAGAGGGCGGGAAAAAGGAAAATAAATGTCTTTCTTTAAGCGGAGAAATTGAAATAATTGAGGAAAGGAAAAAAATTACTTTAAGTACCAGGAGATTGGCTGAAAAATTTAAAGTGGGTAAGACTCAAGTGACTATGTTGCTTCGAAATAAAGCAGAGGTTAATAATTCAAGAAGGTGGCAACGGAGAACAAAAAAGAAAATTTCCCAAAACCGAAGGACTGGCAGTGGACCAAGTTGTTTCTAACTGGTTTTGTAAGGCGTAAAGCAAGCACTTACTAATATCCGGGCCCATAATTCAAGCAAGAGCCCTCGAATCTGCATTGATATTACTTTCAAGAAAATATGAGGCGAATCAGCCGATATCAATATCGAAGACGTAACTGCTTCGAGAGAAATGTTGTTGAATATTTTAAAGGATTATGCCCCATGGGACGTATTTAATGCAGATGAGACAGGTCTCTACTACCGTGCATTGCCAACAAAAACATATGCATTGAAATGTGACAAGTGTATAATCCGTTCACAGATATAAGAGAATGGCTTACCGACCCGTGTTGACGCCTGTTTAAAACCAGACTGGGGTTTACACAGGCCCGCACTGAATTGTATTTCAAGCATGGATGATTTGACACAAAAAATAAATAATTTTAGATATAATATATTATATTATAATTATATATTCTCTCTCTCTCTCTCTCAGCCATTATCTGTCCACTCCTGAACAAAGGCCTCTTTCATTCGTTTCCATGTTGTTCTGTCTTTCGCTGCATGGTACCATCTTCCTCCCGCTATTCTTTTAATGTCATCCAACCATCTCCTCTGTGGCCTGCCGACACTCCTCTTTGTTTGCCGTGTACAAGCTTTGACACCCATCTGTCCACACTTAGTCTGGCAACATGCCCAACCCATTGCCACTTAAGCTCCGCGACTCGCTGCATTATGTCCGCCACCTTCGTTCTTCTTCTTATTTCTTCGTTGCGGATGTCTCGTAAACTAACACCAAGCATTGCCCGTTCCATGGCTCGTTGCATTGTTTTAAGGTTATTGGTGTATTTCTTGGTTAAAGCCTTTGTCTCTAGACCATGTGTTGCGATAGGCAGGATGCATGTGTTGAAGACTTTTCGTTTAAGGTTTATAGGGATATCAGGGTTTTTAACTATATGACTCAGTTTACCAAATGCTATCAATGTCAGTTTGATTCTTCGCTTTATCTCTGCCGTTTGGTTTTCCTTTCCCATTTTAATGACGTGGCTCAGATATATATATTCATCAACATTATCCAAAGTTTTGTCTGCTATTTTTATGTTTTCCTCAGTCCTGCTCATTATTTTTGTTTTTGATAAATTCATTTTTAATCCGACGTTATTTGCAGCTTCGTTTAGTTGTTCTAGCATGTTCTTAAGTTCTTGGATGTCTAAACTAATGAGCACTATGTCATCGGCAAAGCGTAAATGGTTCAAATAGGTGCCATCAACGTTTACACCTTTGTTTTCCCACGGTAGCATTTTAAAAACGTCTTCCAAGGCCAGCGTAAAAAGTTTTGGGGATATGGGATCACCCTGGCGAACTCCCCTGTTAATTGGAATTTTTTCGGTTGTCATGTCTTTCGTAATTTTTACACGGAAAGTAGCACGTATCGTATCGTATATTCCTTAGAAGGGTACAATATCTTGAATCGATCCTTGCTCCATCCATCGCACGCAGTACGGCCCATGTTTCAACAGAGTCAAATGGCGTATGAAAGTCTATGAAGGCGAAGTGATTATTATATATTATATATATTATTATATATTATAATTATTTAATGCAACTACAGTTTACTCATTTAATTCATTTTCACTGTCACTATTAACACCTATGTTAATAATAACTCTTTCCGCAATATTCCCAATTGGAATGTAAGAATTTTCAATAGTTTTAAATGCGAAACACAATTTTTCCAGCTACTCTCAGGCACTTTGTCCACTTCAGCAATAATAATATCCAGTACACTAGCGTTTATAGCGGGTGATACATTATTACGTCTAACGGCAGATTTTAATCGATGCCATATTGTGTTCTATGGGATTGAACATACAGTGATACGGAGGAAGCCTTAGCACTGTATGCCCCTTACTTTTAGCGTAGCTGTCGCAGTAGTACTCCTTTTCTAGGTTTAGAAATTCAAGCACATCAAGTAACTCTCTTTTAGTGTAACTTTCATGAAAATATATATCATTCTGATACATAAATTCCTGTATTGCTATTTTCGTATCTTTTGAACAAGGGTGCTTGTTTAACTGTCTACTGTGGTAACTTGCGTTGTCTATAAGCCGATTCGTTGAAGACACTTCCACAGCGTTGTCCTACGGCAATTGATATCCGCGTTATCTATCTCAAGTCTTTTCAGTAAATTATCCAGTGTTGGTACCGTATGCTCTTCATACATCTTATACATTTTGCGTCGGACTAAATCTTCATCGCTGCCATCTAATTTTTTGCAAGTCCCAGAATCTCTCCTTCTTTTCCTTTCGGTGATGGGTTTATTCGCAATTTTCCATACTGTTTTTTCCGAAATTTTAGTCAATGTGGCTGTTTCTTCAATACATTCCATTTTACTCAACTTTTCACGTTCTATGAGAGTTGTATATACATTTGTTATATTCTCTTTAGAATCTAAAGATAAGTTTCTTCTTCTTTCATTTTCATTTCCGTACTGTGGTTGTACCTGTATCCCCTCCAGCTGTTCTATACTAGATTCACCAATCCACGGATGCCACATATTTGGATAATCAAAGCTGCGTTTTTATTTCACACGAACTAATAAAATGACTGATTTTGCAACACTGATTTGTCTACTTATTTTTTTCCCATTATTTAATAAGGCTTTGTAAACTAATTACGTCCAAGTACGGCCCCTACCTGGATAAAGAAATCATTATCTCTATGATCCTTCTAACCCTTTCAACAAAGAATTTTATTATGGGTGATAATTAAAGGCAGGTAGTTATTCTCTTAAACCTGTGAACGGACCATACTGGAAAAAGAAACAACAAAACAACAATTTACAGTTCTGTTCTGCGCAAATTATAATGGGCAAAAGCAAAAATTCTCGATAATTTAAGGGCGCTTATATTATAAGTTACTCCTCCAATGGGTCTCGAACAAAAAAGCATGGATGCCAACAGACATGGCTTCACAAATTTGATACCAAGATGAAGAAGCAGAAAAGAAGAGTGGTGTTGTTTCCGGATAATGCAACGCTTTGTCCCAAGATTACACTTAGTTAGATCCCAACCTTTGGTCAAAGGCATTATTCAGAATTTTAAAATGCTCTACAGAAGCTACCTTAATAAGAAATCGAAAACAATATTACCATAACCAACGCCTTGGTATGGGTTTCGGTGGTCTGGCGCAATTTGCCCCCAGTGACAATAAAAAATGCTTTATGAAAGCCGGATTTATGTGTAATACAGATAATATTACGACTTCGAAGAAGAAGATAATATTCCGCTCGCACAACTGTTTCCTAACTTTAAGGGCACATTTGTGAACTTGGAACAATTTGCCTTTATTGATAACGATTTGCCAACAGAAAGTGCAGAATTGACTATCATCGAGTGTATTGAAGAGATCCAAGAAACGGATGAAACTACTCCCAACTCTGAGAGAGAGAAAGAGGGATCTGAGCGTGCTCCAGTGTCGAGAATATCAAGACTATCTGAAACTGTGCAAGTTTGAGAGACTTAGAAAACTTTTTTCATAATGTTAACAACTTTGACAAGTCTACAAATATTTCTGAATTCTTATTAAAATATGAATCTGAATTTTATAAAAATAAAATAAAAAATTTGAAGCAATCATTAATTTCTGATTATTTTAAAAAATAAGAATTTCGAAGCAAACATACAGTACATTGTATAATATATATATTTTACTTTAATTTTAATATGTGTTAGTTACCTAATTAAATTTACATATGCCTTTTTAAATAATTTTTCTGCAACATTGGGTAAGTCTCTAACTTGTCTTTATTTTACTTTGGTTGCGGGTTTATATTAATCACCATATTTTACAAAATATCTTTTCCTTATCACTTAAACTTTTATTGATGACGCCTTGGCTGTTTTTACATTGTCTAATTTTGTGTTTTTTTTCCTTCCCTTCAGTTTAAATAAATTTAACAATGTCATTGGTCTCTTCATAAATA